>CM039470.1:16529139-16877689 GCA_022433065.1 Begonia loranthoides | reverse complement strand
TGTAAACGGCGCCCTCATGCCCGATTTTTGACATGTTAAGGGCATTTTGGTCTTTGTTTTTTATTGTAAAACTTCTAGGGTTTAAAGCCCTCTTGCTGGAATGAAAGACTCACTTTTGGAAGACAAATAAAAAAACCCCTGTGTTGAGTGAGAGTGATCGCACGGAACCCCCCCCCTCGGCCGAACTCTATTGTTGCCTGAACTTGCTGCTCTTTGATCGCTTCTTGAGCAAGTTGGAAAGATTGCTATTTCTTCTAATTCTTCATCTTGGTGAAGACTTTGTGGTGTGGAAATAGGAGAAGCATCGAAACCCTTGGAGAGTGCTTGATCTTCGATCTAGCTGAACAATCTCCTCCTTCTCACAGTAGGAGGATAAACGGACTCCTTGGTTATTCTTTATATTTCGTGCTACTCTTAAGGGGATTCATTGTTTCAGTTGCTTGTTACTCCATCATACTGAATCCCCTGTCATACAATGGTGTTCTTTATTGATTATTAAGTGATTATTTTCGTTTCATTGGAGTTTGTTAGTTGGCCGATAATTTGTCTAGTAATTTTTCTGCTTTGTTCAACAGATTGATCACTTGATTCTAATGACTTGCTTCTGTCCTATTGATCTGATTTTTTGGCTGAGTTAATATTTGTATTGTTGAGCTACAACCCTCTAATTTTGGCGTTCAAAGCTTGTATGCAAGTGGAGTTCTACTCGTTTCAATTTCAGAGGTCGGATCTGATATGTGGAAACCCTAATTTCGGGATTGTGTTGTTTTTGCCATATCTGGAGATTTCGAGTGGTTTTTGCATTTCATTTTTGATGTGACATTCTTGAACGAGTTGATTTAGTGCACTCCAAATTACAACTAATTCTCACGTCTGGTTTGGGAGTTAATCTTGTTGGAAGATTGGTGGACGGAATATTATGGATTATTTGGCAGATTTCAATCAAGTGCTCTCTGAGCGACTTGGAGCACGTCAGATAAAAACATGTTTAACCAACTAGAATAAGGATTTCGAATTTATAAGCATATTTCCTACTTCTAGTTATAGTCTAAAGCATGTTTCTATGTTTAGTTTAGTTTAGTTTAACGAGCATGTTTAGTTAATTGTAATTCATCGCATGTTACTTTAACATCTCTTATTGTTACGTCTTTTACTTCCTTTTAAATGCGCTTTCAATTCCTGCTATTCAATTACTTTCTTTTATGCGCTCTTCAATTTCTGATAATGATTACATTATGCTGCATCATGCATCATGTTAGGATGAGAATGTATGGTCATGCATCATATTAATAGAAACCAGTAGGGAGTGCCATCGGAGTGGTACTCAAGCATGCATTATAAGAGGTAAAATGTTAAGAAAATGAAAGGAATGAATGGGGAGATGGGGACGGATGGGTAGTTGGGTCTAGCCTGGCAACTAGGCATAGCCCCTACCTAGATGGGAACGGGACCTAGTTGTCCACAGGAGGTTAGCCCGATCAACTATACCATTCCATACGGGTCCTTCAATCTCCCGCTCGATGTACGAGTAATGAACGAATGAACGAAAGTAAAGTAAAGAATGAACGAATGACTTAATAAAAGGATTGGTTTGGGTGGCCCCCATTCCAAAAGGACTAAAGAGAGGCATATCACGTTGCATTAAACCCTTTTCCTTATTGGGCCATTAGGCTCACGTATTACTTGTGGTGTAGGTACAGCGACAAATAGATAATAATAGGTACATATACGAGGAACGATGAACACATAATAAAGAAGAGGTGAAGGATTTGCACGGGCGAGATTGAGGCTGGCCTGGATAAAAGAGTAAAATAAAGAACGATTGTAATTACATTAAGTTTTATTAAATTGTATTCAATTGGTTAGTTTCTTCTTTAAATTATTTACGCTTCTGCAATGCTTTAAACAAATGATTTTATAACGCATCCGCATTTTATTAATTGGATTTTCAATACGAGTTTAATGAAAGGTCAGTAGTGGTACGGTTTAGCGTCGCACTTTGATTTGTTTTAAAAGAGATTTCAACAGTTTTACAAAAGTTCAAATTTTCACGCATTTCAAAGGATTTACAAAAAACCGGGTCGTTACAACTTTCATATTCTATGGATTTATGAGTTGTTAACATAAAGATAGTGAGTTATTTGGATGTCTATTGCATGAATTGGGGAATATAGATATACTGTAATTGAATTGGTGTTGCGTATTGTTTATTGTTATCGTTGATGAGTTCTAAAGTTTACTCCTTTGGTAAATTGGGAAGAAGATAAGTCGTTGTGATAACCTATTAAACATGGAAATGGTTGAAGATAAATGATTGATCATAAAGAACATGTAATAGAAAGTATGATTGAGTTGCTTACTAAAGGTTACTGTAATTATTTATAGGAGATGGTCTTGGTTAGGATAGATAATGTTCAATTATTTTGAAAAATAGAAGATAACAATTAAGGAATATCGTACTCTACATATATATATATATATATATATATATATATATATATATATATATATATATATTAGTGTAGAATTATTATTTATAATTTAATATATTAATTATGAATAGGTTTCGAGAAAGATAATTCTAAACGGTAACTTATTAAAGCTAAGGACTTCAGGTACGTAGTACTGCATCTGTTTTGTCCGAAAGGGCCTACATCACGGGAATTAGGGGGTGTTTGTTTATTTAATGCATTGCTTATATTATATTGGAAACATACCGTTAAATGATTGCTTGTGTGTTTATTAGATTTAATTTAGGTTCTTTAATTAGGATATGGTACACATTATGAAGTTACGATAATAGACATGATAGATAGAATTGTATGCTTGCATCATTGTTTCTAATGCACATGAAAGTACAAACGTAAATGAATTACAAATAAACGTAAACATAAAGGAATAGTTTCTACGTGAGTTCGGAGACTTGAGAGGTTGCTCTCACGTGAGAACAAGTCACATAATAAATAACAATAAAAGACAATTAAGTAAAAGAATACGAAGTGTTTGTTCTTGATGGATGTCAAAACAAACCAGCTAATGGAAAGTGAGGCCATTAGCGTTGATGCGCATGGCTGCTAGTGCGTTCTCATTTGATGTCAGAACCGATTGTTGTACATTGATATGTACAAATGCTAGCATAGCTTTCGGTTGATGCCGTAGCTGCTTACCGGAGGTGAACTCATTTGGGTGAGTTCGAAAACTGAAGAGGTTGCTCTCATCCAACGGGCGAGTGAGTTTGGAAACCAAAAATGTTGCTCTCACTCGAAGAAATGTTTAAAGGAAAAATAGACAAGGGAAAACTCAACAGAAAAAAAAAACGCAACGGTAAAAGACAGATAAACAAAACAGAATACTGTATGTGTTTGAATAGTATTGTGTGAGCACGTTTTACTTTTATACTACGTACTGAGCGTTAGGCTCAAGGTTCTGTGATGTAGGTATGCAAAGGATTAAAGAAAGTAGCAATTGATGGGGCATTTGAGCGTTGCGGGCTTGGCGGCTGGTTAGACTAAAAGATTTAAAGAAGAAATGTAATGCTTGACAATAATGTTTTTGAAAAGTGAACTTTTGTTATAGTATTTCGTTACATAAAGGAGGTTTTCAAATGATGTTTATTTATTTAAGTATTAGAAATACAAGTCTTCCGCTGTTGCAATGTTTTAAACTTTTACAGTATGATATGTTTTAAGTAATAAATAGTTTAACGAAAAAGAGTTTATTTATGCACTTCTTATTTAAGTTAGTTTTCAAACAAAAAGTCTTCCGCTGTGATTTAAAAGAAAAAGTTTTCAAATATCATGAGTTTTAAATTGAAAGGATAACTGGGATGTTACAGTGGTACTGCATGTGTTTTGTCTGAAAGGGCCTACATCACGGGAATTAAGGGGTGTTTACTAATTGTTGATTATTATGAATTGTATGTTTATAGAATAAGTTTAGTTCCTTAGATAAGATGGATCACATTTTAAGGATACGATTAAGGAACACGTTAGATAAGATTGTATGTGCACGACAAAGTTATGACATGGAATCATAAAGTATATGAAAATGAATATACGTAAACAGCTGTGAACCAGTTTATTACGCTCGGCACAGTAATCAATATAAGTAATAACTATGGTCCAGTTTGATACGTCCAGCACAGATGTTTGTGTAGTCCGGTTTGATATGTCTGGTACATAAACAATAAAAGACTAAAATAATATGAGATAACATAATGAAACAGTAAGATATGTGAATAGCTGTTTCTGTGGACTGGTTTGTTACACCTAGCACATGAACCAAAGATAAACAACTGTGGTCCGGTGTTGTTATGCTCGGCATAGATGTTTGTATAGTTTGGTTTGTTACACCCGACATATAAACAATAAAAGACAGAAACAATAAACGGATGTTTGTATGGTCCGGTTTGATACGCCCGACATATAAGGAAACGAAATAACGATAAAAGACATGAACAATAAAAGAGAAACAAAACAGAAAACCTTATGCTATGTTATAGAAATTGTATGTGAAATTCATGTTTTACGTTTATATCACATATTGAGCGTTAGGCTCATAGTTAGGTCCCGTTGATGTAGGTAAGGAGCCGATGAATGGATAAAACTGTTAAAGGATGCCGCTAATGGAGTATTGCTGTGTGGACGTTTGTGTTGTTGGCGACAATGACTTGTGGTTATGGCTCACGGAAAGGAATAAATGTTTTAAAAGACTTTTAAGTGTTTTATGATTTCAAATAAATGTTTTAAGTTAATGTATTTATTTAAATATTTATTGAAACAATGGATTTGGTTTAAATTGTAAAAGACTTTCACGGTATGTTTTATAAGATTATGACTTTCGTTGTTTATTACTCTAATGTTCTATAAAGCAATGCTTTTAAAAGAAAAAAAAAATTATACGAAAAAGGTTACGGGATGTTACAACAATAAAATGCCTTTATGTTCGCTCCGAATTTCAATTGGCCGATATTTTTACTAAAGCTTTACATCCTTATATGTTTCGAACTATGTTAGGCAAGTTGAGAATCATTGATATTCATTCTCCATTTTAAGTTAGAGTATTGAAATGTATAGCTGACTTGCTGATGTTGATAGTTGTTTGGATATTATAAATATTGTTGATGTGGAGATAGTTACTTTATGGTTGATTTTATTGTTTGTATAAATAGTTATTTTAGTCAATTTTGAATATAATCAGATAGTTGAAATGAATACATCTTGTGATTCTTTTCATCTCTTTCAATTCTCCTAATGGGGTGCACATTTATTTATAACAATTTGAATATTTTACTTGTTTATTAAAATTGTTTTACTTTGCAATAAGACTTAAATACTATTTTAAATAACAATATTAACATAAACGTGGTTCTAGAATCACACACGAGCTACCTCTCTGGTGTTTAATAAATATTAAAACTATTCCGGATAAAAATTGATTCAATTAAACCATGTACTCTGACAAAGTAGTAATGATTCAATCATACTCTAAACATATAATTTATAACTTTCTTTCATTTTAATAAAAAGTCAAAAATCTTAATAAACTAAAACTATTTTTCTTCTTGCGTATGATTCAGAGGTTAAGACAACCAACCAAAAGGGTAGAGTGTGATCCTGACTAATCATCAATCCTTTCATAAAAACGTAGTTGGAGAATTGGTTATTTGTCTTCGTGAGGAGTCTGTACACACATTTGCATTGAAATTCGAGTAAAAAATGGCGGCTGACAAGGACCTCGAGAGAGTAAAATATGGATTTTAGCGGAGGAGTTTCGGATGTGGAATACAAACCCATCAACATTTCTGTACGTACCAAACCTTCTTCGCCTTCACCAAACTGTCAACTGCACATCCCATGATTAGACTGAGGATATTTTGTTGCCCACTATCTGGTTAGGTCTGTCTTCACCAGAAATACAAGAAAATTTGAGGCAATCTTGACGACTTGCTCCAACCCATTTGAGGCTTTTATTGATCAATTTTGGTGATTATGAATACGGCCTAAGATTTGTACTGCTTACATCAATAGCACCTACCAATTTTGATGAAAGGCAAAATGGTGGTAGGAAAAAACAAGTGTTGAGTACTTTTAAAAGGGATGATTGCTGCCAGATAGAAAGCGGACGAGAGAGAAAGGAAGAGATAGATAGATAGAGCGAGAGAGAGAGAGATGGGTGGCCAAGCAGATGATCCGCAGTTGCCATTGCTCGGCAGTTCTTATTCATCGTCTGCTGAACCTGTAAGAACAGGTAAAACTTCAAACCCAGATTTGTTCGTCTATATGTTTTCCATTTCCAAATATATTGCCGGAGCATTGTTCTTTTTCAAAATTAGTCCGACGTGACTATGTAGAGTGCTTGACACTTTACAGAGAAAGTTCTCTCTGGTAACCCGATTATGAAGGGTGAATTCTACCCATTTAGTGGTTACAATTGATCCGAGAGCGGGTCCTCGTGGCATGCGTTTTGGGATTGACACTCTCTGTTGGTTGGGAAAATTTGAGATACATAGTCCTTCTAGTTGTGTAGATAGGTTTATTGTGGACATAGATTTCAAAGGGAAGGATTATAACAGTGTAAATTCTCTTACTTAGCTTGGTTAGAGTTGACTGTGTGGGTTCGTAGTCATTTAGGCACTACAAACTGGGATTCAAAGCTGAGCTTTACCCAACTTTGTTTTAAAAAATGATTAAGATTGCATTGATGGCGTTTGATGGTATTTGATTTTCTGTGCGAAGGAACCTTGTGGACGGCAGTGGCGCATGTAATTACAGGAGTGATTGGGGCTGGAGTGCTTTCCCTGGCTTGGAGTGTGGCTCAGCTTGGATGGATTGCAGGTCCTGTGCTAATTCTAATCTTCGCTGGAATTACCCTTGTCTCTACTTTCCTTTTGACTGATTTTTACAAATACCCTGATCCTGAAAATGGACCCATTAGAACCCCCCAATACATTGAAGCTGTGAGGCTCTATCTGGGTGAGTTTAGCGTTCCCCCATATCCTATCTTTTGAAATGGAAGTAGAATTATTGTCTAATGGACATTATAGGTGAGAAGATGGAGATGGTGAGTTCAGTGTTTGTTCACGAGAGCTTCTATGGCGTTGGAATTGCCTATACTATCACTTCTGCCACTAGCATCAGGTATAACTTCCTTCTCTTTCTTTGTAGCGCTTTACTTTCCTGCTATGTGTCATGGGGAAGAACATTTGTCACATAGAAGTGGGAGTTAATAGCACCAATCATTCCAAGATATGATCCATGTTTTCTACATTTAGCCAGATCTTTCTTTAAACTCTGTTTCTCTATACCTAAGCAATGAAATAATAGTGAAAGCACAAAATAGAGCATTTCTGCACTCAAATTTAGTGGTTCGATTTCAATAGCAGAGCTATTTCACTTGCTTTAGTAGAAATCTTATAATCAGAGAAAAAAATTACAAAGAGAAGTTGGCCACACCTCTAGCCATTTTTCTCGTTCTTTTTGTTTAACCAATCCAAGGATGCCCCAAATAATGTGTTTGTGTATTATGAATTTTGGTAAAATTAAATGTAAGTTTATTATTCTGAGTTAAGTTATAATTATTCTCCACATATCCATTGAGACAACGTAGTGTAGTGCATTTCCTACTGTTAGTCTAACGAGCAAGAACGAGAGTTCGATGACGATCACTGACCAAACAAATGCAGGTCAATTTCCCTGTTGTATTTTGCAGAATTGAAAAATGAAAGTCAGATAATAGTTGTTACCTTTTGTCTCTTTGAAGAAATTAAAACTGGTTTATCCTGGTTTTCTTTGGCAGAGCAATAATGAAATCAAACTGTTATCACAAGGAAGGGCATGATGCTGCATGTAAATATGGAGACAGTGAATATATGCTGCTATTTGGAGGTGTTCAGATTCTAATGTCACAAATTCCAAATCTGCACGACATGGAGTGGCTTTCGACTATGGCGGCAATCATGTCATTTACCTACTCGTTCATCGGATTTGGCTTAGGCTTTGCCAAAGTAGTTGGTATTTTGCATGCCTTAACATTATGTTGGAAAATGATTTTCAAGAAATTGTCTTTGGAAAAGAAAAGAAGAAAACATTTGGAAACAAGATATTGCTATTTGCAACGTTGTTTTTAAGTTGTGCTTTTCTAAAACACAAGTGCACGAAGACCTAACCCTGGTTCTCCATGGGTTTTGATTGCAGAGAATGGGAGTGTCAAGGGAAGCGCAAGTGGAGTTTCTGCTGCAAATATTTCAGACAAAATATGGCTAGCCTTTGAAGCAGTTGGAGACATTGCCTTCGCCTATCCATACTCCATTATTGTTCTGGAAATACAGGTTTGGATTAAGTTTAAGCTTTCTGTAACAGGAGGAAAATGATCTGAAATGAAATGGGTATTGGTAACTGAAGGATACTCTGAGGTCTCCTCCACCAGAAGGCCAAACAATGAAGAAAGCCTCCACTGTCTCCATCTTCGTCACCACTGTCTTCTACCTCTGCTGTGGTTGCTTTGGATATGCCGCATTTGGTGATGATACGCCCGGCAATCTCTTGACTGGATTTGGATTCTACGAACCCTTTTGGCTCGTCGATTTTGCCAATGCCTGCATTGTCCTCCATCTGTTGGGAGGATATCAGGTGATACAAACGCTTCCATACTTGTCTTACCACTGCAGCTTTGGGAAAAAGAATGTTCGTTACCTTAAATATAAATACAAGTTTTAAGACAACATTGAACCTTCTATTTATTCAAAAGTCTTAGAATATTGGAGATGTTAATCCTGCTCAGTGTCTCACACGTACTCCTGTAATGTGGCAGATGTACAGCCAGCCGGTATTTGGGGCTGCCGAAAGATGGTTTTCTGGCAAGTTTCCGAGCAGTGATTACGTCAACAGGTTTTATAGCATTAAGCTCCCATGGTTGCCGGGTTTTCGGTTAAACTTTTTCCGGCTAACTTTCCGATCGGCATATGTAGCCTCAACAACTGCATTGGCCATACTCTTCCCATATTTCAACCAAGTTCTAGGAGTGCTTGGGGCGTTGAATTTCTGGCCATTGGCCATATATTTCCCAGTACAGATGTATTTTGTACAGAGGAAAATTAGACCCTGGACAAGGCCATGGTTTGTTCTCGGAGCATTTAGCCTTTTCTGCTTCCTGATTTCTGTCATGGGCCTCATTGGATCAATGGAAGGCCTCATCAACGCCAAACTCAGCTGATTGGCCTTGCACAAAAATCTTCAGTTGTTTGGTCAAGAATTAAAGGAAATGGTGCATATACTTGATCAAGTTTGTTACATTAGTAAATGTACTAGTATACCAAATTATTGTTTAAAAGTGAAATCAATTATATCGATACGTCATTGATCTGAGCAATGCTGAGATATGGGTTTCAACATCTTTGATGTTTTTACACTAATAATTAGAACAGTCAGTACCTACGGAAAATGGGCCAGCTCAGTCCGGTTCTTGAAGGGGAGGAATGGGGAATGGTTCCACTCAGGGACCATTACCCAAGATTCTGAAGCCGAAAACCGTCCGGACAATCGAAAACTGTATTAAAAAACTATTCCCAACCGGGCAACTGGATCGGAGAGAGAATTCTTTATTCATTTACGTAGTTTTAAATCTTCCAGAGTATTCTTTATTCACTTTGTCTGTATAATTACCAACAGCTCAGGTAGACATTTTTGGTATTGTGAATTGAATACACTATTACTACGAAACCCTTTTTCCTATTCTCTTTATTATTTATTTTGTTAGATTTTGGTGTGACCTAAATTTTATTGGGTCAGGCCAGTGAGCATGCATTATAGATCTTATTGAGGATTTTGTTTTCTCTATAAATTAATGCAACTTAGAGTCGTAAAACTCACGGTTGTATTTGGATCTTCATAGTAGATTCATTCATATGTCTGTGGTTTTTTTCCCGAAAGGATTTTTCCACGTAAATTTGATTTCCCACGTCGTATTTTTTTTTTTCTGATTATCGTTCGATCTCTAACAAATGGTATTAGAGCTTTCGTTTCGGGAGTTCGTGTTTCCAAGTGTGGTGAAACAAATTCACTCTGGTCGTTTCGTATCGAATAATTTTTTAGAAAATTAAAATTTTTGGGGAAAAAAAAAGAACGGAAAAATTGTTTCTCCTGCCATTCGTCTTAGTTTAGCCGCCATCTGAAACAGATGCCTCGTTTTTCATCTCTATTTGAAGTTCTCTAGAGCAGTTGTATCTCCGAACAACAGGTTTGTCATTGGAGGGTTTTCTATTTATCGTCAGTCGCCATAAATCATCTATGTTGGAATTCTCCATTCTCGCTATCAAGCCGTTTCGATTGGAGCTGCCGCAAGAGTGTCCTTTGCAAAATTAGATTGTTGCCAAAGATAAAAATTTTTCAAAATCATTGGAATTTTTGGAAGATTTTTTGGAGATTAAATTTGGTGAATTTATGGCAAATTTGGAATCACGGGAATATATAAATCATGGAGATTGTTTTTTGTTGAAATTCAAATAAGGTTTGAATTTTATAATATTTGTGATTATTCTAGCGATTATATTTGATTTGATTTTGGAGATGATTTGTTACAGTAAAATATCTGAATTTTGGGGATATCTTTTGGAATCTTGTGATATCCATGGTTTTCCGCTTCAATATTTTATGGTGAATATTTTATTGAAGTCAGTGATCTTTTAGGTCAGATATTTTGTTAAAGATTATGTTTCTAGGGCGATGAAATCTTTGAAGGAGATCTTCCACTTTTGAATTGAGATTCAAGGTTTCGTTATAGTAAGATAACGATAGTGGAATTTTAAAGGATCTTGAAAGACGGTTTTGATATGGCAGGTCAAGAGGCAAGCATAGATTTGGATGACTTTGTGGGATTTGAAGATGTCACCATCGTGGTTTAAATGTTTTTAAACCTGGTCAGCATCAGTTGCTGAATTTACCCTTGAAGTCTTTTATATTGGTGATCTGTATATTTCTTTGAGACGAGCAGGTGGGCCCTCGTTGCAGATCTTCTTTAAGGGTGTGGAAGAGGAAGATTTAAAAATTTAAAAATTGGTTCCTTACATCAGAATTCGTTTTGAGATAGAGATTGTTAGAATTCATGATTTTGAATTCGTTTTGTTGGGCCAGGCTGACGAGCACTCGCTATGGATCTCTTTCATAGAATTCATGTCAAGGTGGAGATTGTTAGATTTCAGTGTGACCCGAATTCATTGGGTCGGGCCAGTGGGCTCGCATTGTTGATCTCATTTATGATTTTGTTTTCTCTATAAATTAATTTAAGCTAGAGTCGTAAAACTTGCGGTTGTATTTTGATCTTCATAGTAGATTCATTCCTCTACCTGTGGTTTTTTCCTGAAAGGGTTTTTCCACGTAAATTTGATTTCCCACGTCGTATTTTCTTTTTCCGGTTATCGTTCGATCTCTAACACCTTTCTTGTCATCAGAGCCATGGCCTCTTCCAGCTTGAACAAGACGTCTCCATCTCAGCCTACTCTGATTGCTTCTTCTCTCCCGCCTTCCCATCTATGAACCAGACCTTAACGGTCAAGCTAGATTCTAAGAATTTCCTCATTTGGCGAAACCAAATGATAAACGTCATCATCGCGAATGGCCTCGAGACTTTTCTAGACACCTCTCATCCCGTTCCGCCGCCATTTTTGGATTCTGTCTTGTTTGCCCAAACCCAGAGTACTCCATCTGGCTCCGCTATAACATGTTCATAACGAGCTGGTTTTATGCCTCTATTTCTGATTCTCTCTAAGCTCAGATTGTGAACGTTTCTTCTACCTATGATATTTGGGTTGCTCTTGAGCAAGCACATCTACTCTTCTGCTTCCCTTGTAAAACTCGCAAAGTTACGGATTCAAGTTCACACTATCACCAAAGATGGGTCTTCCGTTGCTGACTACATTCAGCGTCTGCGAACTCTTTGCAATAATCTTGCAGCTATTGGTGAACCTATTTCCTGCAAAGATCAGATTATATATTTATGCAGTGGCCTTTGTGATGCATCACCTTAATAGTAAATGATGAAAACTCCTTAAAATTTGTTGTCTAATAAGGAAAAAACTGACTAATTTGATGAATAGTGTTGTTGCTTTTCGTATTTTTAATTGGAAGCCTTGTCTCTTTTATTCACCGCGTTACTATCTTTAATAAAGACGTTACTTATTAGAAACAACGAAATATTTTGCTCAAATCAAGCCATGTTTAAAAAAAATTAAATTGTAAAATAATTTCTAAATGTTGGCAATTTCTTTTTAAAATTAAATCTGCCCTCGTTATATGGTCTAGTTTTAATTTCTTATGGTTTGGTTTTTAGTTTTAATTTCTTAAGGTTTGGTTTTTTGACAGTTTCTATTAAAGAAACTGTCCATATTCCATCACTCAACTTTTTGATTAAAGAAATTGATAAATAGAATGATTTCTTTGTGCTGGAGGTGCCCTAAACTAATAATCTCATTCAGAAACAAAATATACAATCACTACGAGTCCACTTGGTCTAAAGAATTTTTGTTACTTTAAAATTTATTTTTATATACATATTGTTGCTGGCATTTATTTATGTTTACAAAATCACCAATGTGGGGAATCGAAACCTGGAACTCAAGCAGAGAAGAATTAGTGAGTTGGCACTCAGCCAGATTAATTTCTAGAAGTTATTTGAGTTCATTAAATATTGATCTTTTGGTTGCCATTTTAGTTGAAAATTTAGCACTACTAGGATTAGAACCCAAGACCTATTAAGGTCTATACATAGTGGGTTGCTACACGACTGCTTGTTTTCTTTGTTAATTTTTTGTTTCATTAATATAAATTGCAGAATAAAATGTGTTTTGCTGTTTAATTCATGCTTCTAATTTGTTGAATTAAATGCCTAAAATATTCCATTGTAATTAATTTGTCAAGTAAATAACATTCTAATTAAGTTTATATTTTTAAATGCATATTTAGTTGCGCATAATTTTTATTTATTTTGTATGTAGTTTGTTATGTGAACAAAATATTAAAATATATTGAAAGTGTAGAGTGATGTATATAAGTTTATCTAATTAAAGAATAACTCAACATCTTTAATTAAACAAATTTATGTATTAAGTGTTAAAAATCACGTTGTCACATTTATTGTAATTAAACTTGTAAATATAATAAATTTTATCCTTAAAAATTTTTTATTATATTTACATGATTAATTAAGATCAAATATCAAGTTATATTTCTTAATTTATCCACAGAAATCAAGAAAAAGAAAATAATTTGATAATTTTATTATTTGTAGATGAATTTTATTAAGTTAGAGTTTTTTTAGCCCACAAACAAGTTTTATGTCACTAAATTCATGATTTTAGCATGATTTATATTGGTAAAACATGACGTATAGTTTTGTCTCAATTTAATAAGCATGTGATTTAATTTTTTGCAGCTATACATTCTCTGAGTTACTCTGATATTATATGTGATATTCCTGAATTAAGGGGTGATAATTATAAAGTCTGGAAGGAGATGATTCTTCTTCATTTGAGGTGTATGAATATCGATTATACTATATAGAAAGACAAACCAATCATTACTCCGACTAGTACTCCTGATGAACTTGCTCTTTATGAATGTTGTGAACGTTCAAATCACCTTAGTGTGATGTTATAAAGACCAAGATCGCTGCTGATATTTTAGTGACAGGTGTGCGTGAGCACATCTTATAGATAAGAGGCATTGCAACTCATCTTAAGACACTTAAGGTTGATATGTTTGATTCTTTCCTGGTGGATTATATTTTGAACACTCTTCCACAGCCATATGATCATTTTAAGATCTCTTATAACACACATAAAGATAAATGGTCGATTAATAAACTATTAGTCATGTGTGTCCAAGAGGAAATAAGGTTATTAATGGAGAGAGGTGATAGTGCATTCACATTGACACATGGAAATAAACAAAATCAAGCTAAAAAGAATGATAAAGGGAAAGGTAATGTAACGACCCGTTAATTTAAAACTATTTTTCTCAGTTTAAAATACGTAATAAAAATTTTTTCACTTATTGATTTAACATTTGAAGTTCCATTTTTAACAAAATCAGAGTAATTAATGCGGAATAATATTTGAAATCCAAAACATAGTTCCCAAATATTTTTAGCAAAATACCAAAGTTCCTAGTACAACGTCCATAATATTCAAAACACTGATGATAGTAAATTACCAAAATACCCCGTTTTCAAAACACCCATAATTCCCAACACATGTGAGTTGCACCCAGCAGGTCAATTCAGTTAATAACACGAGGGGTCATCCTGGAACCCCTCCTCTCTACTGGTACAAATTCTTCATTGTAATAATCACCTACATTACGGGAAAAACAATGAGCTTAACGCCCAGCAAGAATTAGAATTAAATTCAATGCATATGATGCATGACTACATGATGCATTACAGAGAGGAACCGTATCCTTTCTGTTAGGCCAGAGTGTTGGATACTTCTGGTGGTCATGCAGCTTAACTGTAACTCCGACGAGGAGTCACTCCAATAGGGGTGTCACTGCATAACGTCACCGATCACTTTTGTTAAAACCATTGGAGATTTCAATACAAGAGAATTGAGAATCTAAAGGTTTTCATGGCCTAACCGTACCTCACCGCCCCCTAAGTGGGAGTAGGCACTCCAATAGGGGTGTCACCACGACAACCATCCCTAATTTTTCCGAACCCCCACATGACTATTTACATATATTTTAAGATGACATACAACATGTAAACAGTTTTATAAATCCTAGAGTGATGCATGAATGCCACAACTAAATCACAGAAAGTAACATACAATGGAAACACAACCAATTTAATTACAATGGCAAGTCATAAACTCAATTGAAAGGCCCCGTGTTAACTTATCACTATCCAGATTTCAACGAATATTTCTATTCAAATAACGTAACTGAACTGTTCATTAACAATGCGAGCAAGAAATAACATGTCTAGGTCTAGTCAAATATAGAATTCAACTTCATCATTTTCTAATCAATTATCGTGGCTTTTCTCAGATTTGATTCAACAATTTAGTCAACAAGCTTATGCTAAAGTTTAATGATATCAATAGTGGATACTGGATAGTTTACTGTACTTAGATTTACAGCAAGCACATTTCACAATTTTCACAGTTTAACACAAACATGAGGTTTCCATGGTAACATACGAGCAATAGTTTACATTCTAACTACTCCTCTCCTACCCAATCACAAAGAATATTAACCTTCATTCCAAGAAATTGACAGTGTAAATCTCAATGCTCCAACAAGTTCAGTTCAGGTTATAAACTACAAGATATTCATTAACTTCTATTAATCATGCTCTTCATTCAATTCGAAATCCACTATCCATTGCATGCTTTTCATCCAATTAACAACATAACAATTTAACATGCTGACAGTTATACTTTCCAGCTAATTAACAGCACTACAAGATACTAATCCATCACTCATGCTTCACATTCCAGCACTAACCAATAACATCGATAATTAGCAAGCAAAAACCCGTAATGTAGGGCCATCCTTTGGCCAATACAAATTCCAATTCTTACCTTGATTCTCCAATAGCCTAACAATAATCACAGCAGCCCCACAGCCGTCAAGGGAAAGAGTTCCAACTGCTTAATTCTTCACATGTTTCCTAAGCAAAGATAGCATTAGTTTCAACTCTCTAATTCAATCCTAACCCAATAGGTGACCCATAAATACCAACAACTTAATACTTACCTTTAATTCACAGATGAACAGCAATAGTCCAGACAGAGTAATACTTCACTTAACTCACCACACCACTCACCAACTTACACTCTCAACAAGACCTCACACTCACACGTCCGTATGTCCAGTCTAAGAAGACCTACCTCTTATAGATAAGATGGAGAGGAAGAAAATGGAGTGACAGCAGAAGATAGACAGAGCAACAGAAGATAAGCTGCAGGAAAGTTGATTTTTGTGCAATCCAATGGAGGAGAGGTCCATCCACGTTGGCCCACGTGGAAAAGCATCCACACCTCAGGGAAGATTGGACGGGCAGCAGGGAGAGTGGAGGAAGAGAGCATAACGTATAAAATAAGAAATCAAAAGAGAGAGAAGAAGAATTTAAATGGGTTTCTCGCAGATTTATGACTTTTCAGACGTTGTTAGTCGTTCGAATTCTTTTTCAGTCGTCCGAAATCTTAGTAAAACATGTACAAATTCGTCTTCCCTTACGTCTGCGCCCGTTTTCGGACGAGAAGGATGCGTCCGAAAACTCATAAAATTCGGTACAGATTCAAATTTACAACGTCCGCGTCGTCCACGCTAGTTTTCGGACAATATCAATGCGTCCGAAAATGCATAAAAATCAGTACAAATTCAAATTGACAACGTCCGCGTCATTCGTACTCGTTTTTGGACGATACCAATGCGTCTGAAAACACATAATACACGTTTATCTTAACTTTCACACTTAAATAAATTATCCAAATTAACCCCATGCTTTCCAAGTATAATTTAACACGTATTATCATTCAACATAATGTACATATGTATTAATTATCCAATTTAATACATCGACAACTAGAAAAATATATTTTCGGGGTATTGCAGGTAAAATACTGATCCAAGGTGGTGAAATCAAGAAAGAACTTAAGTGTTTCTTATGTGATAAGAAGAGACACATGAAGAAGGATTGCACCAAATTTAAGTTATGGTTTGAAAAGAAAGGTATGCCAATTTTATTTGTTTGTTATGAATGTAATATGGTTGATATTATTCATAACACATGGTGGATTTATTTGGGTTCTACAATCCATATTTCAAATACATTGCACGGTATGCGAAACCCTTGGAAACCAGGGAGAAGTGAACAGAACATCTATTTAGGAAGCAAGATGTATTCACATGTAGAAGCTATTGGAACATGTAGTTTAGTTATGAGCAGTGGTTTTATTTTAGTTTTGGAAAAGACCTTGTATGTAACGACCCAGTTTTTAATTACTTTAAAAATACACTAGATTTAAAATTTTTATAAAACAACTTAAATCTTCGTTAATTCTTTTAAATTGAAATTAAAGTGCGTCTCATATAACCGAACCGTTAAAACTCTTTTTACTTAAGCTTGCTACTTTAATTGTTATAAGCAGTGAAAAACTGTAATTATGAAACTATTTTATGAAAAACGTACTAGAAGCATAATTAATTAAATAAATTAATGCTCAACATGCTGTTACGTGTTATTTACACAATCCCTTTTTCTCTTTCATATTCTTCAGCCTAGCCAACCACAACATTTGCGCATGCAAATCCTTCATCAATTGTTCCTTCATAGGGTACAGACGTCATTACAATAACCTGCACCACAAAGCAAACGTGAGCTAACGCCCAACAAGAAAAGAGATACAAAACAATATATGCCTGTAACTGATTATGTCAGAATGGAATCCACCCAAACTGTTCTTTACTCACGGTTACATATAACATCAACTCATATATTGAGCTGGGACATTGGAGGATCCGTCCCGGGGAGAGTGGCCGCTAGTCAGTATCTAACCCTTGGGTAGACATGCTCTCATGACCTGATAAGGAAAGGGTATAATCTCGAGTCTCCCGTTAGGGCAGACAGACTCGAGCATCACACTGAGGAAATAGTATAATCTCGAGTCTACTTGGTTATGATCCGAACCACCTCCCCACTTCCAATTCCCCTTTTTACATTCATTTCTTTCTCATATAAATGCATATGAATACCACACAAATTTGGCATTCCTAC
Organism: Begonia loranthoides; assembly: GCA_022433065.1. Taxonomy (NCBI): domain Eukaryota; kingdom Viridiplantae; phylum Streptophyta; class Magnoliopsida; order Cucurbitales; family Begoniaceae; genus Begonia; species Begonia loranthoides. The sequence continues at coordinate 16,859,917 of CM039470.1, read as the reverse complement.
TTGTTTCTATTATCATGATGCTTGTCAATACGAACCAATCATCACAACAGCACATTACAATAATTAGCAAGAAGACGATAAGAGAGAAGCAATTAATTAGAATTAATGAACTAAACAATGAAGAGCTAACAAAGGCATTTTACATGGCATAATCTTAAATAGAGATCTAAGAATAAAGCATGACATAAAATTCTAACAACATGCTATACATGGTAATATACACTAAAACGTGCTTGGTAATTTAAAGGAAATAATAACTAAATACTAACATCCTAATCATACTTAATAATTAAAGGAAACAGCATCTACACTTGGGATGCTAAACATTCTTGGTAATTAAATAATAACGTGCAACGAACATGAGCATAATAAATAAAGCAACATAATAGAAATGCTAACAAATAAATCAAAGTAGACATTGCTTATGGTGTAGGGCCTCCACTGGCCAAGACTCAATCCCAATTCTTACCTTGAGGCTTTAACGTGTATTATCATTTAATCGTTGTCCTTCTTCTCCTTTTCAATACCTTCACAATTCAATAACATTTACTTATTAATAATCACAACTTATTAATTTCATTGTCTTTTCTTATCCTTAATTGCATAATAGTTCTAGGAACCCGTTAACGACTAAAACGAAACATAACCCTTCCCAATATCCATGTTTAACCAATTAACAACTCGTGCATGTAAAGATGAAAGACAACATTTAAGCAGGGAATACCAATGTCTATCAACGTCCAATAGCAGATAACCAAAGCAGAACCAACAATAATATTCAAACAGGGCTCACAGATTATTAGCCATTTTCCATAACATACCCTAACTTTACCACAACAGTGAACTCTCGCCAATACATCACGACAATAATTACCAGATATATATAGAAGCACAACTAACAATGAACAATTCACTTCCAACTTTAGGCAACAGAGTATACATCCATTCTTCACGTCCAAAAACAACATCCAACATACATATAGAACACAAGTCCACGTGGCAATTACTGAACCATGTATATTTATTTTTTATAACAATCATCATTTAATCACTTCTCCATCACATATATTGAGCATAAGTGACAACAATAATTCATACCAAACATATCCAAGAACAGGGGAGGAGACCATTACCTAAAGCATCCGAGAAGGACACCTGAGGCTAGGAGCAAGAGCTTCTCCTCTCGGCCTTCTGCTCTCACAGTCTCTCTCTCTCTATTTCTCTAGAGAAGACACACTCGGTCATCTATCCCTAGACAGAATTCTTTGTCTCTCTCACCTTCTTATTCTTTATAAGCCAAAGACAACACCAAAAGACAGGTAATTTATTTCCCAGCTTCCTCAGAAGGACCCGCGTCCTTTCCCCCTTACATTCACAGCTGTCTTGGTGACAAAGAGCAGTGGCGGTGATAAAGCACAAAATAATTGCAAGAAATAATTGGGGAATATGCCAAAATGTTTGATGAAGAACTATTGGCCGAACTCAATTCACGAACCGAGTTCACAACAGAACCACCAGGCAGCAAGCCATCGACCGAAGCTCGACTGCAATCCGAAAAAAATCCCCCTGCTGATCTCAATCTCTGCCTCTGCTATTCCTTCATCAATCAAATTCGCATCTATAATATCACAAATCCCCAACAACAAAGTTAAAATGAGAGTTTACCTCGGTCTGACACTTCATTACACACAGGAGAAATCGCCCCATAGTCTGAGCATTCTGCAACCTGCACCACAACAGCACAAGTTGCACAATTAAAACAACGAAGATTTCCTTAAACCGAAATGCTTACCTTGCTCAGTCGCGGAGAATACAGTAGCTCGTGTACAAGGTTCGTCCAATCCCGCGGCTCCATTCCACAAATGCCCGAGCCCTAGCCACCTCGCGTCGTCCTCTCCCCACGCGTGCTTGAAACTGGCTACGCCAACTCGAAAGCTCCCTAAACATTGTTGCCTGGGACTCACCTTCGCAAATCCCCTTCGCCCGATTTCTCCCTCTCTCATGGGTTTGCCCTCTCTCAATTCCCCCTTCTTTCTCCAATTTTTTCTGTTGCAGTTTTCCTTCAGAAAACCCCCTTCTTTTCATTTCAGCAAAACTAAACCACTTAACCAGCAGCGAATAGGACAACTCAAACCAAACTGGTTCAGTTTCCCTGTAACAACTCGGATTTTTGTAATTCCTTTAAAATGCATGAAAATTAAAAAATTTTCTTTTAAAATGAATCAGAGAGCGCCTAAAACCGGATCGCTACTGACTTTCGTTAAACTCATTATGAAAACCAATTTAATGAAATGTGGAAGCTTAAAATAAATCGTTTATTTAAAATATTGTGGAAGCGTAAATAATTTGATGAAAGAACTTAATAAAAGAAACGAAACAATTAAATACAATTGTTTAATCTTTTCATTTAAGCCTGGCTAGCCACAAGTCTCGCGCGTGCAAATCCTTCATCCTTGCTTTATTAATTGTTTGTCGTCTTTTCCTTTTACTCCTAACTCTGTGCATTTCTTTTTCACGTACAGTACCTACATCTACATCGCAAGTAATTGTAAGCCCAATGGCTTAGTAAGAAAAAGGGTTAATGCATTATGCTTATGACTCTCTTTAGTTCTTGTTGGAGTGGGGGTTACCCAAACCAATCCTTTTATTACTTCATTCGTTCATTCATTACTTTTCTTTCATTCGTTCGTTCGGGGAGTTAGTCTCCTATGTGCATACTCAATGCTAGACTATAACTACCCTCCTGTGTGCATATTATATGTCAGACTAGAAACTAGTCTGCTATGTGAATACTACCTGCCAGGCCACTGGCCTCCTGTGTGCATACTGGCTGCTAGACTAGACCCGATCACCTTATTATTCCATCATTTCTCATTACATTTTCCTCGCTCATGGATGCATCTTATTCTTTCTATTAACATGATGTATGTCCATACATTCTCAACCTATCGTGATGCATGATGACATAACATAACGTTCATAACTTAAAGTGCACACAAACAGAAATAGTTGAAATAAAAGCACATATAAAAGAATCATTGGAATTGAAAGCGCATATCAATAAAGACAATCCATACATGAACAATACACAATAAAAATTATAAATTAACATGCCAATTGTCTCGTTAACTTCCTGATCCAATTACATGCTCCCTATTTTATTATTCTAGGTCATTAGCTAAATCGGTTATCCAAGTCATTTAACATGCTTCAGAATTAATTACATGCTTCCATTCTAGATTATAAACAATATCCTACCAAGAAGACAATAACAAAAGCATTCATTCACACAATAATTGAAATCCTTAAGACCTTTAATCCATTCACATATCATTCATTCCCTTTCATCTTCATTGCCTTTCTCCTCTCTATTAACATACATACATGATACATAAACAATTTGGACAAATACACATAAAGAGTAATAGGAATTGAAAGTGCATAACAATGAATTTAAATAAGGAAAAGCATGCTTGAATTGAATTACTAAAACAAAATACTAAAATTTAACATGCCAATTCTTTTAGTAAATTCCCTAATTAGATTACATGCTTCCTAACTTTATTCCAGGTGATCATTTTACTCAAACTTAATTACTTTAGTTAATTGCACTAGTTCATCAACATACTCAATTTACATTATTATTTCATTACATGATTCGATTACCAATATTAACATGCTGAACCTAACTAAGTTAACATGCTGGTTCAATTACGTACTTAGCAAATTAGGTAAACATACTTGAACATCCAACACAACTAATTACACATGCTCAATTGACTAATTATCTTAATTAGTGTACATGCTTATTTAGTCAAGTAAATTAGTTAATCATGCTTACTATGCTTACTAAGTGATTATCATACTCAAGTGTTCATTATTACTTGCATGCTCAAGTTTAAGTAGTTAATTGTTCTAATCACTTAACATACTCATCAAGCAATTAAACTTAACACACTCCATATCTAAATTACGTTATCATACTTAGTAATTAGGTAACATGCTTAATTAAGACTACCATTTCTTAGCCAAATCATTTATTAGCCGATTTACATGCTTGGTCAATTACATGCAATTTACAATCACTTAGTTCAAAATTACTTGAGCCAATTAACAACTAAACATGCTCATCTAACATAGGTGAATTACAATTTATAAGCTAACTTTTTATTAGTCAATTTACATGCTTAGCCTAATTACATGATCAGAAGACTATGTAGCCAATATTTCATTCTTAATTGCATCAAACTAAGGTACAACTAATGACAGCATGGTAATTGTATGCATAAAGAAATATAAAATAGTAATTCCACAGCAAGTAAATAACCATTAACCTCTTAGCTCATTTTCATACTTTGTCTAATAACTTAGTCTTATTTATTCCACTTTCATGCTTCTCATTTCTTCATTCACTTAGGCATTTGCATCTCATGAAACTAAACTACACAACCAAAGGAAAAACATCACAGATTCACAACAATTTATACTCTATTTACACCATCATAACAAGCAGCCAACAATAACAATCATACAAGCATTTTCATTGAACGTTTTCATAGAACACTTAACCCATTTTCATCCTTCTCCTGACCATTTATCCTTTTTCATTTCATCATTCGTGAACCTTAAGCATTCATCACAGTAAAATCAATTTAACACAACTATTATTAAAGCAATCCAACAATGAAATCACAACTACTAGAGATGCACAAGAATTAATATCACAGCAAGAAAACCTACCGTTATCACATTTACATATCATCAAACAACTATCAATCAATACTTTAAGAACACTAACACTAAACTCACACACACACTTGCGATGTAGGGCCTCCACATGGCCAAGACATCCCTATTTTCTTACCTAAGTATTGAAGGAAGTAGCAAGGACAACAACAAAAGTTTCCAGCAGTACCACACATGCAGGGGATTCGCACGGTAGGGAAAACTGAACACCTTAAGTCACATAGGCTCTCAATCACCCTTTCTCTCTACACACACACACTCTCTCTTCAGACTTGAGCTTCTCACGGAGGAAAGGAAAAATGAAGAACGCAGGGAGGTAAAAACAGATTGGACGTAGAGTACAGCAGGATGTTAAAAGGAGAGGCTTACCTGGATCGAGAGACGTTTTGGACATCTAGGGGGACAAGCGTGCATATAGGGGAGGGAGAGAGGTGGCTCAGCGTGATCTAGGCAGGGAGGGCGACTTTTCTCGCCGAAAGTGCGAGTATTAACTCGCTAAACGTCGAGTTGTTTGATTTTTATTCCTTAATTTTTGCAGATCTTCTATCTTTCGGAGTGTTGCGAATGGCATCCGCATGCGTCTGAAAGTGCCCATAATTTGGATAGAGTTGATGCGGACGAAGCTTCACCTTGTCCACAGTGTCGTCCGAAAGTGTCTAGTTTTTGGATAGAGGCAAAGTGGACACAATCCCATCTCGTCCACATGAGTTCGGACTCGTCCGAAAGTCCCAGATGGGAATAGATTCTATGTGGACGCAGTCATCCTTGTCCGCATCGTCCGCATAGTTGTCCGAAAGTCCAGGTAAGACACTTTTGGATGATATTTCTCGTCCCAAGCTCTGGGGATGCCACACAACACTCTTGCGGACGACATATCGCATCCGCAGAGTCGTCCTCAGGGATCTGAATGTCCTTGGACAACCTTTCTTTTGCATTTTTTTCCGACTTAAATCCAATCCCATAATACATGTCATAAAATGACACGTATAAATACTCAACGTAACGTCTTACTTATTCCATCCTTTAATGACATCGCGTTTACGGGGAAATTATAACGTAAATACCCCTAAACTTAGTGCTTCGAACACATCCTCGGTAATACCCCGATAATCGTCCAACTTAAAAATCTTGGGTGTTACATTCCCCCTTTTTAATTTTATACTTTTTAACTCTCAATTCCATTTAACTTAAGTTTAATTTATTTCATTCATATTTATTTTAGTTCTTTTAATTTAATTCCTTTATATACGACCCGATTCCGATTCTCAATTTATTCTTAATATTTCTTGATGATAAATATCAGTTCAATTTAAATTCTTCGATTCGATTTCTCAAATTAATTTCCTATTTAATAAATCATCAATAATTATCCAAATAATTTTCAAATAATTTTCTCATCAAATAATTCATCATTTATCCAATCATACCTAATTATTTTTACTTAATTCCATCACGAAAAATCAGGGTATTACATTGTATGTTCCTAGTTTTTCTAGGAATTTAATTTCAGTTTTAAGACTTGTAGCTTTGGAGTTTGCCTTTAATTTTTCAGAATCAAACTTCACTTTATTTTATAAATTTGTTCTTATTGGAAATGGTACAATGTCTGATGGTTTTTCTCATTTGATTTACAAAATGACACCACTCATAATGTATGTATGTTCATACTGGTATGAAATGATGTGTAACGACACATATTTTTCTTACTTTGAAAATCGCGTTAAATTTAGAACTTTTATAAAACGACTGAAATTTTTATTAAAACTTTTTAAATTGAAATCAGAGTTCTTTTCTTAAAAAATTGATCGTTAAAACATCTTACTTAAAACTCATTACTTGAATCTTGATTAACAGCGAAAGACTTCATTTATAAAATCTATTTTTCTTAGTTAATAGCGGAAGCATAAAACATTCTATAGCAGAAGCATAAATCGTTTATTTTAAAAAGGCAATAATTAAATTGTTACTTTATATTTACAAAACCCTTTTTCCTTTTACTTTCCTTAGCCTAGCCATCCACAAGTCCTGCCTATGCAAATCCTTCATCAACTACTCATTCATCTGTTCTCTTGCGTGTACCTACACTAGTAGCAAACTGTAAGCCCAAGGCCCAGTAAGAAATGAGATATGCAGTATGATGTATGCCTCTAACTCATTATGTCAGAATGGGTACCGCCCCAAACCATTCTTTTCTTTATCTTTCATTCATTCATTCATTCCTCATACGTTGAGTTGAGATATTGGAGGAATCTGTGTTTGAGAGAATAATCTCTTTGTTGGCTTCTAACCACCTAGGGTAGATAGTCTCGCAACCCGAGAAGAGAAGGATATAATTCTTCATGTCTATCTTATTAGATCCAAACTACACTTCCATTCCCCAACTCCCATTTTCCTTCATTCCATTCATTTTATTTATTCATTTTCCTCATGTAAATGCATATGAATAGCACCACCGATGGGGCAGTTCTTACTTGTTTCTATTATCATGATTCATGTCAATGCGAAGCAATAATCATAATGATATAAAAGCATGAAACATGAAGCAGTAATCACAACAATATAAAAGCATGAAACATGAAAAATCTACTAACATACTATACATGGTGATATACTCTAAAACACGATTGACAATTAAAAGAAACAACAATAATAGAGGCATACTTGGTAATTTAAAGACAGCAATAACAATATAGACATACTTGACAATTTAAAGGAAACAATAATGACATGCTAGCATCCTAAACATGCTTAGAGATTACATTAATAACGTGCGAACAACATAGACATAATAAATAAAGTAACCTAGTAGAAACGCTAACAAACAATCAAAGGAAAGACAGTGGTTGTGGTGTAGGATCTCCATAGGCCAACGACTCTACCCAATTTCTTATCTCGAAGTTTTAACGCGTATTATTACATAATCGTTATCCTTCTTCTCTTTTTCAGTACCTTCACAATTCAATAACATTTTCTTATCAATAATCACAACCTATTGATTTCATTGTCTTTTCATATTCTAAATTGTATAATAATTCTAGGAACCCGTTAATGCCTAAAACGAAACATAATACTTAACAATTCTAATATTCTCAACTTAAAAACTTTATCATTATCTATAACCTTAATCTTTATTCATCACTTGATAGCCTTTCCTAATCCAAACTTAATATCCATTTTCTAACTAATTAGAAATAGTGCACGTAAAGATGCAATACAACATTTATCCAACAGCAACCAACAGTGTGCAATTCCACAGTCCAAAACTAACTCCAACATTTCATGCTTTTGGAAATAACCAACAGAGGGCATATATTCACAAATCAAACCTCACAGAATATTAACCCAAGCAACAGAGCACATATTTAAACTATTTTTCATAGAACCAACGACAAATTAACAAATTCATTCCCAGAACCAAGAAGCAGAAACCTAACAGAGGCATGATTACAAAAACAGAGCAGCAACATCCAACAACAAATCACGGTGTCCAGTAAACCTTTTATCTTCTCTATTTAACCATAACCATCACTTAAATACATAACACAGGAGGGGGAGTTATACCTCATAGAAGACCCAAGAGTCCCATTCCTTTCTTCCTCCTTTCTTCTTTTTCTCCTATCTTCAGTTCACTGAAGAGCCTTCTCTGTTCTTCAAATCTCTAGAGCACTCATCCACACTCGAGAGCACTCAACTCTTTCTCCCATTTTCTATCCTCTTCCTCTGCATTTCTACGGCACCAAAGAGGCACTCCTGAACATGCCTCTGCCACAAGCCATACCCTAACTTCACCATTCCTCATGCACGTCCACGATGTCGTCTTCATTAGAGCAGGACAGACCGGTTGGGACCAACCCACAAGCCGAACGACAAGTCCTTCAGTCGTTTCTTCACAAACCATCAGCCCCTTCCCTTCGACCCAAGGATGGAAATCGCAGTCACACCATCGCCAATCCTCTCTTACCAATCACAGCTGGTTACCTGAACCCGACAAGGCGTCAATCGATTGAAACATACGTCGACCTGAAGCTTCACAATGAACCATCCCGGAAAGCCGCTACCCTGAGCCCTATCTCAAAATCACTCGCCCAAAACCGCTCGCCACTCGCTGGACAATGCGCATGATCGGAGCCGTCCCCAGCACCTGAGCCCGAGCTCCCAATTCTCTTTTGCATCTCTCTCTCTCTCTCTCACTGTAGATTGGCTGCTCAGCCTCCTTGTCTCTTAAAACTGAATCGGTCCACAAGGGAGAACCAGTTACACCTCTATTTAATCCCTTTATTTTAATTCCTCCATTCGTGGACGTCCACTTACCATTTATGCTAAGGGGGACGTCCGTTGTCTTCATATTTTTGTCATCATCAGCCTCTTCACTGCAACAGACGTCCGTTCCTCATGAGGGACGTCTGTCGCCTTCACATTTTATTCGTCCGTCAGGGATGTCTGTCAAACCCAACAGATGACCGTCTTCTTTTGCCATGAGGGACGTCCATTTTCCTATAAAGGACATCTGTCCCTCCCAAAAGTGGCTCCCTTCTTCTCTCTCAAACGACACCATCCCACTTAATATTAACGTCGTTCCTTTTTCTTTCAATCACAGACTTTCTTTGTCCATACAGCACGTCCGTCCCTTCCTAACATAACTCCTACATTTCCAAACGACGTCACTCCACCATGAAGGGCGTCCATTCCCTCCCTATAATAGACGTCTGTCCCTCTATAAAGGATGTCCATCATCCACCAAGCGATGCCCACCCTTCCACAAAAGCATCCGCTGACTCACACAATACAAGGGACGTCCGTTCCACTACAAGGGACGTCCTCCATCCACACAAAGTCACCACGACTATACATTAGTCACACCCTACTCTTCTCTCTCTTCACTTCTAAAAATTTAATTACCATAAATTCCCCACTTAACCACTTCTAATAATTTCATCTAATAAATCTTAATGATTATCCAAATAATCTGATTACCTCCAATTACCCATATTAATTTCCGTTATGAAAAGTCGGGGTATTACATGATGTGTTATAAATGGAGATTCCTTTTTGTTGTGGTACCAAAGATTAGGACATATCTCCATATAGAGAATCAATAGATTATTAGAAGATAAAGTACTTAGTACTTTAGATATCACTGATTTTGATACTTGTTTGGACTACGTTAAGGGTAAGAAGACCAACAAATCAAAGAAAAGTGCAAAAAAGTGTACAAAAATATTAGAGAACATACATTCAGATATTTGTAGTCCAGTTATTATAGGGTTGATATACGCCTATAGAGGAGGGTGGGTGGGTGGGTGAATATAGCGTACTAGTTATTTCGTGTGATATTTAATCTCTAATAACCCTAAGTGATTTAGTGCATATAATTAAATAAAAAAATCACACATATATGCAATAATATAAGGAATAAGGGTAAGAGAATGCAAATGGTTTGTTTACGCGGTTCAGCAAACCCGCCTACTTCTGCACTCCAAGTTCCACTTGGAGATACACTAAACAATTGGCTTATGGGTGTCAATAAAACCATTTACAAATTGAGTATTAATGGGGCGTCACCCTTGACTAATTCTAAGGTCATCAACCTTTGACTATTGCGGGGTGTCACCTGTTGATTGAACTTACGGGCGTTCAATCGAGCCTATGACTATTGCGGGGCATCACCCTTAATTTGACTGTTGCAGGGAGTCACCCAAGTTGATGAATTCGTAGGGAATCACCCTTTACAATTAAGCACAATAATAATGGAATCGAAAACTAACGCATAATCTAGCTAATCCAAATTCTCCCAAAATAATTCGCAAGTTACGGAATAGGGAGAATTAGATTTACAATAATAGCTCACAGTGCGTAATATTCAAGTATTGATTTGGGCAGGGCTTTGCCTTGAATATTCGTTTATTATGGAGAGCTTGGAGTGAACTTGTATTTATAGACACTGGACTTTCAGACATCCGTACCCTTTTTGGGTCATCCGCATCCGACCGTTGAAAACTAGCTGTTGCACAAAACTAGGCTTTTGCGGACGTGGATTCTTGTCCAGGCTTCGTCCGCACTCGTCTGAATGTGACATTCGGATGCGGTTTGTCATCCGCATGTCTTCAATTTGGCGTATGAATTGTAGCGCAAAGTGGACAAATTCAAAAGTCTTGTGTCTGCATTCGTCTGCACTAGTCCGCCTTTCGTCCGCAAGAACAACCTTCAGATTGGGAGGATGGATCTCGTCCTTGCCACGTCCATTGGAGTATTTCGGAAGACTCCTTCGTCCACGTGTCATCTGCGCTCGTCCGCACGAACACAACAGATTGGGAAGAGTTTCTTTCAGCCACAGTCGTATTGGCCTTCACTCCATTTTTACCCCTGAACTATATTAAGTCCCTAAAAGATATGCTACACTACATAGACTCAATTAAACATATTAGCACATTAATAATATCCTCAATATGGGTATTTTTTATAAATAAAAGTATAAATATAATGAATAAAATACTGAATACATTATCAATAAAGACACAATTAACCAACTTATTATTTTTATCAAATTAAACCATTTGGTCATCATCAAAATAAAACCTAAGCCTAAAAAAAAATCTAACAGTTATGTGCTCAAATGGTTTAAAATATTTCATCTCTTTTATTGATGATTACTCATGATACATGTATCTCTACTTGCTTCAGAATAAAAATGATGCATTAGATGCATTTAAGGTTTTTAAGGCAGAAGTAGAGAAACAATACAGTAAGCAAATTTAGATTATGAGGATTAATAGAGATGGAGAATATTACGGTAGATATACTGAGGATAGATAAACACCTTGTAATACGCAAATTTTCATAACAGAATTAATTAGAGATAATTGAGATTTATTGGATAACAAAATTGATTGGGGGAAATATTTGGATAATAATTAATGATTTATTTAATGGCAAATTAATTTAGGAAATGAAATTGGAATAATTAAATTGGGCCCAAATAATCGTTAATAATCAATATTTAGAATACGTTGAGAAAAAATTTGAGTCAATTAATATACAATACATATATTTAATAATTATCGATTTGTTAAAGCAATTAAAATAGATAAAATGGAATTATAAATTGAAAGGGGATGAGATTGTGAGAAATTAAAAATAAAGGAAGATTGAAGTAATATGGGGCTGAACCGGTTCGGTTCGCTGGTTTGGTTCAGGGCTGGTCGGTCAATTGAAATAAAAAATGGGGGAGAAATTTTAAGATTGGCCTTCGGCCTTCCTTCGCTGGTGAAAAGAGAGAACGAGAGGAGAGGGACAGAGCGCGATCGAGGCAAAGCCGAGGAAGGAGATCTGGCGCGACGGAAGGGCGACATCCAGCGAATGGGCGATGCTGTCCGACGGCGTGGTAGCCTCTTGGCTAGCGGCTGTGAGCGACGAGGAATGGCTGGACAGTGTCACAGCTAGGGCTCGAAGTCGGAGCTCCCGCGGGCATGCTTTCCGGCGACGATTTGAGGTAAGCATGGTTGATTTCTTCCTTCTCCTTCACATATTGTTGACTGATTGTCGGCAGTGACGATTTGGAGAAGGGAATGGCTGGAGTAAGGATCGGTTCAGGTCCGTTTCTATGGTCCACTATTAAACCGGGTGGTTTCAATTGGTTTGGCTGGCAGGATAAGGGCTTCCACATGGCCATCGCGTATTGGACCAATCTCCTTGAAGTGGGCAATCCTTCTGCACTACAGCTTTCCCTGCCTATATAGGAATGGTAGGGAAATTGGGCAGGTAAATGGCCGAGTCTGGGAGGAAGAAAGGAGAAATGAGGAAGGAGAGGTTGGTAGTAACACTCTCAGGTCTGTTCATGTTTTCAGCTACTAGAGTTGAAGAGTGAACTCCCTGTTCTTGACTTCTGGTTCTGCGCGAGCCTGACTCCTTTTGGGTGAACAACTTCCTTTCCTGTTTAATTAGTGAAGCATACTAATGGAGATGTATATATATTGTGTGTTGTGGATTGATTGTTAGACTGCCCTATTGATTTGGATTAAATGTTTTGTGAAGGCCTTCTTTGTTGGATTATTTCTTGGTTGAACTGTATAGTTGGTATGCATGTGGAAATGTTAGATAATGCTCCTGTTGGCTACTGTTCTTTGGTTATAGGATGACTCTTGGTTCTGTTATCTTCATTGTGTGTAATCTTTGGGTTTTGAGAATGTGATGTAGGAAATAATTGTGTGATGGACATTATTGCTGTTTGGATGGAAAGTTTTGTTGGGTTTACACTAATTGGGATTTAATTGACAACCTTTGAATACCTTGTTATGATTGGATTTGAGTGTTAAGTGATTAGTGGGTGCAGGAGGGCATAAATATGCAGGGCCTAAATATGCAGGGTGTGATTTTGGTAATAAAGTTAAATAAATGTTTTGTTGGTTCTAATAGATTTTTCATTAAAAGAAAATGAATTGTATTGTGAAGTAAATTCTCTCTATTATCAGGTCACATTGATGGAATGAGCAACTATTGTAGGTTATTGTTATCTTGTTGCACATGTTAAGTTATGGGAATTGTTATTGCGAGGTTGCTAAGTAATTAAGTTGACTAATGGGATTTGTTAAGCATTAAGATTTATGGAAATTCAGTTAATGTTATTATGAATAAATATCGGTTAAATTGGATAATTGTGATTTAAAAAGGAAAAAAGTATAAATTAAGGTTATTCTTTTATTGACTATAAAATTAATAAATAGAAATTAATAGAAATTCGTTAAGCGATAATTAAATTATTAAATAGTAAACAAGGAATAACGATAGCGAAGTTAAGATTATGATTGATAAAAATATTAATAAATAAATTATAATTATTTTGTAGGTATAAAAGAGAAGAAGGACAACGTTAATTTTTGAACCGCGCTAAGGATGCCAAGTAAGTGATACACATGTGCTTTGGTCCTTAAGGCCCTACATCGCAAGAATAGGAGATGCATGTTTCGTTGTTTACAGTATTTAATGGCATGTTCGGTGTTTACAGTTTTAAATAGCATGTTTCGGTGTTTACAGTTTTAAATAGGACGTTTCATTGTTTATAGTTTTATAAGCATGTTCTATGAATTGTATGTTGGTTGCTCTATTAAATTCCTCTAGTAGAGAATGTATGCATCCACGAGCATCATGCATCATGGTTTTCAAAACGATACGAAAATGAGTTTTTAAGTATGGTTTTGTAAAGAAAACGGAATCGAATATTAAATGGTTAAATAATAAAGTAAAGAAAAAAGATAAAGGCTTGGGCGGATTGTTCCCCCATGGTTAAACAATAAAGTAAAGTAAAGAAAAAGATAAAAGGCTTGGGCGGATTGTTCTCCCATGGTTAGAGAGGCTTGGGCGGATTGTTCCCCCATGGTTAGAGGTTTAGTTGATGCGCTTCCCATAGTTTAAGGCTTTGGCACGTAACCCATAAATAGAGGCTTGGTGGACATGGTCCTCATGGTTAGAGGCTTTGGGTGGATTAGTCCCCCAATGGTTGGGTTATGTTTCCAATGGTAACCAGTTAAGATTGTGGCATGTAACTCATAAATAGAGGCTTGGTGGACATTGTCCCCATGGTTAGAGGTTTTGGGTGGATTCGTCCCCCAATGGTTGAGTTACATCCCAATGTTAGATGGTTAAGGCTTTAGTGTTGAAGTCAAACACATAAATAGAGGCTTGGTGGACATGGTTCACATGGTTAGAGGCTCTGGGTGGATTAGTCCTCCATTGGTTGAGGCTTGAGTTGAATACCAAAGGCAAAATAATAAATAGAGGCTTGGTGGACATGGTCCCCATGGTTAGAAACTTTGGGTGGATTAGTCCCTCATTGGTTGAGGCTTGAGTTGAATACCAAATGCAAAACAATAAAGTAATAAAGTTAAGATCAAGAAAACAGTAAAAGAAAAGAAAGGAAAGAAAGAAGAGAAACAAAAACAAAAAACAAAAAAGATTTAAAAGTTGCATGACATGTGCATCATACCTTTTATTTTATATCACTTACTAAGTATTAGGCTTATTAGTTAAGTCTTGCGATGTAGGTACACGCATAGGTGAACAGACTAAGAGACAGTCGATGAAGGATTTGTACGAGTAGATCTTGTGGCTGGCTGGGCTAAATAATTAAATGAAAATTATTTGTAAAAGGGTTTGTATATTATTTAATATTCTTTAATGCTTGTTTTAATTCCGCTGCGTTTCAGAAAATGATTTTATTAATTTCACTACAATTGATAAATGTTTTAAGTAAAGAGTTTTAATGACCGAGTTTTATAAAAGATAAATACTCTGATGTTTTTATAAAAAGAAAAGTTTTAAATTTACACAATTTTTAAAAGGCAATAAAAACAGGGTCGTTACACACCTGGCCGTTTGCTATATTTATTCAAGAATATGGAATTGTTGCTCAATACACTATGCATGGTTCTCTAGATCAGAAAAGTGTGGCAGAAAGAACAAACCGAACATTGTTGGACATGGTGAGGAGTATGCGTAGCAACTTCAAACTTCCTGATTTCTTGTGGTCAAATGCACTTAAGACAACAATGTATATATTAAATTGAGTTCCAACTAAGACTATTGAAAAGACGCCATTTGAGTTATGGAAAGGTTGGAAATCGAGTTTCACACGTAAACCCATTTGGGGATGCCGACCTAAAGTCAGAATTTGTAATCCATAAGAAAAGAAACTAGATCCAAGGACCATTAGTGGCCATTTCATTGGATATACTTAAAGGTCTAAGGGATATAGATTTTATTATCCATCTCACAATACTAGGATTGTAGAATCAAGAAATGCAAAATTTCTTGAAAATGACTTGATTAGTGAGAGTGATCGATTTCAGGATATTGTTTCTGAAAGAAATCAAATTGATGTTCAACCTTTTAACTCAAGTGAAAGAATGATTGTTGTTCATAACACTCCTCGAGTTCAAATGTGTTAAATAATCAATAAATGATATTCCACAAGGTTGCTGATAATAATCTAGTAGATCGATTTCTTGAGGAAGTTCTAGAAATTGGCTACCCTTATTCAAACTTTGTTGGCTGCGTGGGTTCACATCAATCAACATGTGGATACATTTTTATGTTTGCCGGTGGAGCTATATCTTGGAGAAGTGCAAAACAAAACTTGACTGCTACATCCACTATGGAAGCTGAGTTCATATAATGTTTTGAGGCTATTTCACATGGTGTATGGATGAAGAGTTTTATGTTCGGGCTTACAATCGTGGATTTTATTTCTATGCCATTGAAGATATATTGTTACAATTCAGCTACAATTTTTATGACTAGACATTAAATATTTGGCTATAAGGGAACGTGTTAAGGATTCCACAGTGGTCATCAAACACATTAGCACTGAATTGATGATAGCCAATCCTTTGACTAAAGGCATGCCACTATTGAAATTTAAGGATAATGTAGAAAGAATAGGTCTTTGTTCCTCTACGTAATTTTTCGTTGTAAGAACGAATGTTGATGTAACTCTTCTTATGATATTTCTTATATTCATATTTGTTGTGCACATATTTATTTTGAGAAATATACTTAAGTATTGGACCTTGAATAAACATAGGGTTTATTCATTAAGATTATGGACAATTGAGAAGGAACATAATGCATAGTGATACATTAATGATAATACTCAAATTTATTATGAGGAAATATTTCCATGATTCATGTGTTGTGATTTTTTACTACATAAATAATATAAAACTCAGACTAAGTGGGAGAATGTTTGCAGTTTATTTTCCAAATTAAAACTGCCCACATTATATGGTCTAGTTTTAATTTCCTAAGGTTACGTTTTTTGATAGTTTCTATCAAAGAAACTGCCCATAATCCTTCACTCAACTTCTTGATGAAAGAAGTTGATAATCATCACTTAAGCTATTCGTTTAGCTCTATGAAAGTTCAGGATATTACAGATAATGACCCAATGCGTTCTTCCACCAAAAAAGGTCCATAAAATCTTTTATTAAGTTAGAATAAGAATGAGCTTTTGTCGAGACCTGTTTATAGGGATGTAGTTTAACTAAAACCAAATCACTTGGCTCAAAAAATCTTTCACTTGTATGCTTATCAGCATAATTCTTCATTCGATTCTTAGCTTGCTGTAAATTTTCCTTAAGTTTCCCCAAAAGCATCTGTCGCTGCTATAAATAAAAATCCACAGCCTCAATCAATGAAGAACCATTCGTGTAAGCCAGAATATTCAGAGGTTTTCGACCATAAATAGCCTCAAAAGGCATCACAGCAAATAGCAGAATGGAATGAAGTATTGTAAGAATATTCTGCCCAATGAAGCATTTTCTCCCACAAATTCGGATGATCCACAACAAAATAGTGTAAATATTGTTCAAGAGTTCAGTTAGTCACCTCTGTTTGGCCATCGGTCTGTGGGTGATATGAACTACTGAACAGCAACTTTGTACCACAATTATAACAATTCTTGCCAAATTTTACTCATAAAGATTGTATAACGATCACTTACAATTGATTTTGGTATCTCATGTAACTTATAAATATTCTGGGCAAAAACTTCAGCTACTTTAGTTGCTATATAACAAGTTGGTAATGCCACAAAGTGAGCTAATTTGGATAAACGATCAACAACCACTTAAATTGTTGTATATCCTTTAGAATTTGGAAGACCCGTAATAAAATCCATAAACAAATTTTCACAAATATCACTTGGTATATTCAATGGTTGAAGTAATCCAACAATTTTCCTTGTTTCATATTTAGTCTGCATATTTAGTCTGCTGACATATTGGGCATGTTTTCACAAAATGTTGAACTTTTGTCTTTAGATTTGGCCATTAAAATTGGGAATTAACCCTTTTAATTGTTCGAAGAACACCAGGATGGCCTCCTATATGTGAAGAATGACATTCCTGAATTAAATAAGTTCTATAAGTTGAATCATTGCTAAGAACACTTCTGCAATTATGAATGATAAGCCTACCCTGTAATTTATAATCCGAATATAGTTGAGGAGATTGCTGAATTTTGAAACCTAAATTTTTCAGGTCTAATAAAGAAGCAGTTTCATGGATCGATCATCCAACAATTTGGAATGTAATTTGCTTATTGCTGAATATGAAGCAACAACGTCTTCATATTCAAATTTTCTTGAAAGTGAATATGCAACCACATTGTTTTTTCTAGGATTGTAGATTATATCAAAATTATAACCCAACAATTTTACCACAAATCGTTCCTACTCTGGAGTCTGGATCACTTAAGTCAACATTTCTCTAATACTTTTATGATCAGTTTTGATGAGAAATTTGTTTCCCAAGAAATACTGTCTCCACTTTTTTACTGCCTCAGTAATAGCAAACATTTCTCTAGTATAAGTATTGTTGTTCTGCACTTTGGGCATTTCTTATTGAAAAATGCAATCGGATGTTTGTCTTGCAACAGCACTGCTCCTACTCCAACTCCACTAACATCAATATCCACAACATATTTTTTTGAAAAGTTAGGCATGGCCACAATAGGGGTTGATACTAATGCATCCTTTAGTTTACATAATGAGTTTTCAACATCCAAATTCCATTTAAATGCATCTTTATGTAATAATGCAGTTAAAGGAATTACTATAGTGCATAATTGCGTATAAACTTCCAATAATATCTAGATAAATCCAAAAAAACGTCTTAATTGCTTAAGAGTTGTTGGAATTGGCAATTCAACAATTGCAAAAAATTTTCCTTTTTCAGGTGATACTCCCTCTGCCAAGACAACATGACCCAAGTATTCAATAGAATTTGGCCCAAAACTACACTTCTTAATTTTACAACCAAATGATGCTACTATAAATAGAATAAGACATCTTCCAAATGTTTGATATGATTAGAATGTCAAACATTGTATACCAAAATATCATCAAAGAACACTATCACAACTTTTTGAAAAATTAGCTTTAAAACATCATTCATTATGGCTTGAAAAGTGGCTGGTGCATTTCTACGACCAAAGGGCATTACCAAAAACTCAAATGTTCTTCATGAGTTCTAAATGTCGTCTTCTAAATATCCACCACATCCAATAAAATTTGATGATAACCAGCACGTAAATCAATTTTACTAAAAATAGTTGCTCCATATAATTCATCCAACAATTCATCTACTGTTGGGATTGGAAATTTATCAAGAATTTTAATGCTACTAAGCACTCTATAATCAATATAAAACCTCCAAGTACCATCCTTTTTTTTACCAATAAAATCGGTGAAGAAAAAGGACTCCTACTCTGCCTTATAATTCATGTCTGTAACATTTTCGCAACCAATTTTTCAATTTCAGATTTTCAAAAATAGGGATATCGATATGGTTTGACATTTATTGGTGGAGCATTTGGTTTCAAATGGATTTGATGATTAATACTTCTATCCGGAGGTAAGCCCTCTAGAGTTTGAAAAACAAGCTGATATTTTTCAATTAGAAATTGCATATCTACTGGTACACTATGCATTGAAGTCTCAATTGATAAAAGACTATATTGAAAACAGAAGTATTGAAATACTGCACATGCTTTCTACATTTTCTTCAACTGATGATACTGTATAGAACTTGGAACCTGTTGTTTTGCACCTTGTAATAAAACCTATTTCTCATTCCAAGTAAACTACATTGTAGAAGTTTTATAATCTGTTAAAACCAGTCTTAAGAGTTCTAGCCATTGAACTCCTAAAACCATGTCAACTCTCTGTATGGGCAAAACATAAAAATCAATGAAGAAAACTTGTTCATAAAATTTGACTTCCAAATTCAAACATGAGCCTGTGCATGTCAATTCATCTCCATTGCTTACCAACACTTTAAAATGTCTAGAAGGCCAAACTAGTAGATTTAATTGTTGTACTTATCTGTTTTGAATAAAATTGTGCATCTAACCTCCATCAACTAAGATATGTACAAGTTTTTTTGCAACATAACCAACAAACCTTATAGCTCTCAGAAAATGTTATCCAGCTAAAGCATGTAAACTTATAGCAGGGAGGTCTGATTACTCATGTTCAGTAATTACAATAGAATTCACACTACCTACATCCGCCAAATTAGAAACAGAATTATCCTCATTTTCTAACATTAACACAAATAGTTTAGATTTACATTTATGGTTTCTGCTAAATTTTTCATCACAATTATAGCATAAACCTTTCTCTCTTCTTCCATCATTTCATTGGCAAATAATCTCTTAAATGGAATATTAGAAGACTTAACATTTGAAGCTATTGATGTTGCTGTATTTTTGGAATAGGTAATAATAGCGGTACTGAATCATTTATTCTAACATTTTGTTGATATTAGATTTTTTGAAAACGTTTTCGATTTCCATGATCATTCAATTTATCCTCCATCAACTTAGCTAAATTAATAATTTGTTCAATTTTCTGCAGTTTAAGAGCACGTACTTCTTGGCGAATATCATTTCGGAGTCCAAATTCAAAACAACTCTATAAAAAAGAAGGAGAAACACTCACCCTTTGATTCATCAAAGTTTCAAATTTATTTTGAAAGTCTAAAACAGTTGATTTTTGCGTGAGCTTCGACAGCTAAACTTGCACATCTTGATATTTAGAAGGGCCGAATCTTACTAATAAAACTTGTAAGAAAGCTCACCAAGTTGTTATCATTCCACTTCGAAAGACCTATTGAAACCACTTCAGTGATGCTCCATCTATGTGGAAGGAAGCAATCTTTAATCTCTATGTATCATCTAATTCATGATGATCAAAATATCTTTCTGCTTTAAAAATCCATCTGTTTGGGTCTTCACCATTGAATCGTGGCACATCCAATTTGATCGATCGAAAAGATTTGTAGTGATTGTCAGTGAAATTCTCAGCTTTCTTACCTTTACTGCTATATGTTTCAATCAGAATAGTAACAAAATTTCTAATGTTTTGCTCGATTCTGTCTTCCATTGACGTTAATTTGATGCTAATTTCCTTCAATAGTGTATTGAATTCAGCCATTCGTTGATCATGATGAGAAAGTCGGTTTCAACATTCTTCCAGTACTTAATTCTGGATGGAATGCGAACGAGTGCCTTTTGCCATGATGACAAAAGTCAATGAAAGCACAAATGTTACTTGTTATTTTCATAACAAAGTTGCAAAGAAGAAAAGACAAGAAGTTGAAGAAGAAGAAATTTTGTAACCACCCGGTTTTAAAATACGTGAAATATAAAAATTTTCCATTTCCTTTTGTAAACAGTGGAAAACCTCTTTAAAATATAATCACAGTTCTTTTTCTAAAAAATTGGACCGTTAAAAATTCTTCCTTTAGACTTGTTATGAGAATCATTATAAGCAATGGAAAAGCATAGTTATAAAAATATTTCCTTAAAACATAGCGGAAGCATAATTAATTCAATTAAGAAATACTAAACAGATTATTACAGGTTAGTTACACAACGTTTTTCTCATTTACTTTCTTCAGCTAGCCAACTGCAAGGCCCGCACGTGCAAATCCCTCATCAACTGCTTCTTTATTTATTCACTCATGTGCACCTACACCATTAGCAAACTGTGAGCCCGAGGCCCAGTAAGAAATGAGATATGCAGTATGATCATGCTTATCTTTAATTCTTTTGGAATGGGTTTCGCCCTAAACCAATTTTTTCTTTACATATTTTATATAACTCGTACATCGAGTAGGAGATTTGTGGAATCTTTAGGGAGAGGATAGTCTTGGTCAACTTCAACCACCTAAGGTAGACAGACTCGCAGTCCTGACAAGGAAAATGTAACGTTCTTTTCTTCTCGTAACCCGTGAGAGGGTATAAATAATTCTATCCACCTGGCTGATCTGAACTACCCGTTGATTCCCCAACTCCCCATTCTTCTTCTTTAATTCTTTTTCCTCACTCAATGCATATGAGTACCAAACCTAAATGTGGAACTTCCTACTTGTTTCTATTAGCATGATGATGTATATGAGAAGGAGCAATAACAACGATATAAGAGCATGAAAGATAAAGCAATAATCACAACTGTAATACCCCGACACTAATTTTTTCTGTATACGCGATTTAATCAAACTTGGAGAAAATTACATAATTCATTGCGTATAAATACTTGGTTAATTATGACATTTAATTATGGAGAAATATTTTGTGGTAAAAACTTAAGTATGGAATTGTGAGAAAAACGTTGTCTTGGGCATTTTCGGACGCCTGCAGACGACGCTGAGGATGAATCATGTCATCCGCAAATGCTTGGAGCATCACCTCGCCCTTGGGATGACTCAGGATGAGATTTCACATCCTGACTTTACTCTATTGTGGAGTTTCGAACGAATCTGGACGCATGCTGACGCGATGGGTGGCGTTCAAATTAAATCTGTAAAAATCCTGGACGCTTTCAGATGCGTGTGGATGAGTGAGGACGTGAGTAGGCCTTGTCCAATTTGAATCTGTCCAAACTAAGGACAAATGTGGACGGTACGAACAAGGGTGGGGATGCCAATCCTCATCCATCATCGCAAATTGGCCTGTGAATTTTACTCATGCGGATGACTGCGGACAAGATCAATGCGTCCACACTTGTCCGAAAGATCGTAAATCAATGTAAATTTAGGGATTTAAAACCCGCCTGTTTGTCATGTAGTCCATAACTATGCGATCTCCATAAGACTAAAATGCCTCCAGACAACGAAATCGTCCTCCAGGCTGTAGATCCAGCTCGTTGTAGCCCAGCCGCCTCCCCTCTCCTACGTAAATGATCACCCCTAGTAAGCCTCTCCTTTTAACCTTCAGCTTACTCCTTCCAGAGGAGTTCGTTTAACTCCCCTGCGTTCTTCTTCTCCTTCTTTGTTCAACTTTTTCTTCTCCTCTGGTGGGTGATTCAGTTGATGGGAGTTGGAGTTTCCTATTGTCCCTGTTAACTTCTTCAACACTTAGGTAAGGATTTGGGTAGTATTTGGCTTGAGGAAGCCCTACCCACAAGTAAAAACGTGTGAGTGTGTAGTGATTTTTGCTCCTAGTTAACATTCTGTAAATATCTTAAATGCCTTGACTCTTGTGCTTTTTTCCTTAGCTACTCTATGCTATTGTTACATTTTGCCTTGTTCAGCTATGATATTTCTGCTTGTTTTGTCATTTCATTTACAATTTCTAGATGCTGAGAATGGAATTTAAGCGTTAATTGATGTCAAGTGTAGTGGGATGAAATTTGGAACTAGTAACCTCATGATGACTGTTATGGATGAATGAGAGAGACTATGTTTTATTTGAAGTATCAACTGAAAAATTATTGTTTGCGATTTTCTCTATATTCTGAGTATGCTTACTCTTTCGTTTGTTTTGTATTACATCCGTTAGTGAATATTAAACCTGTTAGTTCTATAACTCTCACTACGATATTCAAGCATATTAATTAGTTATTTCACTTTTACATTCAAGCGTGTTAATCAACCATTACTCTTTTAACCTCAAGCATGGTAATTAATCCTTACACGTATGCTAATCAACTATCACTTGTATATTAACTAGTCGCTAAATTGTCAAACTCGCCAATCACTTGTTAAGCATGCTAATGACTCATTTACTTTCTAAACATGTTCGCGAGCATATTCATTGACTGTTAGTAGTCAAGCACGTTAAATTACTTATTCATGTTAAATCGTAATCTCTTATATGTTAATTAACTATTAGCCTTCAAGATTTTTGAGCATATTAATTTACTCTTGCTTAAATTACCCTCACTCGTATGACTTCATGTATGTTAATTATCCATTCTCGTAAATCCTCAAGCATGTTAGTTTGCTCTTACTTGTTAAACTTCAACATGTCAACTAACCATTTCTTGTTAAGCTTCAAGTATGTAAATTAACTAGTACTTATGCATGCTAGTCTAATTACTTTCTCTTGCCGTTTCAATATGATTTACTATCTTTAATTCCCGCCATTTACTTATTGAGTTGTTATTCATCTAAACTACTGATGTGAATTTCCATACCTGCACTTTAAATTATTGTTATTTACTTTTCGTATGTGCTTTAACTATGTGTTCTCAAGCATCATGTTAATTGAAACCAATAGGGAATGCCACATTGGGTTGGTACTCGAATACATTGAGTGAGGAAATATATTAATGTAAGAAAGAGAAAAAAAAAAGAGTTGGGGGTGGATGGGTAGCGTATCAAGCATGTGGTAAGGCGAAGCCCCATACCTTGACGGGAACGGGGACCTAATCGCAAGTAGAAGGTTAGATACGGTCAACTATTTCATCCCTTATGAACCCTCCAATCTCCAGCTCGAAGTACGAGTATAGAATGAATGAATGAACGAACGAACTTAATGTAATGGTTGGTTTGGGTGGCCCCCATTCCATAAAGAATTAAAGAGAGGCATAACATAAGCATAAATCTCATTTTCTTTACTGGGTCATTGGCTCACGTCCTTACTTGTGGTGTAGGTAACGAGTTGGTAGTACCGGGAGTGGAAGAGGAGACCTTCCTCGAGGAGCCTGTGGTGTATCCGGAGGAAACGCGACTGGAGTAGATTGGTGGCTCAATAAAAAGAAAAAATAAATATTTTGTGAGAGTTTAAGGGTAAACATGGTTTTGTAAAACACTAAATTATTACTCTAACTCTATTTTGAACAGGTGACATATTAAACCCTGAACTTTTGACTTATGCTTTGAGTAATATTTCCGTTTAATGAATGCTTTAAATAAATGATATTTTTATTTCGCTTCCGCTCTTGCAAACATATTTAAATGATTTTTGTCTTCCATGGCTTAAACGAGTTTTTAGAAAAACGTTGTGGCGATCAGGATTTTTAAACAAGCACTCTAATACAAATTTCAAATATATCTCAATTGTTTTATGATTTTGGTTTTGGAAAGAAATCTCAACTATTTATTAAAAGAGTTTTCATTTAACGCATTTTTAGAGAAAATAAAAAGGTAAAGATAAAAATTTGGGTCGTTACAGTTGGTATTAGAGCTAGTCTACTCTTGTACTTTCCACTGCAGATAACTCAGACTCGTCGGGCAAAGCCCCTCTGACTATAAGTTTTGCCTTTATATTATAGAAATACTCACTTGAATCGATTAGCCATAGTATAGAAATGTATATAGAATTGATATGACATATGAAATTGACAAAATGTTTCCTTTTTAAATTTATTTCCTTACCTTATGATGTGGACTTGTAGGAATTTAAAGATGGCTAAAAGAGGAAGGAGAAATATACTTGCTAATGAAGATGGGCCCCGAGCGCCCAATCGACAAGAAGATCCCACTTGAGATGTGGTTCTCGAGTGTATAGCTTCAGTCGTCGAGTAGCAAGTCCCAACAAATGAAAAGACAAACTCAATTCATGGAGTAACACTTCCGCTTCATGGAGAGGTTTATGGGACAGAATAGATTCATGGGACAAGACCCAAAAAATGGAAACGGGAATCAATGGCCTGTCGAGATTCAACCAGTTCAGCTAGTTCAGCTGGTTTATATAGAAACCGGGTGGGAAAAATTCCAAAAGCTTAAGCCACCCTACTTCAACAGGGATGTCTCTAATATTTCGGGCGTTGAGGAGTGATTGCGCTAAGTGGAAGATAAGTTCATTTACACGGATATTGGTGAGACAGAAAAAGTCAAATGTGTCGCATACTATCTGACCCACGAGGCCCATTTCTGGTGGGATACCGTTAAGGCCTCTCGTGACATGGCAGCCCTTACTTGGAAGGATTTCAAGGATCTCTTCAACGAGAAATACTTCAACCATACAATTCACACTCAGAAACTGACAGAGTTCATGCGTGTGAGTCAGATGGGCATCGTGGCTGAATATGCCCAGCGCTTTGAGGCCCTGTCTCACTATGCCCCGCAGTTAGTGGTGACGGAAAAACACAAGGTACAACATTTTATACAAGGGCTAAAGTTTGAAGTTCAGGAAGGAGTGATCGGGGCTAGCACCGAGGGTGTCATCTATTCAACGATGGTGTCAAGGGCATTGGCCGTAGAAGGGGTGAGGAGACAGAGAGAAGCTACCCAGAAGGCATGGAAGGCTACCCCTACCCAACAGTCAAGGAGTGGGCCCTCAACATGCTCGGGAATCAAAAGACCTTTGGAAACCGAAGTCCAGCAAAGGCCAAACAAAAGGCTGATGACACAAGCATCTAATGCCCCTCAACCTAATGCCTGTCCAAAATGTTAGAAGGTGCACCAAGGTGAATGTCTGGCTACTTAAGAGAGATGCTATGCTTGTGGGAAACCAGGACATAGAGCCAGAAGTTGCCCAACCGGACCCACAGAACTTGGACTGGTGGCCCCACCCGTTTTCGCTTTGTATGGGGCAAAAGATGACGGTCAATCAGCGGTAGTCGCAGGTACATTTCAATTTAAATAATGAGTGTTCGTATATTTACAATAATTCGCTCCCCTAGAGAAAATAGGAGATTTTACTTTAGAATAAACAACTCACTTAACCCTAGCAAGAACAATCTACATAAACAAGTGTGCTGCTTATGTATTATTCAATTCGGGTGCTACGCACTCGTTCATTTCCATGAAGTTTTGTGAATGAGTGAATTGTTTCTCCAATAGCGTAAGCTACACACATCGCGTGTTATTTCCTTTCGGTGATCGTTTGATTACCGACGGGATGCTCAAACATCAATGGCCATTTATTTCGGGCCGATCTAATCATGATGAATCTGAAGGTCTACGTTGTCATAATGGGAATGGATTGGTTGTCCACACACCACGTGATCATAAACTGCAAGAAAAGGGAGGTCTGTTTTTGCCCTCCGAGTAGTGAGCTGCACATCTTCCACGGAACTAAGGAGAAAGGGAAGTTTGCCATTATCTCTGCACTCAAGGTGGACAAGATGCTAAAGAATGGGTGCGACAAGTTTCTGGTCAACGTCATTGATACTACTGCAATTATTAAAACTAAGCAACAGGATGTTGTAGTGGTG
The DNA here is from genome assembly GCA_022433065.1 of Begonia loranthoides. Taxonomy (NCBI): domain Eukaryota; kingdom Viridiplantae; phylum Streptophyta; class Magnoliopsida; order Cucurbitales; family Begoniaceae; genus Begonia; species Begonia loranthoides. Next base: position 16,833,231 of record CM039470.1, on the reverse strand, counting down.
CCTGACTTCCCAAACGTTTTTCTCGACAATCTTCACGGTCTACCCCGGACCGTTAAATTGAATTCAAGATTAACTTATAGCCCGGTACGGATCTGATTTCCAAACATCCGTATCGTATGGCACCTATTGAACTGCGAGAGTTAAAAGTACAATTGGAAGAGCTGGTCACCAAGGGATTTATTCGGCCAAGTTTTTCCCCTTGAGGCGCACAAGTATTATTCGTTAAGAAGAAAGACGAGACCCTGAGGATGTGCATTGATTACATGGAGCTAAATAAGGTGGCAATTAAAAAAAAATATCCCCTGCCACAGATTAACAATTTATTTGACCAGTTGAGTTGTGTTCGGGTTTTCTCAAAAATTGATCTTCGATCAAGCTACTTTCAGTTGAAGGTTAAGTCTGATGATATACCGAAGACTGCGTTTCGCACACGGTATGGACATTATGAATTCTTGGTGATATTTTTTGGGCTAACCAACACCCCGGCAGCCTTCATGGACCTAATGAACCGAGTCTTCTAGGATTATCTGGATAAATTTATTATTGTCTTCATTGACGATATCCTGATCTATTCCCGATCAGAAGCAGAGCACTGTGAACATCTACAGGTGGCTCTATCCATTCTTAGCCAGCATCAGTTATACGTGAAATTCTCTAAGTGGAAATTCTGGCTGAGCAGGGTTGGTTTTCTAGGCCACGTAATTTCTGAGGAGGGTATATCTGTAGACCCGTCAAAGATACAGGCGGTGGTGAACAGGTCACAGCCGAAAAATGTTGGTGAAGTGAGGAGCTTTCTGGGCTTGGCCAATTATTACAGGCACTTTATTGATGGATTTTCAAAGATCACTCTATTCCTTACTGGTCTAAACAAAAAGAATGCTCGGTTTTTGTGGTCCAACGATTATGAGGGCAGTTTCCAAGACTTAAAGCACAGATTAACAACTACTCCTGTGCTAGCATTGCTTATGGAGGATGATGACTTTAGTATTTACTGTGATGCATCAAAGAGAGGACTTGGTGGAGTTCTTATGCAGCACGGGAAAGTTATTGCCTATGCGTCCCAACAACTTAAGATCTATAAGCAGAACTACCCCACTCATGATCTAGAGCTCACAGCCGTTGTCTTCACACTCAAGGTATGGAGATACTACTTATATGGATAGCATTGTGAGATCTACTCAGATCATAAGAGTCTCAAGTATATCTTCACCCAGAAGGAATTAAATATGCGTCTGCGGTGATGGCTCTAGTTCGTCAAGGACTACAACTATAAGATCCAGTACCACCCAGGAAAAGCCAATGTTGTTGCGGATGCTCTCAGCCGCAAGGTTGCGGTAATGAGCATTATATGTGATGAAATGCCTACCGAACTTCAGAAAGACTTCTAGGAGCTTGAAGTACAGATGGTCCCAGCACAACTGGATGTGTTACTAGGAAAGTTAACCTTGATGCTGTCTATCCTTGAGCAAATTAGGAAGGCCCAACAAAGTGATGAAGTATGTAAGGATTTCAAGATGAACCTGTCTCTGCCGAAATATCAAAATTTTTCTACATCTATAGATGGCATAGTCAAGTACAAGAACCGGTGGTATGTGATCGGTGACACGACTGTGCAACTGTAAATCTTACGAGAAGCTCACTCTTTCAATTTCTCTATGCATCCTGGTTGTAACAAGATGTACCGAGATCTTAAAACTCATAACTACCGGCCAAACATAAAGTATGATATTGCCGATTTTGTGTCACTATGCCATGTATGTCAGTGTGTTAAGGCCGAACATCAGCAACCGGGCAGTACACTCCATCCATTGCCAATCCCTGAATGGAAATGGGAGCACATAACCATAGACTTTGTCACTTGTTTGCCCCGTACTAACCATGGCCACGATACGATCTAGGTGATCGTGGATCAGTTAACCAAAGTTGCACATTTTCTACCGGTAGCCATGACATATAAGATGAATAAGTTTACCAAATTATATATGAAGGAGATCATCAAACTTCAGGGTGTTTCAGTTTCTATTGTATCAGATCGGGACCCGCGTTTTACTTCGGCTTTCTGGAAGAGTCTGAGCAGGGCTATGGGCACCGAACCGAAACTTAGCACTGCGTTTCATCCTCAAACAGACTGACAAAGTGAAAGAATGATTCAGACACTTGAGGATATGCTTCGTGCTTGTATTCTCGACTTCCAAGTTGGGTGGGAAAAGATTTTTTCACTTGTCGAGTTCGCATACAAAAATAGCTTTCAGGCCACTATTAGCATGGCCCCGTACGAAGCACTTTATGGGAGGAAGTGCTGATCACTGTTGCACTGGGACGAGACTAGTGAAGCTGCGTTCTATGGCCCCAAAATGGTATAGAAGATTGTAGATTTTGTGGCCTTAATTAAGCAGAGGATGCTAGCAGCTCAGAGCCATCAGAAGAGCTATGCAGACAATCAATGTCAGGCCCTAGAATTTGATGAAGGAGATAACGTATTTTTGAAGATATCTCTATTTAAGGGCATCGTTCGATTCGGAAGAAGGGGAAAGCTAAACCCTCGGTATGTGAGACCCTATGTGATTACGAAGAAAATAGGATCAGTTGCTTATCAGTTGCAGTTGCCTAACGCCATGGTGGGCGTACACAATGTCTTCCACGTGTTTATGCTCAAGAAGTGTCTTGGTTATGCAACTGTTTTGAACCCTTCCGATAATATTGAGGTACAATCCAACCTAAGCTACAATGAAAGGCCTATTTAGATTCTTGACTCAAGATTGAAAGAGCTACGTCGCAAGCATATCTCGTTGGTCAAGGTCTTATGGCAGAATCACAATCGTGAAGAGGCCACTTGTGAGAAAAAAGATGACATGTGGGCTTTGTATCCCGAATTGCTCAGTAGCTAATTTTGGGGACCAAAATTGATTAAGGGGGGTAGTATATAATACCCCGGCACTAATTTTTCCCATATACGCAATGTAATCAAACTTGGAGAAATTCATATAATTCATTGTGTATCAATACTTGGTTAATTATGACATTTAATTATGGGGTAAAAATTTAAGTAGGGAATTGTGAGAAAAACATTGTCTTGGGCGTTTTCAGACGCCTACAGACGATGCTGCGGATGAGTCATGTTGTCCACAAATGCTTAGAGCATCACCTCGCACCTTGGGATGACTCATGATGAGATTTCGCTTCCTGACTTTACTGCATTGTGGAGTTTCGTACGAATCAGGATGCATAGTGATGCGATGGGTTGCGTTTGAATTAAATCTGTAAAAATCCTTGATGCTTTCGGATGCATGCGGACTAGTGTGGACGTGAGGAGGTCTCGTCCGATTTGAATCTATCCAAACTATGACACATGCGGATGGTACGGACAAGGGTGGGGACGCCAATCCTTTCCCGGGATCGTAATTTGGCCTATGGATTTTACTCATGCAGATGACTGCGGATGAGATCAATACGTCCGTACTCGTCCGAAATATCGCATATCTGCATAAATTTAGGGATTTAAAATCCAACCGTTTGTAGCATAGTCCAAAACTACACGATCTGTCGAAGACTAAAATGCCTCCAGACAACGAAATTGTCCTCCAGGCTGCAGCTCCAGCTCGTTGTAGCCCAGCAACCTTCCCTCTCCTACGCGAATGATCACCCCTAGTAAGCCTCTCCTTTTAACCTCCAGCTTATTCCTTCTCAAGGAGTTCATTTTCCTCCCTTACGTTCTTCTTCTCCTTCTTCATTTAGCTTCTTCTTCTCCTCTAGTGGGTGATTTGGTTGTTGGGAGTTGGAGTTTCCTATTGTCCCTGTTAATTTCTTCAACACTTAGGTAAGGATTTGGGTAGTCTTTGGCTTAAGGAAGCCCTACCCACAAGTAAAAACGTGTGTATGTGTGTGTAGTGATTTTTGCTCCTAGTTAACATTCTGTAAATTTCTTAGATGCCTTAACTCTTGTATTTTTTTCCTTAGCTAATCTATGTTGTTGTTACATTCTGCCTTGTTCTGCTGTGATATTTCTACTTGTTTTGTCATTTCATTTACAATTTTTGGATGCTGAGAATGGAATTTAAGCCTTAATTGACGTCAACTGTAGTGGGATGGAATTTTGAACTAGTAACCTCATGATGACTGTTAAGGATGAATGAGATAGACTCTATGTTTTATTCGAAGTATCAACTGGAAATTATTGTTCGTGGTTTTCTTTATATTCTGAGCATGCTTACTCTTTCGTTCGTTCTGTATTAGATCCGTTAGTGAATATTAAACATGTTAGTTGTAGAACTCTCACTGCGATATTCAAGCATATTAATTAGTTATGTCGCTTTTACATTCAAACATGTTAATCAACCATTACTCTTTTAACCTCAAGCATGGTAATTAATCCTTACACATATGCTAATCAACTATCACTTGTATATTGACTAGTTGCTAAATTGTCAAACTCGCCAATCACTTGTTAAGCATGCTAATGACTCATTTACTTTCTAAACATGTTCGCAAGCATATTCATTGACTGTTAGTAGTCGAGCATGTTAAATTACTTATTCATGTTAAATCGTAATCTCTTATATGTTAATTAACTATTAGCCTTCAAGTTTTTCGAGCATGTTAATTTACTCTTGCTTAAATTACCCTCACTCGTATGACTTGATGTATGTTAATTATCCATTATCGTAAATCCTCAAGCATGTTAGTTTGCTGTTACTTGTTAAAATTCAACATGTTAATTAACCATTTCTTGTTAAGCTTCAAGTATGTAAATTAACTAGTACTTATGCATGTTAGTCGAATTACTGTCTCTTGTCGTTTCTATAAGATTATTCTATATGATTTACTATCTTTAATTCCCGCCATTTACTTATTGAGTTGTTATTCCTCTAAACTAATGATGTGACCTTCCATACCTGCACTTTAAATTATTGTTATGCACTTTAAATTATTGTTATTTACTTTCCGTATGTGCTTTAACTATGTGTTCTCACGCATCATGTTAATAGAAACCAATAGGGAGTTCCACCTTGGAGTGCTACTCACGTACATTGAGTGAGGAAAGATGTTAATGAAAGAAAGAGAAAAAGAAAAGGCAGTTGAGGGGCGGATGGGTAGCGTATCTAGCCTGTGGTTAGGCGAAGCCCCCTACCTTGACGGGAACGGGGACCTAATCACAAGTAGAAGGTTAGATACGATCAACTATTCCATCCCTTATGAACCCTCCAATCTCCAGCTCGAAGTACGAGTATAAAATGAATGAAAGAACAAACGAACATAATGAAATGGTTGGTTTGGGTGGCCCCCATTCCATAAAGAATTAAATAGAGGCGTAACATAAGCATAAACCCCATTTCCTTTACTGGGTCATTGGCTCAAGTCCCTACTTGTGGTGTCGGTAACAAGATGGTAGTACCGGGAGTGGAAAAAGAGGCCTTCCCCATGGAGCCTGTGGTGTATCCGGAACAAACGCGACCAGAGTAGATTGGTAGCTCAATAAAAAGGAAAAATACATATTTTGTGAGAGTTTAAGGGTAAACATGTTTTTGTAAAACACTAAATTATTACTCTAACTCTATTTTGAACAGGTGACATATTAAACCCTAAACTTTGACTTATGCTTTGAGTAATATTTTTGTTTAATGAATATTTTAAACAAATGATATTTTTTTTTTCACTTCCGCTATATTTTGCAAACAGATTTAAATGATTTTTTGCCTTCCATGGCTTAAACGAGTTTTTAGAGAAACGTTGTGGCGATCGGAATTTTTAAACAAGCACTTTGATAAAAATTTCAAATAGATCTCAACTATTTTCTGATTTTGGTTTTGGAAAGAAATGTCAACTATTTAATAAAAGAGTTTTAATTTAATGCATTTTTAGAGAAAATAAAAAGATAAAGATAAAAATCTAGATCGTTACAGCAACAATATAAGAGCAGGATATGTGGAAAGTCTACTAACATACTATGTAGGCATGCTTTGTAATTTAAAGGAAACAATAATAGTATAAACATGTTTTGCACTATAAAGGAAGACAATAATATCATAGGCATGATTGGCAATTTAAAGAAAGCGATAATGGTACAGACATGCTTAGTAATTTAAAGGAAATAATAGCAATTTGATAACATCCTAAACATGCTCAGAAATTAAACTAATAACGTGCAATTAACATATGCATAATATGGTAACATGGTAGAAACGTAAACAAACAATTAAAGAAAAACACTGCTAATGGTGTAGGGCCTCCACTGGCCAACGACTCTATCTCAATTTTTTACCTCGAAGCTTTAATGTGTATTTGTACTTAATCTTTATCCTTCTTTTCCTTTTCAATACCTTCATAATTAAAAACATTTATAATTAACAACTTTTCATCGAATTCTATAAACCTTAACCGTTAACAATTTCCATATTCACAACTTAGCAACCAACAGTAGAGCATTAACTAATCACAAAGCAGATTCATATTCTTCAATGTTCGATAATACTATCCTCAATTGCCGAATAACCAACCAACAGTGGAGCCTCCCCAAACCCATTAACAAATCAAACCTTCAACAATGGCATCCAATACAACTATCCAAACATACAGAATTAATATATCCACTAAGAATACTCTAAGAAACCAAGATGCAGCTAAGCAGGGCATTATTTCATTATCCAATAACACCAACTCAGCAGAGCACAAATATATAGAGACACAATTGACAGAGAACAATTGTCCAATAGAATATCAACCCATAACAATTAGCAGAAACCACACTAAAACCAACAAGCATTCACAAGGCAGTATATACACCAAAACAGATAAACCGTAACATTTCTCAAGGAGAGCAGTTCTCATAGCATCAATCTAAACAACAGAGCACAATATCTTAGTATTCACATTATCCAAGGCAGTTCACAAGGCATTTCATATTATCCATAACAAGCAGCAAAAGTAGCATCCCATCAATAGAGCATCAAACCCAAAGGAACAGAGAGCTTTTACCTAAAGAATCACAGAGACCCGAAAGGAGCAGCAACTCCTCCTTCCTCATTATAATGCCATGGTCATTTCTTCTCTCTCACCCTTCTCTCCATTCTTCAGTTTCTCAACTCCCTAGAAGACTCACTCCCTCTCTGCCTAAATTTTCTCTCTCGGCACAGCTCACTCGTGAGCCCTCATCTGCAAGCCTTCCCCCTTTCTCAACAATTCTTCTACCTTTCTACCTCCCTAGAGAGGTAGGCACATCATGACAAGCCTCTACCTTCACCATTCCTTGCCTTCACCATTCCCTGCCACTGCACCACTCCTCACACACGTCCCCACTATCGGTTTCATCAGAACAGGAACAGTAAGGACCTATTCGGGTCAAACCATAATCTAGACTCAACCTTCAGCCAAACTGAAAGCTCTAGCCTCCACCAATCTGACGCATCGTTCGCTGTTTCCTTGTTGTCGCACTTCTGACGTCGTCATCTCGCCGTTGTCGAGCATCACTAGCCACCTGAGGCTTGAAATTGCAGCCAACCCGCAGAGCCTTAGCCTGCATTCTCTCACCACACCGATGACTTGTGCCCTAGCCACGACCTGTGACATCATTCGTAAACCGTAACCCGCAGGTCACATGGCAGCCGTCACAAAGGAGCCACCCAAGCACACTGTCACTCTCGCGTCTCCTATCATTCTCCTCTTCGTCACTCGTTTCCCCCTATCGTTCTCTCGGTCTCCATCTCCCTCTCTCTCTCTCTCTTTCTTTGGTTTTCTTCCGCTTTCCAGAATGGCCTCAGGCCATTCTTTCCTTTTGCTCAACAACCGAACTAGTTCATGGTTCACTTATACCCTTTACATTATTTTTCCTTTAATTTCTTTTCTTTTAATTTTCCTTCTAAATTATTTATCCACAAACATTATAATTTACTTCATTAAATTAACATTTATTTTAATTACATTAATTACCATTTAATCCAATTTATTTTTCTCCTTTACTAAAAACTGAGTCATCCCATTATTTTCAGACCGAGCTGAACCAAATCGGTTGAACCCATTATTCTCCCCTTCAGAATTATGATTTCAGACGAAGGAAGGCGTCCCCTCAGTCTGTGTTCATCCAAAAAGTCTAAAAATTTGTACAAATTCAAACTCTTCCCGTCCGCGAGTGTCCATCATCATCATGCTTCGTCTGAAAAGTCCAAAATACAACTTCCTAAATTATAATCTTACGAACACAACCTTGGTAATACCCCAATAATTATCCAATTAATCCAAATACTCCCAGTTACTTTTGAATTATTCTTATTAAATTCTGATATAAAAAGTCGGTGTAATCAACCATTTAAAATTGTATTCTTTAGCTATTCAGTTATACAATTCTATTCAGTAAATTCATTGAGCCACTTTGGCTTGTTCTTACTCCTCTTCCCTCTACTTTGTTTAACACCAGTATGAGCTGTAACAGACTGCTAACTATTTTATATTTTTATTAGAATTAGAAGTTTTTGAATTTCCAATGATTGGAGAACCATGAAGCAAAAACCTTGTGTGGCCTCAAAGTAGTTGATACCATCTCCCAACTTGAAAATGTTTTATCCAATGTTATACACATTGTGGTATTAGCCCAACCATACCAGGCAACTTCAAAAGGCAATCAAGCTTGTTGTGTATTGGAGACTCCAAAAACAATCAACCACTTTACCCAAAAAAAAACTATAGATCAATAAGAATAATGCAAAATTTTTATTATAATAATAGAAAAAGAATTTATATCCCTCTGGCTTTTAATTTTCCTTCAATGGTGACTCCAAATCAAAATCTTCAACCACAATTTGATTAGGTTCCATATAAATTAATGGAAAAATGACAAACCAACCGTCATCCTTTATTGTTAGTGACAAACCAACCATTATCCTTTTTTTGATAACAAATTAACTATTGAACTATGAAAAAAAATTACCCCTACCATTGTAACGCCCCAATTTATAAAATCAATTTTCGTTATTCCAATTTTAAGGAAAATTTAAAACTTTCTTTTAATCTTTTTAAAACATATTGCTAAGTAAGAAATCAGAGTAATTTAGCGGAATAAATTCAAATCATGATTTTAAACAATTTAAAATACAGTCCATATTATACAAATCATTTATAGAATGAAATCATAATTTAAGATAACAAATTTTACTTGAGCCATAACTCATCAGGTCTTCTCCATTTGATAACCCAAGATTTCATCTGGCAATGTATTCTCCTTTTTCATTAATAATATTTACCTGCATCACGGGTAATACAATGAGCTGATGCTCAGCAAGAAATAGAATGTATGTATATGCTATGCAATGCTTATGCAGTCCTTTTTAGAGAAGAACATATCCCCTCTACATGTCATTTTAGTTTCACTTAACAGTCCAGAAGTATAAGATCTCATCAATCTAGGGAAGTTTGATCCATTATACCGTCTTGTGGCTTAACCATCACTCCGGCAAGGAGATTCATCCATTAGGGGCGTCACCACCGATCTCATACACCTATTTACGTTTATTTGTTCATTTATTAACATGCTATGCATATGTCAGCAGTTTCAAAAGCCCTATCATGATATATGTAAAGTTCATAACAATACAATAGAATTAACAGCAGTACCACAATCCATTTTTGAAATTAAGGTAGTTTATATATTTTTAGTCATTTTGACATTCACACATTTTCTTTGTTATTTCGTGCATTGCAACAATAATTTCTGTGGTTATTTTAATGATAGTTTTCATGATAATTCCTAATTATATTTTCAACATTTCTTTTATCATTAATTTATATGAATAATTCGAACACTATTATCAACAACAATTTAAAGTAAGTAAAAACATAAAATCCAGTGATGCAGGGCCTCCACTGGCCACTGCATCTATTTCTTACCTTTTGTAGAATTTTCCTACGGTAAAATTTCTTACGTGTAACTTCCCCCGATTCCCAAGTAACTCCTCCACAATTTCACCCTCGAATGTCTAAGACCCGACAATAATGCGGAATGTTCACATGACGCCTTGGAGATTCAAACAGATTAGGAATTCGATCAGTTATCTATGGAGAGATAAGAACCAAACTATCAAAGAGAGGAGCTTGGCCCAAACCAAATGTGCTAGTTGAACTAAGGCTATCAAGTTTGATCTCTTCAAGCAAACAAGTGAAGAAGATCAAGTTCTCAAAGAGAACTCAAGAAGAAAATCACTCTCTAAGCAAAAATGCTCTCAAATTTAAAGTTGTAAGTTGTGATTTTCCTTGAAGGCTTGCCCATCTATTTATAGGCAACTCATGGGGACATGGAGACATTAAAATATACAAAATAAATGATACAATTGAAAGTTAGGCATGGAAAATGGTGGAAGACACGCGGAAGGCATGTCTGGTCGGTGGTGGGTGCGGTAGCAGGTAGGCGGCGCACTTAGTGTCGGGTTAGACAGGTGTGAACGTGCGCTGTCGGTGCCTAACTGTCGGCGCACACGTTGACTTTTTGGCGACATGCACGGTGGGCCTGGTCGTGGGCTGAAACGGCCCAACTTCAATTTTAGCCATTGTCTCTTTAATTCATTCCCTTCTTGGGCCTCTATTGGACACTTCCCAATCCCTAACACCTCATGGCCCTTGACTTTTCATTAAATGGGTCTTTAACTTAGACTTCATAGATTAAAGCATGTATGTTTTTGTCTATCTTCTTTGTTATTGATCCTTTCATTGTATCAATTGGGTTATTACATCCTGATCGTTTCACGGATATTACAATCCTCCCTACTTATATAAATTTCGTCCTCAAAATTTACTAAATAAATAATTCTTGGTACTTAGCTTCCACATCCTCCTTTCTCTCCCATGTGGCTTCTTCAACGGAATGATTCTGCCAAAATACTTTAACTAGTAGAATCCACTTATGTCTAAGCTCTTTTACTCTCTTGTCCAAAATCTGTACAGGTTTTTTTTCATAACTTAGATTCTTTTTGATTTCTACATCGTTAGGAGGTAATATTAGAGTTGGGTTCCCCAGACATTTCTTCAACATTGATACATGATTACATTGTGTCCACCTTCCATGGAGGCAGGTAATTGCAATTGATAAGCTGCATTCCCCATTCTTTTAGTGATTATAAAAGGACCAATATATCTTGGACTTAGCTTTCCCTTCTTATCAAAACACATATTTCCTTTGAAAGGTGATATTTTTAGATAAACCAAATCTCCTTCATCAAATTCCAAAATCGCTTCGATGATGGTCTGCATAACTCTTCTGATGACTTTGAGCTAACAACATACGTTGACAAATCAAAGCCACAGACTCAGCAGTTTGCTGAACAATATTAGGGACGAAATATTTAACTTCTCCCGCTTCGCTCCAATATAACGGAGATTTGCATTTTCTACCATATAGTGCTTCGTAAGGTGTCATTCCAATCATGGCATGAAAACTGTTGTTATAGGCAAACTCTACTAACAGTAGTATCTTTCCCTATCCAATCTGGAAATCAAGTACACATGCTCGCAATATATCTTCCAGTGTCTGAATTGTCCTCTCACTTTGACCATCAATTTGAGGATGAAAAGCAGTACTGAATTTCAATTCTGTGCCCATGGCCTTATTTAAACTTTTCCAAAAAGCTAAAGTGAAACGTGAATTCTGGTCAGAAACAATGGAAATTGGTACACCATGTAGTCAGACGATCTCTTTGATATATAAATTGGTAAATTGATTCATTTTATATGTCATTTGTACAGGTAAGAAATGGGTGACTTTGGTCAATCAGTCAACAAGGACCCAAATTGCATCATATCCTTTGGCAGTCCTAGGTAATCCAGTAAACAATTCCAGCGTTATATGCTCCCACTTCCATTCAGGTATCGGTAAAGGCTGAAGCATTCCACCAGGTCTCTGATGTTCTGCCTTAACTTGCTGACAAATCTGACATAATCCCACATATTCTACAATATCATACTTCATTGTCGGCCAAAAGTAAGGAGTTTTGAGATCTTTATACATCTTATTGCATCCGGGATGAATAGAGAAACTTGAAGAGTGAGCCTCTTGTAAGATTGTTGTCCGTAAGTGTGAATTATTGGGTATTGACCATCTTCCTTTAAATTTTACTATTCCATCAGTAGATATGAAATAATCTTTATACTTTGCTAGCATCAGGTTTATCTTAAAATCATTGCATAAGTTGTCATTTTGTTGGGCCTCTTTAATTTGTTCCAAAATGGAAGGCTTCAATGTTAATGCTGATAAAATGATATCCAACTGAGCAGGTACTAAGTATACATCCAACTCATGAACATCTTTCTGGAGTTCCTCAAGCATTTCTTCACATGTGATACTCATAACAGTGAGCTTCCTTCGGGCTTAGGGCATCAGCAACAACATTGGCTTTACCAAGATGATATTTGATCTCACAATCATAGTCTTTGACAAATTCCAACCAGCGTTGTTGCCTCATATTTAAATCCTTTTGTGTGAAAATATACTTCAAACTCTTATGGTCAGTGTAAATCTCACACCTTTGTCCATATAAATAGTGCCTCCAGATCTTGAGAGTAAAAACAACTGCTGCGAGTTTTAGATAATGAGTTAGATAATTAACTTTGTATGGTTTCAGCTATCTTGTAGTGTATGCAATTACTTTTTCATTTTGCATGAGTACCCCACCGAGTCCATGCTTAGATGCATTACAATAGATACAGAAACTTCCCACTTCAACCGGTAGTGCTAGAATAGGAGCAGTAGTTAATAGACATTTTAATTCTTGGAAACTTTCCTTGTATTCATTCATCCATAAAAACCGTGCATTCTTCTTTGTTAAGCTCGTTAAAGGCAGGTCAATCTTTGAAAATCCATTGATAAAAAGTCGATAATAGCCTGTCAATCCAAGGAAACTCCTCACCTCGCTTGCATTCTTTGGTTGGGACCAATCGGTTACCGCTTGGATCTTTGCTGGGTCAACCTCGATACCTTCTTTAGAAATCACATGGCAACAAAAACTTACTTTGTTTAGCAAAAATTCACATTTAGAGAATTTTGTGTAAATGCTATGTTTGGCCAAAATAGAAAGAGAAATCCTCAAATGTTCTCGATGTTCCTCCTCCGAGCGTGAATAAATTAGGATGTCATCAATAAAGACAATTATAAACTTATCAAGAAATTCCTTAAGTCCATGTGTAATATCCCGAAATTTTAATATTGGAATTTAAAAATGGTAAATTGAAAAATAATTGAGAATATTCAAATTAGTAGAGTAAATTATTGGGATATACCAACGTCGTAATCAACATATTGGGAGAAATTTATTGGGACGATAATTAAAGTTGAATAAAATTGGATTAAGTAGAAAATATGTGAAGAGTAAAGGAAATACTTAATTAAATGAAATAATGAAATTGGAAAACCAATGAACTAAATTGGTTTAACTTAAACTAAATTGGTTTAAGTTACTTATGGTCTTCGGCCATTTGAAATGGGAAATAGAGAGAGTGAACGAGAGAGAGAGGAGGCAGGGAGCGAGCGAGCAATCGGCACGAGAGAGGGGGAGGCGACGGCGACGGCGACGAGCGTGGTCTGGCGAACTGGGCTCTCTCGCGGCGTGCACAACGGCCGATTTTCGGCGGGTTACGGTGAACTAGGGCTCGGGAACGGAACTGCCGACGCCGCGAAATGCCGTCTCCGATAAGTTGGTTGTTGTTCAGTGATTCTTTCCCTGTATTTCTGTCTTGGACGAATTAGGGCAGAATGGTAAGAACGAATTGGCGTTCAGTGAGCAAATTGGCGATGACTGAAACGAATGGGTGTGGCAGTGGATGGTTTGGTTCGGTGGAGTTCGTTCGGGACTAATTTTGTTGATTCTCAACTAAGCTGGTTACGTCCAGGAATTAAGTGGCATAACTCCTCCACGCGGCTGCCCTCCTGCAAACGGTGCACGCCCTCTCGGTCGGTGCACGTCTCTCTCGGCTCGCCTATAAATCCAGGTAACAGAGAGTTCTCTCGAGTGTTCTGTCTTCTCGGGAATTCTGTTGCTCTCGGTTGTGCTCTCTGTGACAGTGGCCGAGAGCAGCTTGTAAGCAGAGAGAAAATTGGAGAGTGGTGGCCAAGAGATGAAAAGGATGAGCAGTGAGGAAGGGAATAGTCTTCTCGGGTCTGCTAGCCTTCAATTTCAGGTAATGTTTTCTCTGTTACCTTGGCATGCTTCGGTTCATGAAGAGTTGGATATCCTCTGTTATTGGATTTAACTTTCTGTAGAGTATATTTAACAATTGAAAACGTTGACAGCCTCTGTTCAATGTTTGAATAATCTATTGATAAACGTATCTGTATTGTTGGTGTGTATTGTTGGTTGTTGAACAATGGAGATGGGTTGAGACTGTGAATTGTGTTTGGCTGTGATCACTAATGGTTGGATTAGTCCTTTGCAAGCATTAGTTGTTGGTGATCATTGTTAGGGATGAGTTTATACTCAGGATGTTTAGGTGTTTGCAATTGGTCAAGTGGAAATTGGTTTATGTTTTGATTGTTAATATCATAAGTCATAAATTGTTCCAGCACTTTAAGTTGTTTTAATTATTGCTCAGTTTTGGTCATGCTAATGTCAAGTGTAAGGAATTGGGTTTCTACTTTAAAATGGTTCCCCGTTGATAGATCTTGGTGAGGAATGTTAGGATAAATGTTTTCAGTCTATTGTCGATTGTTGAACGGAAGAGTTACGTTATGTAGGAATGTTTGTTTAAGTTGGATAATTAAAGAAGTTAATATGTTGTCGACTGTGAGGCTTGGATTATCTAACGATAAAATGATTTAAATGATTCTCTACTTTACTATGGAACTATGGATTAAATGGGATTAATTAAGCATTAAAGTTTAGAGGATTGTTATTAACGCAAAGTTGTTATGGTTTTAAAGGTACGAAGAGAAGAAAAGAAAAAAGAAATGCGTTATGGACGCCAGGTAAGTGATACTTACTGTGCCTTGGTCTTTGGACCCTACATCGCAAGAATTAGGATTGTATGTTGTGTGTTTATTAGATTTAGGTTCTTTTAATGATATGTTTATTAGACATTATTGCATATAGGGTTGTATGAATCCACGTGCATATTGTATGACATAATAAAATATGTAAAGGGCGTGTGGGGGTTCGGGATGGCAAGAATACCCCATGAGTTACAATGAATGAAAATGAAAATATAAATGAAACGATGAGATAGAAATTAGGTTAAAGACATGGGGATAGGTATTCATTGTCTCCCATACTGAAATCCCCAACGTTCTCGGAACAAAAAGTACATACGGCATGAGGAAGCATATGTTATGTTATATGTTATTTTTGGCCAAGTCTTCCTCATGTCCCACGGTGTTTGTCATGTATGTACTCTAGATTAAATTGCATCGTATGATCATGCATATCATTTGCACTTCACTTTATCACTTATTGAGTATTAGGCTCATTAGTTTAGGTCTTGTGATGTAGATATGAACGAGCAACAGATGAACAGGTTAAAGACAGTTGATGGTTGGATTGCACGGGTGGATCTTGTGGCTGTCTAGGCTAAAGAATTAAAGGAAAAGTATTTGAAAAAGAGTTTTGTAACTTATTTCTTATGCTTTAATGTTTTGTTTTTATTCTACTGCATTTCCTATAAAGAATGTTATGGTTTATGAAAGTAAGTTAAGAAAGATGAAAGGAAATGGGTAAAAGTAAAAGTAAAAGGTTTTATCGATCAAATTTTACGAAGAAAAAGACTCTGATGTTTTTACGAAAAGAAAGTTTTAAATTTTACGCATTTTAAAAATGTGGGATGTTACACCATGAATGTTGCCGAAGCATTGGTTAGTATGAATGACATCACAAGGAATTCATAATGGTCGTACCTCATCTGAAAATCTATCCTCAGAATACCTTTTGGTTTAACCTTTAGTTGATAGTATCCTGAACAAAGATCAATCTTGGAAAATATGCTTGTTCCATGCAATTGATCAAATAAATCATCAATCCTTGGTAACGGATATTTATTCTTAATTGTTACATTGTTCAGTTCTCGGTAGTCAATACACATTCGTAAAGATCCATCCTTCTTCTTGACAAATAAAATTGAAGCTCCTCCCTAAGGAGAGAAGCTTGGTCGAATAAAACCCTTGTTGGCCAATTCTTCCAACTGTAGCTTTAACTCTCATAATTTAGCTGACGCCATTCTATACAGATTCTTAGAAATAGGCTCCGTATCGGGGTCTAGGTCAATTAAAAACTCGATCTCTCGATCAGGTGGTAGTCCAAGAAGATCAGCAAGAAAGACACCAGGAAAATCTTGGACCACAACAACATCTTCTAACTTCGTTTTCAAGCTTGTTGTAGAGTTCAATACATTGATTAGAAATCCTTCACAACCGCATTCTAATAATCATGTGGCTTTGATTGCATATATCATGACAAACTTTCTCTTGTCCTTAGATCCTCGGAAAATATGCGAAGTACCATCGAGAGAGTAAAAATTTACTTCCTTCTTTTTGCAGTTGATAGTAGCTTGATATTGAGATAGTCAATCCATACCGAGGATAATGTTGTAATCTTTAAGATCTATAATAATTAAATTGGCATGAAAGATGTGGCCGCAAATCTCAACTTCTTGAGTCTTTAAAATACCACAAACTGTTAAATAATTACTAGAGGGTATTTGGACTTTATGCGCACAGCTTGCAAGGTTTGAAAGATAACTTATTTTGGTGCTAAATTCGGTTGTAATGAAGGAGTGTGTAGCACCTAAATTGAATAAAGTGTATGCGTTGCTACCATTAATTGAGATAGTACCTAACATGATAAACGAAAACGTTTTTATTTAAGGATAATAGTATTACAAAGGTATAGACTTATTCAAAAGTCCTAAGTACCTGACACAACAGTGGGTATTTCCTCATTGATGCCAAGTTCTTCATTTCTCAATTCTTCAATCACTTCTTCCTCTTCTCCAGATAATGAGAATTGTCTTGGAGCTACTACTTCTGATTTTCTGACCAACACTGGGCAATATTGAGAAATATGCCCTAGTTTTGCACATTTGTAGCTAAGGCCAGAACCAACCTTGCATGGGCCAAAGTGGCTTTTCTGACATTTCGGGCAGGCCTTGGGTTGATTAGATGCTTTAATCATTGGATGCTTGTCTTTTCCGACTTGTAAATCCAACCCAGAGTTCTTTTTATTCCACGATTAATGGGTTGAGCAGCTCGTTGCGTGATTTGATTATTTCTCCAGAGTCTTTAACTAAACTCTTTTTGTCTTGCCGCCATGGTCTTTACATTCTCCACCGCTAAAGCTTTTGCAGCAATTTTTGCATAAGGAACATCCTCCGTTCCTGATATTGTGACACCATCAAGGATTTTCATTTTTAATCCTTGAATAAAATGATTTACTTTGGATTCTTCCATTGACACCAAGAGTGGATCAAATCGAGCAAGAACCTCAAACTTCTGGAAATATTCAGATATCGTCCCTGTTTGTCACAGTCGCATGAATTCTGCCATCTTCTGTGTTCTTATTATATGGTTAAAATACTTTCCGTTGAACAGCTTCTTGAAGGTTTTCCAGTTAAGGGCATGAACATCCCTTGCTGCTTTTATCAAGTCCAACAAAAAATGAGCGTCCATGACCAACAAATATGCTGCACATTTAACCTTCTCCGTTTCGCCAATGCCAGCATATTCAAACATGTCTTCAATGGATCAAATTTATTCTTCTGCTTTGGCTACGTCAATCACGTTCGCATCAAAACTTGGAGGTTTGAGCTTTAGAAACTTTTCCCACCCAGCTTTATCAGGGACCGCAATTGCTTGTTGGTTGTCATTCCCATGTTCATTTCCACTTCTATTTCCAGTGCCATTTCCATTCCCCACGAGGTGTGTCATAAGTTGGAGCTGTTGTTCCATAAACTGGGATTGTCTTTCCACTACTGTAGCGATACGATTGAGAGCATCGTTTCCTTCGTCCTTGTTTATGTTGTCGGCATCCATGTCTCCAACATTCTCTTGGTCCAAGTAGGCATTGTTCATAGGTAGGTTTCTTCTTGTCTTTCGTGCCATTTCTATAGTCCTACATATGTTATTGGAGTATTGTTAATCTTTGTTTATATGTGGATAATACTGATCAGGAAATCCTAGGAAAGGTTGGCGGGTCTCAACAGATCACTTAAATACCAGTCTCCTTAACTAGAATATCCTTTTCAAATAAGTTCTCAGGGAAGGCTGGTGGGTCACAACGATCCACTTAAATATCAATCTCCTTAGACAAAAATTATTTGCGCAATACAATTACACCACTAAAAGTTTAATTTAATAATTATTATTATTATTATTCTTTTTTTTTTTAACTATTCCTAATGCAACCTTTAAGGTAAACAATTAACATAATAAAATTTACTTGCAGTTGGAGAACCATTCCATGATGAGTCTTGCGTTATCAACGGTCTACAGAACCAAGTTACGCTCTGATACCATTTGTAACGCCCAGATTTACAAAATCAATTTTCGTTATTTCAATTTTAAGGAAAATTTAGAATTTTCTTTTAATCTTTTTAAAACGTATTGTTAAGTAGGAAATCAGAGTAATTTAGCGGAATAAATTCAAATCATGATTTTAAACCATTTAAAATGCAGTCCATATTATACAAATCATTTATAGAATGAAATCATAATTTAAGATAACAAATTTTGCTTGAGCCATAACTCATCAGTTCTTCACCAGTTGATAACTCAAGATTTTATCTGGCAATGCATTCTCCTTTTTCATTAATAATATTTACCTACATCACGGGTAATACAATGAGCCGAGGCATAACAAGAAATAGAATGTATGTATATACTATGCAATGCTTATGCAGTCGTTTTTAGAGAAAAACCTTTCCCCTCTACATGCCATTTTAGTTTCACTTAATAGTCCAGATGTATGAGATCTCATCAATCTAGGGAAGTTGGATCCATTATACCGTCTTGTGCCTTAACCGTCACTCCGGCAAGGAGATTTATCCATTAGGGGCGTCATCACCGATCTCATACACCTATTTACGTTTATTGGTTCATTTATTAACATGTTATGCATATGTCAGCAGTTTCAAAAGTCCTATCGTGATGCATGTATAGTTCATAACAATACAATGGAATTAACAACAGTTCCACAGTCCATATATGAAATTAAGGTAGTTTATATATTTTTAGTCATTTTGACATTCACACATTTTCTTTGTTATTTCGTACATTACAACAATAATTTATGTACTTATTTTAACGATAGTTTTCATGATAATTCCTAATGATATTTTCAACATTTCTTTTATCATTAATTTATATGAATAATTAGAACACTATTATCAACAACAATTTAAAGTAAGTAAAAACCTAAAATCCAGTGATACAGAGCTTCCACTGGCCACCGCATCCTATTTCTTACCTCTTGTAGAATTTTCCTATGGTAGAATTTTCCACGTGTAACTTCTACCAATTCCCGAGTAACTCCTCCTCTACACTTTCACCCTCAAATGTCTAAGACCCAACAACAATGCAGAATGTTCACATGACGCTTTAGAGATTCAAACAGATTAAGAATTCGATCCCTTATCTATGGAGAGATAAGAACCGAACTATCAAAGAAAGGAATTTGGCCCAAACAAAATGTGCTGGTTGAACCAAGGCTATCAAGTGTGATCTCTTTAAGCAAACAATTGAAGAAGATCAAGTCCTTAAAGAGAGCTCAAGAAGAAAATCACTCTCTAAGCAAAAATGCTCTCAAATTTAAAGTTGTAAGTTGTGATTTTCATTAAAGGCTTGCCCATCTATTTATAGGCAACTCCAGGGGACATGGAGACATTAAAATATGCAAAAGAAATGATAAAATTCAAAGTTAGGCATAGAAAATGGTGGAAGACACGCGGAAGGCATGTCTGGTCGGCGGTGGGTGCGGCAACAAGTGGGCGGCGCACGCAGTGGCGGTTTAGGCAGGTGTGAACACACGTTGTCGGTGCGCTAGCTGTCGATGCCTAACTATCGGCGCATGCGTTGACTTTCTGGCATCGCGCATGGTGGGCCTGGCTGTGGGCTGAAACGGCCAAACTTCAATTTTACCCATTGTCTCTTTAATCCATTCTCTTCTTGGACCTCTATTGGACACTTTTCAATCCCTAACACCTCATGGCAATTCACTTGCCATTAAATGGGTCTTTAACTTGGACTTCATAGATTAAAACATGTATGTTTTTATCCATCTTCTTTGTTATGGATCCTTTCATTGTATCAATCGGGTTATTACATCCCGATCATTTCCGAGATATTATAATCATCGCCGTCAAAATCCATCTATTTCGATAAGTCATGATCTGTGAAAGACCGTCATAGTCTGTGAAAGACCGCCATGGTATGTGAAAGACCGTCGCGGTCTGAAAAAGACCTCCACAATTTGAGGATGATATCCCACTGATCATTGTGTGTCGTTCTGCTTATATAAGAATCGACTGTAAGCTCCGGCGGTACCACAAATATAAAATCCTCGGGAAAATAAGTTCAATGAATTATAGGGACGTTCGTTTTATGTTGAGGAAAGTCCTTCGCGATTATATTAGCAGATTTTTAATGTTCAAGGAAGTCTAGCGAACATAAAATGGACATCCCTCAACCAGAGATGGACGTCTGTTTCCACCTAAATGACATAGTCTTAAGTCGAGGGACGTCTGTTGTGAGACTAGGGACGTCCATTATGGGCAAAATGACGTAGTCTCAAGTCGAGGGACGTCCGTTGTGAGACTAGGGATGTCCATTGTTGGCAGAACGACGTAGCCTCAAGGGACGTCCGTTTCTGGATGAGGGACGTCTGTCTTAATCGAGATAGTCCATCCTAGCAGTCAATTCCGATCGAGGGACGTCCGTCCTTGATCCGACGACCAAAAACCATCGTCCGCCATCGCCTGCGGAAAATGACAAACTCCATCCTAGCCATCCATCCCGATCAAGGAACGTCTGTCCTTAATCCAACGACCATGAATTATCGTCAGTCATCGCATTTAGAAAATGACAAACTTCATCCTAACCGTTCATTCTGATCAAGGGACGTCCATCTCTCGTTCCTACGGGCA
The DNA here is from genome assembly GCA_022433065.1 of Begonia loranthoides. Taxonomy (NCBI): domain Eukaryota; kingdom Viridiplantae; phylum Streptophyta; class Magnoliopsida; order Cucurbitales; family Begoniaceae; genus Begonia; species Begonia loranthoides. The sequence continues at coordinate 16,812,141 of CM039470.1, read as the reverse complement.
AGACGGACGTCCCCTGATAATTGATGTCTTCATCAATATGTTGATTAGCATTGGACATCCCTCGTCGTTGCAGGACATTCATTGTTGCTGCCCTGGACGTCTCTGTTTGACGGTCCTTGGTGTTAATGGGACTGCGGCATATACAATCGATGGATTTTGACCGACATCCACCATTGTTGCTACCTTGGACGTCTCCGTTCGATGGTCCTTAGCCTTGACATGACCGCGACGTTTACAGTCAATGGATTTTGACTGATGTCCCCCGTTGTTACTGTAACGACCCAGTTTTTCGTAAATCATTTAAAATACGTGAAAATTTGAAATTTTCTTTTCAAAACAAAACATATCAAAGCGCTGCGCTAAACCGGATCGCTACTAACCATTCATTAAACTCGTTGTACAAATCCACTTAATAAAACTATGCGGAAGCGTTATGATAATCATGTATTCAAAACAATTGCGGAAGCGTAAATACTTTAATAAAAAAAATTAACCATTTAATTACAATCCTAGAAAACTTAATTTAGTTAAAACTATTTCTCTTTTACCCTTTTTATGTCTGGCCAGCCACGAGCTCCCTCGCACATGCAAATCCATCATCCTCTACTTTTTATTGTTCGTTCATCTTTTCTTTACTCCTAGTCTGTGCATTTATTACACGTACTAGTACCTACAACTACACCATAAGCAACTATAAGTCTAAAGGTTTAGTAAGAAAAAAGGTTAAATGCAACGTGAATGCCACTCTTTAGTCCATTTTGGAATGGGAGACACCCAAACCAATCCTTTCATTATGTCCTTTACCAGTTATTACTTTACAGTTACTTTAATCCATTTATTCCTTACTCGTGCTTCGAGCTGAAATTGGGAGGTTTTTCTCATGCAATAACATAGTGATCGGATCAATCTTTTACTTGCAATCTAGAACTCCCGTACCCTATGAGGGAGGGGCTCCGCCTAGATTGTAGACTACATCTGCTACCCAGCTACTCCCAATTCCCATTTCTTCTTCTTTTTCTTAACATTTTACTTCACTTATGCATGCTTGCGTACCACCACCAAGGTGGCACTTCCTATGATTTCTATTAACATGATGCATGACCATACATTGTCAACCTAACATGATGCATGACGCTTCACAACATAACATTCATAATAATTGAAATGCGCATAGAAGTAATTGAAAGCAAACTGTAATTAAAAGTGAATAATAGGGAACAATTATAAACTCGAATCGAAAGCAATGGACAAACAATAAGGGACGGATAAGTAAATATGCGATGAATTGCAATTAACTAAACATGCTCAGACAAAACTAAACATGCTTAGCAGATAACTACATTTATCGTTCTAGATAGATATCCTAATTTAACTAACATGCTCAAACTAAGTTTACATACTCAAGTTATAACACTACTCTAGTCAATTAATATGTTCAAGTTTAGTTATTCACTAAAATTAATCAACATGCTTAAGTCAAATGAATTACTTTAGTTAGGTTAACATACTCTCTATATGATTAAACATGCCTTTATCCTAGTTACTTAGCATGCTTCAATTTAAGTCTAATTAATTACTTTAGTTGATTGTTCTAATAAGTTAACATGCTCGATTAATTACTTTAGTTAATTAGCATGATCAAGGTAACAGCTAGTTGTTCTAGGTCGATTTACATGTTCAGGACTATAATTTGATTATCCTAGTCGATTTACATGCTCAAGAGTAAATTACGATCATTATGCTAGTAGAACCCTGATTAATTTACATGTTCCATTAATCGTGCTTAGCTAGTTAGTTAATTAGCATGCACAATTAGTTAGTTAATTAAGCATGCTAACTATACATACTAATCACACGGCATATCTAATTAATTGACATGCGAATATTAGATTTAAACACGCTATTTAGACATGCATAGCTAGCTGATTAAATGTACTTGACTAGTCGTGTTCGTCGTGTTCACTGATTAGTTATTAATTAATCAACTATTTATTTAATAAGCTTAAGTTAAATTGACATACTTAGGTTAGTTGATTACTCTGGTCAAGTTAACATGCTCTCTAGGTGATTAAACGTGCTTAGTGATTTATCATGCATCAAGTGTAGTTAATTACTAAATTAGCATACTCGACTTCTAATTTAAGAGTTGTATTAAATGTGCTTGATGAGAGTCATGGTTATTCCAAAGGAAATCAATTCACTCAGAGCAATATATGTATAGCATTAAGGAAGGCAGTAAAGCAGTAAAGAAATGGACAAGGTCTTTATCAATGAACTCTTAGCTCTATTTCATTCTCACGCATTCCTCTTTCCAATTCATCCTTCTCTATTTCTCAACAACCATTACAAACAACTAGCAATATCACTTAGCACTAAAGGAAATCACACAGTTAACAAGAAGGAATTATCACAAAGCTTAACCGAAAATTATAGAACACAATTCACAATCTAACAATGAAGGAACACCCAAGGAAATCATCAAGGAATTGCAATATGAATCATTATCATCTACCAAACAACTACTCAACAACTAGCAGTAAGCATTTTAAGACAATAAAATACTTGACAACTAGCAGTAAACATTTTAGGAACACTAACGCTAAACTCACACACACATACTTGTAGTGTAGGGCCTCCAACTGGCCAAGACACCCCTAATCCCTTACCTAATTGAAGGCACACTAAAGATAGGGACAACTCTCCTCTCAGCTCACGGTTCCAGCAGTTCCAGTTCACTGACTCACTCCTCACCGCATTCACGTAGCTCACTCTTTCAAGCTCTCAAATCACTGAGCACTCCCTCTCTCGGTCACTCCCTCTTTCTCTCTGGCTCTCTCTCTCTCTCTCGACTTCTCACGCAGGGAAAAGAAAATGAGACAAAGAGGAGGAGAGAGGAAGGCTATTACCTGGAAGAGGGAAGGGAGACACCATCTTTGCTCCAGGCAGGAGGGAAAGGCCAGCTATGGCATAGAGGGGGGAGATTTTTGTCGCCCATGGAGAGGAGAGGTTGATTCTGTCTGTAATCCCACGATTTTCTACAATTTTCCTCGATTTTCTATCATTTTCTTCTTATTTTAATCATAGGTCTGGGCTAATTTGGAGGGTGTGGACGCATAGGTCTCATCCGCATTCGTCCGCAAGTCTAAAATATCGCAAGCTAAATTGAGGCTTCGGACGGGAGAATGCGTCCCCGTCTTGTCCATACCATCCGCAGGCGGCATTCGAACACCAAATCGCATCCGCATGCGGCGTCCGCATGCGGCGTCTGTGTGTCGTCTGAAAGTGTCCTAAAATCGGACAGAGGCAAATCGGACGAGGCCTCAACTCGTCTGCAGCCGTCTGGACTCGTTCGAAACTGTCCAGGTCTAGTACAAATTTGATGCGGACGCAGTTCACAGCACAGTGAAGTCAAGACGCAGAATCACGTCCCGAGTCGTCCCTAGGCTGAGGGTTACGTGCAATGCTCTTGCGAACGACACTTCTCATCCACAAGGTCATCCTCATGCATCCGGAAGTTGAATCCCATACACATTAGGACATGAATCCTCGTCCTCGAGGCGTCCTAAGCGTCGGGGATGTTACACAATGCACTTGCGGACGACATAATGCGTCTATAGTGTCGTCTGCAAGCGTCCGTAAATGCCCCGGACAGCCTTTCCTCACATTTCTCCTACTTAACTCCTATCCCGTAACAATTTCCTCATAAACACCCGTCATAAAATGACACGTATAAATATACAACGTAATGTCCTACTTACCCCTTCGTCCTTTATTACATCTCGTATACGGAAAAAATGTGACAGAAATACCACTAGACTTAATGCTCTAGCACACCCTTGGTAATACCCTGATAACTATCCAACTTAAAAATTTGGGGTGTTCCAGTTGCTGCCTTCGACGTCTTCGTTCGACGATCCTTGACTTTAACGTAACTGCGGCATTTACAGTTGCAAATTTTAATGGCAATGATAAGAATGACATTTTTTCATAATTTAATAGTTAATTTATTAGTTAAAAAAAGGGAAAATGACAAATCAACCATCGTGGTTTGCGGTCAATGACAAGTCAACCACTGTGGTATATTTTCTAACAAGTTAACCACTGACGTTTGGGTAAATTACGAATTCAACATCGCAATTACGTTCACAGTTAAGCACGCCGCTGCGGCGTCCTGTGTTGCGAAGGAGAAGAGTCACAGGACGCCGTTGGTCCCCAGGAAGCCGCTGCGGTGTCCCTGGAAGCCGCTGCGGTGTCTCAGGATGCCGCTGCGGCATTGTGGGATGCGAAGCAAATGAAACAAATTTTTGACGTAAGACGCAGCAGCGGTTTCATGGGACGCCGCGGCGGCGTCTTTACGACACCGCTGTGGCGTCCCATGAAACCGCCACGGTTTCTTTACCAAAAAGGCCCCATTTTGTACCAAAACGCCGAGATTTTCCATCACAACACCACGATGTGTTGTTTACTTATTTATTTATGTACATAAACTATGTACTTTTCCTCCTAATATGAAAAAAAATTTGCCATAGTTTCCCTTGTTACTTTACTCCCCCAAAGCTATTCTCATACATCCTGCACAAAAATCACAAATAGTTCTAGAATCATCCAATATCAACCACTGTATGCATATAAACAACACCAGATAACAACGCTCGTGCAACTTCAAAGTGTAAACAAATGACACGAAATATAAACAAAACATGAAGTACAACAATTCACATTCATGTTAACATCTATTACAACTTTGAAATGTAAACAAATTACACGAAATGTACATAAACATTCTACTTCTTCCATGTCTGTTTAGTCCGTAGATCGCTGATCGCAAAACATAATTGTTGTCCATGACTACATGAGTTGCTTTCTCGAACAATGGCCCCTCATACTCAAAGATGGCTGGCTCGTGCTCGTGAAATTGTTCAAGAATTTTGCATTGATGGATCACCCTCATCCCCACACTCGTACACTACAAGATGCCGTACGAGCTGCAATACAAAGGGAAAATAAGTGAGAATATGCAGTAACCAATAGGAAAAATTTACATAAGGAAAAATACATACAGTTCTTTGTCAATGGGAGCTACGATCATGGAGATAGCTTCCGACAACAATTTATGGTAAGCATACTGAGTGTGGAGGTCAATGGACGACATAAAACAATTATTCTTCGGGTGTGTCTGCAAGGAAAACAACGCATTAGATGATCTCAGTTAACCTGAACAACAACCTGGAGAAGCGAGATGATTACTTACGTGAATCGACCCTAATGATATTAGATTGTGCTCATGATGAAACGCTGCTACGAATGCATCGTTTGTTGCATTGCACTGCATAAATGTTCAGATGAGTACTAAGATAAAATATTAGAAACTAACATACAAAGAAGGCTTCTCACCATATTTGTCGTCCCCTCTTGCTCCGGGAAGATGAGATTAGTGATTGTGTAATAATTGTCAGTCTGCCTTCCCCCAAGAACTGTGCATGTCTCTATGTTTTTTCAAGTATTTGCATTGACAAATGACTCGAACGTGGTCATCAAATCAGGAGCCTGCAAGAAAAATGTCAAACTTCGTTAGAGAAACAAAACATTAACATGAACCAACACACACATATAACCAACTCACAGACGTACCACTCGCACAATTCTAAGCGGCCGATTCTCATCTTGGACATCGGTATGTTGGCTGCTTGCAGCATGGGTGCTGCAAATGAACAAGACGACATTACGTCAAATAGTAATAAAGTAAATACTAGACCTTGCGTATGAAGTAAATCACTTACGAGCGATGTGAGGCTGCTTCAAAGGCTGATGACGGGGATGACATACAAGCTGATCGCCTGTCAGTTGCGAAAGTGCTATCACCACCTCACGGTGCCAATCTGTTGCTTGCATATGGCACTCTTGTGCAATGCGATGCCTCTCTTAGGCGAGGGTCGCTGCTTGAATATGCCACTCTTTGGCCATTCGATGTCTCTTAGCTGCGAGCTCTTCCCCTCTGTGTATTTGGATTTGTTGCATTTGGAGGTGCTCCTCCATCATTTGAATTCTGCCTTCCATCCTGCACCTTCAGTCGGTCGTCTCCTCAGGCATCGGTGTGAAGTGCGATGACTGAGGAGGAGGCTGTTGTTCATGCGAGGGGGCTGATTGCTGAGGTTCTGAGGGGGTGGAGGTGCAGGTGCTGGTTGCTTCCTGGACTTGCGCTGCCATTCCCCTCCAACGTTGGGGAACCCCATGCGGTCCACTTTTGTTTGATTGTAAACATGTAAGGGAGATTCTTTAATTCTCGACTCTTTATGGGAGATGGGCACTCCATAATGCTCAATGATCCTCTGTATCAGCCAATTGTATAGGAGGTTCTTCGATGGGATGTTCAACACCTTATTCATGTGGTTGAGGATGATAAATCCAATGTCCACCTTTTTCCTGGTGAACACCTTCTCCATGATGTAAAGATCCATGCAACTGACATGGTCTCGATGCCCATCCCGAGGCAAAATTGTGTAGGTCAGGATGAGGTGGACCAATTGGGCTATGACATTCAAATCTTTGCCCTTTGGCTTATGATACTCTGCAACCTCTGGATCCCGGTGCAGCAGTCTCAGAACTTGTACCCCTTCTCCCTGGCTGACAAATGGTGGCTCCCGAGACACGTGATAGTATTCCTCGCTTGGGCCATCCAATTCACATCCAACCATAATATTTACGTCATGGGGAGTCAACCTCAACTCCCGTCCAAACACGAACGTCCTTAGCTCCATTGGCTCAATCGACAGTCTCAAATTTGCATAGAACAATTTAATAACTCGCTTGCAATAACTGTCTCTCAGCTCGCACAACCCGGCCAAGCTAGCATCTTCCATCAATTTTTTAATCCCCATGCCAGCCAACGAGTCCAAGTCTATTAGTTTTGACACAATAATTGCACGATTGTGAATATCATCATCGTACCGTGATTTGGAATGTGCTGACCGGAATAATCTGACCCTCTGCCCTTTTGTGATAGGTTCAAACCGGAAAATTGAGTATCCGGATTCTCCTTCGGCTTGTTCTACCTCTGGTTCAGCCGATTACTCATGCTCAACCGCCGTGGGTTACTCAGGGTAGCACGCCGCGGGTTGCTCGGGGTAGGATGCCGCGGGTTACTCATCTTGGGATGCCACGGGTTGCACAGATTTGGCCGTTGCCTTCCCACACTTGGCTGTCACTTTGGTTGTTCACGTGTACTTTCTCATTTTCGGTGTTTGATTGCGGTGAAAAGTGTTTGCCGAGAGGTTTCGGTGATTATGAGAGTTGAAAATGGGTGAAAATGGCAAACCCTAGCCTTTTCGCGTTATGTATACAGCTTATTAAAATGACGACGCCGATGCGGTTTCCTGGGATGCCACTACGGCTTACTGGGACACCGCAGTGGTTTTCTGGGACGCTGCTGCGGCGTCCTGGGACTTCCACTGCGGGTTTTCTGGGACGCCGCAGCGGCTTCCTGGGACATTTGTTGCGGCTTCCTGGGACTTGCGCTGCGGCTTCCTGGGATGCCGCTGCGGCTTCCTGGGACACGCCGCGGCTTCCTGGGACACGCCGCGGTGACATGGGGCCTGCAAGGTGTCCAGGCAAAAATTTGCCTCTTTTCCTTCTCCGTGCACACTGGATTCATAAACAAATTCATATATTTCAATTTAGTCACAATTACAATATGTAGCTAATCTATCAAACGCTTGTCTCACGGAAGGTTAAGGTCCATCGTCCTGTACATTTGTGTTTGTAGACCTTGCGCATCCGACTCCTGCAACATAGATTGCAACTGAAATTAGCATTGTTTAAATAACACTTGAAAACGTTAACGTCATCAAGGGCTCACCTGTGTCGTAGGTACTCTGTCAGGATCTGTCTCAAGGACTATGGTAGAGGCTGACTCGGAAACTCTGAACCCCATAAATGTGCCTTCTGACCTGCCTCTGCCTCTGCCTCTGTCTCTGCCTCTGCCTCTGCCTTGGCTGCTCCCTCTGCATAGCCCAACACTTGACTTGCCTCCCCCATCGCAAGTACGAGAATTGTCCCCCACATGGCCACACCGGCCACAAAGTGACGTTGAGATGTCTTCTGGTTAGCACCGTCCGGTTTGGGACCTCGTCCACATCCCGTACTCTACGTATGCGCGGCCTTCCTAGAAGCCTTTTAAATGGAAATGGCCTAATTGGATCAAGATTCGTCACAAGAGGCCACTCGATCGCAGAGAAAGTGAGAGTACATTGCCATGTATGCTTCCCAATGATAGCATGCATTCACAAATTCCTCAGGAGATCTCCTTGTGAAATTAATGCACAGGATTGCATGGACATACGGGATGCCGGTCAACTCCCACCGGTAACATGTACAAGTACACCTGTCCAAATCGACAGAGTACATGTCGGTACCATTGCTGACCTCAAACTGGGCAGCTCCTGCAAACTGGGGGCTCCAATTTCTACTAGCAAGTTGTACTTTGGCGAGGCGGTTGCTGATCATTGGACACAACCGTTCGGTCGACTGAGCCATCTTTTCATTTTTTTTTACGATCCTACCCATGATGCCCTTTCGAATGATCTCAAACATACTTAGAATTGGTTTGTCCCGGGCGGGTAGGATGCAGGCATTGAAGGACTCGCTGAGGTTGTTGAGGCTTATGTCGCACTTTGGGATGGAAGAGAAGGCATGTTTGGCCCAGCATGTCACCTCTATTCCTCATAAATAGTCGTGGGCCGCCTGGTCAAGGACAAATAACTTGGCCATCTCTTTCTCAAATTGTCTCACTGTTGTGGCTCTTGATGCAGCCCACATTGCATCCTTGAATAACTTGTCTTTAAATTGTTTTTGAAAATTGGCATACAGGTGTCGGATGCAAAACCGCTGGTCTGCTTGCCATGCCACCTCTCTCACAGCTAGCACTAGTCCCTGCAAAGATTCATAATATGAGACAAACATTGGTAAAAAATGCAGAAACATAATGCAAAAGCAATGAACCGTACCTTTTGTCGATCAGAAATGATTGTCCATCCATTGCTAGATGGGGTGTTTAGATCGTCCAGCAACAATTCTAGAAACCACCTCCACGAAGCCCTATTTTCTGCTTCAACCACTGCTATGGCAATCAGATACATACCATCGTTCCCATCGATGGTGACAGCAGTGAGCAGCTGGCCCGAAGTCGATCCCTTCAAGTGGCAACCATCTAAACAAATAACCGGCTTACCACAGTTCAACACAGCCCTTTTGCATGCATCCAAGCACATGTACATCCTTTTAAATACACTCATGTCAAGGTCAACACGCAGTGAACTTCTAGGATTGGACCGCCGAATCTCCTCGGCATAGGACCATATGAGCTTGTATTGCTCATTGTCATCCCCTTCGTTAATTTTCTTGGTCGCATTTCTTGCCCTTCTAGCAAGGCTGAGTGTGATGTTGACGTTGAAGTTCTTCCTAACAATCTCAATTAGGAAAGATATGTCTCAGTCGGCCTGACTTTTAAATCTGTCTAAGTAATGCGTTGCCACCCATTTGGCAGTGCCATGACGGCTTTCCATCTTTCTAGAGCATGTGTGAACGTTGTTGTAGATCTTTATTTGAAACGGCATTTCATTTTGCATTTGTGAGGCTTGCAGCCGCCACGTGCACCCTTCTTGGCAGACAGCACTCAATCGATGCGCATCACTATGGGTGAATTTTATCCGGTAGCCATTCTTCACTGCATTATCAACAATTTCTTCTCTAATTTTATTCAACGAACTATACTTTTGCTAAGACCCATACCAACGAATGTGCATTGTGCTTCTGGTTGGCGTCTCAGCCTACTCTCTACCATGTCCATCTCTTCATCACTAGTGGATTAGCATGCTGATCGGAGGTCCTCATCGTCCTCTTCGTTTAGATTTGCTGAGACAGAATGCAAAACAATCGCAACTTCATTTCCAAGGCCACGTACCTCGTTCTCATTGGCCAAAAATGTCTCAGTGAGCCTCACTTCACATTGACGGTTAATAACGGATTCTTCAACACTCCAAGACCCTATTTGCTTGTCAACAAATTATTCACCTTTGCCAAAATTCCTTTGTCTTTAGCTCTCGGACTTCACTAGGGTTCCCTAATCGCTGATCAAATTCCTCTGAATGTCGAGAGGAGTTAGCTGTCTGTTTATAAATTCGTGAGAGTGTCTGGACGCCGCGGCGGCGTCCTGGGACACCGCTGCGGCTTCGTATGGACACCGCCGCGGCGTCAAGGGGCTGCTTTTCTTTGCAACATAGGACGCCGCAGCGGTGTCCCAGCTTCCTGGGGACCAGCGGCGTCTTGTGACTCTTCTCCTTCGTAACACAGGACATCGCAGCGCCGTGCTTAACGACGAACATAATTGTGATGTTGAATTCGTAATTTATCCAAACGTCAATAGTCAATTTGTTAAAAAATATACTACAGTAATTAACTTATTATTAATCACAAATGACAATGGTTAATTTGTTATTTTACCTTAAAAAAATGAAGGCTTGTTTTTCAATAACAATAAAAAAGTCGGTTAATTTATCATTTTTCCTAAATTAATTCATATGATTTGATTGTTTGTGATATTTTTTTGGCCATTTACTCCTCAGCATTAATTATGGAATAATAATAAATAACTTTGGGGAAGAGCGAGAGAGAAGGCAGACAAGTGGCTGTGTCAGAATCCAGCAACAGAGAATCACGGGCCATGTGATCTTCTCTTTACCATTCCCAAATCACCCCCGCAGAGCAATTGCGGTGAAAACCTACTGATAACGACGTTTCCTTCTTCCCCAGATTTCGAAAAGCGAGGCTCTGATTTCCCATTCCGACTTCCAAATCTTCTTTTTCACATCTTCGGTTTTTAGTTTCACTCTACCGTCCCTTTCTGTGACCGTTGGAATGCTTTTAGCCGCCTTTGATGCATCAAAAGACAATATAGAGCTCTCAGAAGGTGGTACTGATAACGATGTAGCGGTTTCTTCCTCCGCCAAAGTAAGAACAAGGCTCTGGCTATCGATTCGAATAATGGAGCTCAAACGGAAGGTGGAGAATGCTCTGGCCACCATCGATACAGACAAACGCAATTGAAAGGTGGATCGAAGAGACTTGGAAACCGAACAAAAATGGTTGCTAATTGCTGATCAGTGGAGAGAATTGGAGAGGAAGGAGTGGGGGAAACGATGAAAGGGACTGGACAACAGTAAGCCTAGGGAAGTAGGGGAATTGGAGAGGTGCTAGGTGAAGAATGCACAGAGAGAAGAAGTTTATATGAATGTCTTTTCAGAAAGCGACGCCTCTATCGACGGCCCCTTTCTTTCATCTGCACGCAACCATGATACTTATTTATCAAATATTATTAATTAGTTTTATTTTTTTAAATTAATATTTTAGTTTTAGAGACAAAATAATCAGTATTTTTTCTATTAACAACTTAATCACTGAACTATAAAAAAATATTGTGACAATCATTACCGTTATGTTTATCATCAATGTTCGTTGATGATCTCGCAGTCATATTTCCCAACAGCATTATCTTCGCAGTCATGTTTCCCAGCGACATCATTGGTGAACTTTTGATTCTGATTATGATTTCATCGACGGACATTGACGATAACTGAGAAAATGATGTTGGGAAGCTCCAGTATAGTTCGGTCCACAATTTTCACGTTTTTAGTTTTTCGATTATCTTCTCATCGTTGAAAGCAGTTTTCATTGTCGTCGTTGTCGTCCAGTATCTCAATTTTGTCGCGAAATGCTCGTCCCTGTGACTACTTCGTTATGGGTAGAACGACGTACTCGCAACACCTCCACGGTCTGTGAAAGACCGCCGCGATTTGAGAAAGACCGCAGAGGTTTGAGAAAGACCGCCACATTTTGAGGATGATCCGCCGCTGATCATCGTGCGTCTGTCTGCCTATATAAAATTCGACTGTACGCTCCGGCGAGTACCGTGAAATACGAAATCCTCTATGAACTAAGTTCATTGAATTATACGGGTGTCTGTTACAGTGAAACGGACATCCGATATGGAGGAATGGACGTCGGTTATAGTGGGATGGACGTCTGTTTCTGGACTTTCTTTGAAAAAATAGCCTCCTTTTGAAACTTTGGACTTTGTCGATTTTGCGGATCACATTAAACACATAATTAAATAAAAAATATAATATATATATATATATATATATATATATATATATATACATTAAATTTAATATATAAATTTCGATAATATGTAAATTAAGAATAACTAAAAAGTTGATTTATGTTTATAAAAAATAGTTAAAGACATAACCAAAATCTCCAAACATTTACATTTAAAGGGAAATTAACAAATCAACTATTGTACTATGAAATCAATAATAAGTCAATATTTTTCGTTAAAAACGTTTTCGTTCTGCTATGAAACGTTAACTTTTAGCAGTAGAACATTATCTTACCATTAAACAGAGTTGAAAAATTACTTTTCGCAACAGAACAATTACTTTTATTACGGAAAAACAACATTTCACAGCAAAAAGATTACTTTCTGCCTACAGAACAACAACGTTCTATTACAGAAAAATTACTTTTCGTGATGGAAAGATTACTTTCCACAGCGAAAAGATGACTTTCCCCAGAGTAAAAATTATGTTCCTCTGCAAAAAGTGAAACATTGATGATGAGAATTAGAGGTGACAACAGACCAGAAAGAGGAAAGAGAATATGACGATGAGAATTAGCCGGGGAAATCGAAAGGAGGGTGAACCACAAGAAGATGTTTGGAAAACTGAAAATATGAAGATTGTTTTCGACAATGAGAAGACCATGCTAGAGTTTCCTAGAATCATCTTCACAGTAAGATTGTTTCTATTATTTCGATTTTAGCATAAAACTAAAGTAAAATTTATAATTGTATAAAAGTATTTGAAGATGTTTTTTCGAGTGTTAAGTTTTCTGTTGAAGATATTTTCTTTATGGGTTCATTTAACGGTGATGTTTCCTTTGTCTATTTCTTATAGTTTAATTGTTAAGTTGTTAGCAAAAATACTTTATGTTAATTTCACATATTTAAATCACACTTTTAAAAGAAAAAGAGAAATTAACACCACAGACCCTATAGTTCGTGATCAATGACAAGTCAAACCTTGGAGAATTTTGTTTAACAACTAAAACCTTGAACTATAGAAATTTCTCGACGGTGACCTCGCAGTCACAATTCCCGTCCAGGACCGTCGAGTTTAACACTACGATTTCATCTCTGTCAAGCACCGTTGAACGGAGACGAAAGAAGTCAAGTATCATCCCTCTTGATAGTTCAAAGAAGATGGACGATGGTGGGCGAGGGCGGATGGTGGCATCCTTCCTAGCGGTGTCGTCTCTATCAAGCTCACTGGTTGTTGGATCACGAAATGTACTGCCAAGATTGCATGGACGGACGAACAACGAATGGACGGACGCATATCCTTAGCTGTTGGATCAAGCAAGGGACATCCCTTATTTGGATCGACGGCCAGGATTGAATCTGGCATCTTTTAGAGGCGACAGACAAACATCCATCCCTGGCCGTTAGATCGAGCGACGAACATCCCTCGTCTGGATCGACCACCAGGATTGAATCTAGCGTCTTCTAGAGGTGACGGATGGAAGTCCATCCCTGGCCGTTGGATCAAGAGAGGGACGTCCCTCGTTTGGATCGACGGCCAAAATTGACTCCAAATTAACTGCCACGTGCAAAGCACATGCAATTTTAAAACGCGCCAATTCCCTCAATTAAGACGGACATCCCTCGCAATGAAACGAACTTCTGTTGGCCAATGCTACATTGTTATGCCCTCAATGGACGCCTTTCGTCTTTAGACGACATCGTTTAGGCAATGATGAACGTCGGTCTTAATATGACGGACGTCCGTTTCTCTCAAATTTCATTCCCTTGCCTTAGATAATAAGTTTGTTTCTTCTGCCGTATAGCAAAATTGAACACAATAAGCTCGTCCCTTGCCCTAGATATTTGAGAGAGAAATTTTGTCTTCCCCGGACCAACTCCCTCAACACAATCGAACAAATAAAGTGTTGCACATCACATGGAGTCAAAAGGTTTTGCTTCATCTATTGTTGAAGAATCCATTGACTGTGGAATGGAGGTGGATCCTATTCCTATTTCAGCAGTAGAGACCAATGAGAATCAGTGGTTCTATCACGAAACTAGTATAGAAGTGCATTTAATCTCAGCATCTCTAGACTCGGAGCTTCATTCAATACGTGACTCAGATGATGATGATTGGGCAGAGAGTATGCATCCCCAAGTAGAATGTTCATCCTCGGAGCTCTATCTAGGTAAGAAGTATAGTTCGTTGAATGATATTAGAGATGAAGTAGTTAATTATGCTTTGAAAAATGGGCACGGGATCAAGTTTGTCAAAAGCGAATGTCATTGGTTGACTGCTGTGTGCAAGGATGGATGCAGTTGGTGGCTTCACGCTTCAAAAATGAAAAGTGAGTTTACCTTTCAAATTAAGAGCTATAATGAGGCGCACACATGTGCACGACAAATGGAAAGCAGACACGCTTCCTACAAATGGGTGGCAACCCAATATTTGGATAGATTCAAAAGTCAACCAACATGGGACCTACCTTCCATTATTGGGACTGTTAGGAAGGACTTTAATGTCAATATTACCCCGAGTCTTGCCAGAAAGGCAAGGAATTTAGCATTGACCCTGAACGAAGGGGAAGGTGACGAACAGTACAAACAACTATGGTCCTACGCAGAAGAGATTCGAAGATCCAATCCCAGCACCACATTGTTGTTGGTGGTAGATATTCCTGAGCTTACGCCCTGTTCAAGTCCAATATTTAAAAGGATGTACATGTGTTTGGATGCTTGCAAGAGTGATCTGATGGAGTTTGGTAGACCCATCATTTGCGTCGATGGTTGTCACCTGAAGGGGTCATGCCTATGCCAATTGCTCACAATCGTCAGCATTGACGCCAATGATGGAATTTATCCAGTGCTGTGGCACTTGTTGAATCAGAATGTAGAGACTCCTAGACCTAGTTTTTTTAATGCTTGCTTTTGGACATAGATAGTGATATAGGCAGGGGATGGACATTTATTTTCGACCCACATAAGGGGTTGGTGCCTACTATTGAACAATATGCGCCAACAGCTGAGCATTGTTTCTGCCTTAGACACTTGTATGCTAATTTCAAAAAAAAATTTCCAAGCATGTAGTACAAAGATATCATGTGGAAGGTAATTTTGACCACAACATCATTGCAATATCAGAAGGAGATGAATAAACTACTTGCACTCGTTCAGTCATCACACGCATATCTGCAAAAAATTAACCCGAGGTGTTGGTCGAAACATGCTTTCAGTTTCGTCCCAAAGTGTGACATAGGCCTCAATAATTTGACCGAGTGCTAAAATTGTAATACCCCGGATATTTAAATTCGTGTAATCGTTGGATTTAGTGAAAATATGAATTTGTTAGCATTGTATTGAATATTAGAATTGATATATTATATATAATATATATTAAGAAATTTTATAAAAATTAGTTGAATTCATTGAATAAATTGGGCGGCCGATCACGGCGGACGATCGCTTCTTGTACGATCAACCGGCGTGATCGGTCGGTGATACAAAAAGCTGAGATATGCGGACGTTCTGAATAATGGTGGTCGATCGCCCTTCAGCTGAATCGATCGACCACAATTTATTATCAATGTTTGGAGATGAAGCTCAATTGTCTGGAACACTGAAAGATAGGTCTTGGCGTTCCAGTGTCACCAACGCCTCCTGTCTTCTATGGGTGACTCTTCAGTCACTGAAGCAATGCGTAAATACGTATAATAATTCAATATATGGGAGAAAACAGAGAGAAACCGAGAAGGTAAGGGAGAGAGTTCCCAAGATTATTTTGTCACGGTGAAGGGTTGGAGCAGAGGAGAAACTAAGAAGGATAGCAAACAAGGTAAGGAATAATGATTGTGGTTTGTCCGTAAGTACCTACTTGCAGGAGTAGGGTTGTTTGATAATATGTTGTTGTTTCGTTCTCTGTAAGTGTATTGCATGGTTTGTTAATATTCCATGAGAAATTGTTGCTTCAATGGTAGGAATACTGCACATGACTTTTCTGAAACGCTTCCTAGAAATATTCATGAATTCCTATAATAGTTCTTTGCTCATGTCGTTGCCTGTGTTGTAGATAGTAATGATAAAAAGAAATCACATCTGCCGATGAAGAAGAAATGAATTCCATATTTTATTCCTTGTCATCAAACTGTTATTATTATCCAAAGATATTTTTAATAATTTCCTACTTGTAAGTTTACAACATGTATTTCCTATTGTTTAAATGGGTTTAATTGTTGATTTTATTGTTTGGTAAATACCCATAAAAGATGAAGTTGATGTAATAAAAAATTAGGGCATGGTAAATTGTTTAGGTAAGAAGTATAACGAAAAGCATAATTAAATTTTGTATAAAGCATGATTGTATTAGTTAATTGTAAGTTGTTTGTAATTTTGTTTGCAATATATATATAAACTGTTTCGTGTGACATTCATATAGCCATATTGATAGAATGTAGATAATCTATTTCATGGGCTAATAATAAAGATAAGTATGGTGTTTCTACGTGGTTCAGAAACTGAAGAGGTTGCTCACACATAAAAACAACTCGTTTGAGTAAGTTCAGAAACTGAAGAGGTTGCTCTTACTCAATGAGTGGTGAGTTCGAAAACTGAAGAGGTTGCTCTCACCTAATGGTAAAACGGTAAATGATAATGAATGTAAATGTAGATGGATCTGTTTTTACTAAGTTCGGATACTTAAGAGGTTGCTCTCATGTAAAAACAAATTCAAGTGGGGAGTTCGAAAACCGAAGAGGTTGCTCTCACCCAAATTACAATGGTATATGAAACTAAAGCATGTAGAATTGTCATAGAGTTAAGGATGCATTGCATTTTTATATTCCTTACTGGGCAATAGACTCATTATTTCTCCTATGATGTAGGTATGAATGGTAAGCCGGTTGAAGCAAATGTTGAAGGAGCGTGACGTGATGTGAACTTATGTTACTATGCGCAAGACGACCTCGGGGGTTATGACTTTATTAAATAAAGTTGTTTTTAAATGCATAAGATATGGTCATGGATTTAAGTATTTTATTATGTTATTTCTATAAGACAATTTAATGTTTTATTCTGCGTATCGTACTCTGATATATTTCAATAAAATATGTTTTAACTGTGATTTTAAATTGTTCAAAATTTTACGAAAAATCAGAAAACGGAAATAGGATGTTACAACAATGCCTGCCTCTTGCCAGCTCGGGACAAACCGATCCTCACTATGTACAAGATGATTAGAACATGCATAATGACTAGGATCGTTAAGAAACATAAATTGATGACTGAAGCAACGGATATTTTGTGTCCTAAGACAATAAAGAAGTTTGCTAATCTGTAACATGCAGCTCATAATTGGTGTCCAACATCTGCAGGAGCTAATCGGTTTCAAGTCACTGACGGTAATGAACGATACGTAGTCGATCTTGACACGCACACCTGTAACTATTACCGGTGGGAGCTGACTGGAATCCCATGCGTGCATGCCATCTCGTGCATCAATTTTATGAGGACTTAAGTTGAGGATTATGTGCATGTATGGTACCATTGGGACATATTTATGAGGATGTACTCCCACTTTGCCCGACCTGTCAGTGGCCACCACATGTGGCCTGAAATGAACCAGCCTCCAATTCTGCCACCGCCAGTTAATAGACTCCCATGTCAGCCTAAAAAATGAAGAGTGTGGGATACGGACGAGCCCCATAGCCGCACGGTACTCAGTAGGAGACATGTCCCCATGACATGCAGCCATTGTCATGGTGTGGGCCACAATGTCCACTCTTGTCAAGGTGGAAGCTCAGCCGCTAGCATGACAAGTGGTAGTGGTAGAGCAAAACGCTCACACGACACCTTCATGAGTTTTACCATTGTCGTCAATACGCAGGTGCTTAGATTGTTATGCTTTCATTCGTTGTTCTCACTATGTGTGTTTTGTCTGACAATATTACTTTTGTGTTTTACAAGATTCTGTCGCCTCACACCCAGATCCTTAACCATGGGGCTTCTGTGAGTGTTGTTATGTATTTGTTAGTATCCTATTTGTACATATGTAATACCCCGAATATTATTGCGTTAATATCTTATTTGTACATATGTAATACACTGAATTTCAATGCGTTGGAATTGTTATGTGTTGCCAATCTTATTTATATATGTGTTTATTGAATTAATTAAAGAATAATTTGGATTTGAATATGTGAGATGGACCAAAACTGTGATTTGAATCTGCCTTATTTCCTTTAGAATAACGGACGTCTGTCATAGTATAACGAATGTCCCTCATAGCATAAAAAACGTCCATTGGTCTGCCTTATCGGTATAACTGTAACATTCCATAAATTTTGCCATATAAAAAAAATTTCTTTTCTTTTAAAACCATTACGTAATAGAATACCACAGTAATAAACAGCGGAAGTCTTAATCGTATAAAACGTAGAGCAGAAGTCTTTTACAATTTAATACCACAATTCTATTGTTTAAATAAACATTGAAATAAATACATTAACTTAAAACATTTATTTAAAATCATAAAATACTTAAAAGCTTTTAAAACATTTATTTCATTTCCGTGAGCCATAACCATAGGTCAAACATCCACACAGTAATACTCCATCAGCTACGTCCTTCAACAGCTTTATCCATTCATCTGCTCCTTACCTACATCATCGAGACCTAACTTTAAGCCTAATGCTCAGTACGTAGTATAAACGTAAAACATGGAATTCACATATAATTTCTATAATATCGTATATTGTTTTCTATTTTGTTTCTCTATTACTGTTCATGTCTTTATCCTTATTTCATTTGCTTATATGTCGGGCGCATCAAACCGGACCATACAAACATCCGTTTACTGTTTGTGTTTTACTATTTATTTGCCGAGCGTAATAAATCGGACCATACAAACATTTGTGTCGGGCGTAACAAACCAGACCACAGTTGATTTCTGTGTCAGACGTTACTAACCAGACCACAGTCGTTTATCTTTGGTTTCTGTGTCGGGCGTAACTAACCAGTCCACAAAAATAGCTATTTACGTATCTTATTGTTTCATTTTGTTGTCTCATATTGTTTCAATCTTTCACTGTTTATGTGTTGATTGTATCGAACTGGCCCACACAAACATTTGTGCCGGGCGTATCAAACTAGACCATAGTTATTACTTATCTTTGGTTCTTGTGCCGAGCATAACTAACAGGTCCACAAAAATGACTAATTACATTCATTTCATTTTTGTATACTTTGATTTCTGTGCCGGGCGTAACTAACCAGACCACAGCTGTTTATGTATATTCCATTTTTGTGTACTTTAAGATTTCAAGTCTTAACGTTGTTGTGCACATACAATTCTATCTAACGTGTTCCTTGATCATATCCTTAAAATGTGATCCATCCTAACTAAGAAACTAAACTTAAATCTATAAACAAACAATTCATAACAATCAATAACACAAATAGTAAACAACCCCTAATTCCCGTGATGTAGGCATTTTCGGACAAAACATATGCAGTACTACGTACCTGAAGTCCTTAGCTTTAAAAGGATTTAACACTTTAAGATTCTTTCACAAAACCTATCCATTATTAACAACATGAGATAATCAATAAAGATTCCCCAATAACAACCCTAACCACTAGCAATTCAATGCCTAACATATCTCCTTAATTCAACTTAACTATTTACTCCAATAATTATCTTTTTCAAAATCTCACATAATAAAACTCGTTACTCAACCAATAATAATTCCAATCTTATCCTACAACTCCTCTCAACAACTAATACAACTTGATAATAACCAACTTCATGAATAACACCTAAATTCGTTAATACTTTCTCCAATAATAATCTACCAAATAATAAAGCTCATATCACCAACTAATTTAATAATCACTTAATCCAACAGTTTATGACTTCGCCCATTGTTAACAAGTCTATTAAATTCCTAACTTTAGTATTATTTGCAATACTCGATTACCCATTTATTTTCCAAACAATACTCTTCAACGTCCAACAAAATAATACCTTAACCAAATAATATGTTCATAGTTTGTTACCTGAATTATTCATGTGAATAGGGAAGCCAAAAACTAAGCTTCTCCACCCATCACCAAAACCTTCTAGGCCTTTCCATCACCATTCACAACTTCTGTAACTTTTCCTTCTTCAAGAAAACCTCATGGTTTTCCTTACTTTTCCAAAGACTTTCCTTAGCTCATCCTCACGGTTCACCAGAACTCAACCCTCACAAAACCAAAACTCCAGGGTTTCATCTCTGTCATTCACAGACTCATTCCTCAAGCATTCGGACAACAAGGCAGCTTCTCCATTTCACAAAACCTTCTTCCCTTCAATCACCGACACTCCCAATTTTCTCATCTAGAAGCAAGAACTCCTCACAACAATTTGACAGAGCTTCCACATGCTTTTCATCCTCCGAAACCTTGCTGCTAACACCTCTTATTTAGAGACAACTGTTTAACGTCTCCCCACGTGAAGATAGAAAGCCAAGGGACACCATCCTTTAATGTCCAACAACCTTCTAATGTCAAAATGTGTAAAACATCGTCCCTTTCAACTTCCAGACGTTCAGACAACTCAGACGATATTTCCTTTCATCTTCTCGTTGGTTAAAACTCTTCAGACTACTCTTCATAATTTGCGGTCACAATTTTCCTCCATAGCCAATCGACCATCGATTAGCTAATCAACCCCAAATTTCCTTTATTCCAAATGCCGACCAATGACACCTCGTTAATCGACCGCAACCAACGACGGCAAAACATTTCATTGATTCAAGATTTGCGGATGAAAACGGCAGACGACTACAGAATTGGCAACAACCGCCAGATCCATCCAAAAATTCCACCATTTACCACATTAATCATTTAATATATTATTTCTAACAACCGCAAATTTCCTACCCATTTTGATTTAAGGCTAATCTCCATCAACCTCAAATTTCAATACTAATCAACCTCAAATCCAATACCCATTTTTAATCAACCGCAAATCCAATACTAATCAACCTCAAATCCAATACCCATTGTAATTAACCTCAAATCCAATACCCATTCAATTTGTCATCCGCCACCCAAAATCCTTCTCCAATTATATATATTTCCAAACAATATAATATATATATTAATAAACTATAATTCACTTTTCCAAATATCCATACCTCAAAACCTAAATTATATCTTTTACCATTCTTCCTTCACCTTATTCCTCACTAAATTCAATATATCCTAAAATAGTATAAATCCTACACCTTTAACCTTAATATGTCCAAATATATTTTCTCTTAGTATTACCACTGACTATCAATCCTTTTTGATATCGTCAAATCTAATTCCAAAACATCAAACAATTCTTCAATTGACTTTAATTCTTCACAGAAGTTAATTATTAATATAATGGGGTATCATAATTCACTTATTCCAATTATGTTTCTCTTGACCAATATCATTACTTGTCTAACTCAGCTCCTAATATCCCTAAAATTATCACTTAAGCTATACTTTCAGCTTAACAAAGATTCAAGATATTACAATAATGGACATCCCTCCTAGCATAACGGACGTCCCTTGCCGACCAATGGACGGCCCTCGACCTGTTTGGGGCGTCCCTCACCCAAAACCAACAACCAGTTTGCACCAAACAGCAGAAATCACAACCTACAAAACCCAACAACAGAAGTCACAACAACAAACTTAAAAAAAAAAAACTTTCTAAAGTTGCACAACCAATTAATGTTCGTTATTCTGTAAAAAATAACTTTCCAAAAAAAATTCAATTGAGCCACTTATTTAATGTTCGTGCAATTCTTACACTTCTTGCACCTCTTTCACCTTTTTGTATCTCTTGTAGTTCTTGAATATGTTACAGGTGGTGCCTCTTTTATAGTTGGTGTCTGTTCTATAGTTGATGCATCTTCTAAAATAGAAGGCTCCTTGTCTCGAATATCGATGACCTTAAACTACTAGTCGGAACTCATCTCGACATGAGAGGTCTCCTCGTAAAGGTTCTCCTGATTGTGCAGCTCGTGTAGATGGAAGCCCTGCTACGGAAACTTTGTAACACCCCAACTTTTTATATTGGAGTATTACTAAGGACGTAGTCAGAGTATTAAGTCAAGGGGGTATTTTTGATAACTTTTTCCTCGTATACGCTATATAAATTAAGGATGGGGTAGCTAGGACATTACGTTACGTATTTATAAGTGTAATTTTATGACGTGTATTTATGGAAAAAATTTAGGGGATAAAAGTTAAGTAGGAAAAAGGTGAGGAATGTTGTCTAGGGTGTTTTTGGACGGATGCAGAAGAGATATGTCGTCTGCACGTCCATTGCGTGGCGTCCAAGTACTTTGGGACAAAGCAGGATGAGAATTTACGTCCTAAATACGTCTGATGCTGGACTTTTGGACACATGCGAACGACTTGTGGACACATGCGAACGACTTGTGGACACATCCGAACGACTTGTGGACGAGAGATGTCATCTGCAAGTGCATAGCTGCGTCACCCCTTAGCCTTAGGATGACTCAAGATGTGATTTCGGGTCCTGACTTCACTGTGTTGTGGAGTTGCGAAAGATGTGAACGCAGAGGATGGCGTCTGGATTGAATCTGTCCAAATCCTGAACAGTTTCAGACGAATGCAGACGTGGTTGGCTTGCATCCGATTTGTCTCTGTCCGAATCCTGGACACATTTGGACGCATGTAGACGCCTCATGCGGATGCCATTTTGCGTCCAAATGTCACCTTCGGACGGTACGGAATGGGCAAGGACGCCATTTTTGTAATGACCCGGTTTTTCATAAATCCTTTAAAACGCATAAAAATTTGAACTTTTGTAAAACTGTTCACTTTTAAAATAGATCAGAGTACGATAGTAAACCGGACTGCTACTAACTCTTCTTTAAACTAGTTATGAAAACCGATTAAAAAAAAGGCGAAAGCGTTATAAAATCCTTTATTTAAAACATAACGAAAGGGTAAATAATTTAACAAAAGAAACTAAACAATTAAATACAATTTATTACAGCTGTTTTTCTCTTTTCGTTTAAGCCTGGCTAGCCACAAGTTCCCACGCGTGCAAAACCCTTCATCCCTGCTTTAGATTATCTATTCATCATTTGTACCTACACCCCAAGTAATACGTGAGCCTAATGGCCCAGTAAGAAAAATGGTTTAATGTAATTATGTTTATGCCTCTCTTTAGTATTTTTTGGAATGGGGGCCACCCAAACCAATCCTTTCATTACGTCATTCATTCGTTCTTTACTTTACTTTCGTTCATGCATTCATTACTCGTACATCGAGCTGGAGATTGGAGGTTATCCTTTGAAATGACATAGTTTGGTTAGCTTCTAGCCTCCTGTGTGCAAAATAGTCCCTTTCTAGATGAGGTAAGAGCTTAGCCTAGTTGCCAGACTAGATTCGTACTATCCATTTACCCCAACTCCCTTTTCTTCTTTTTCTTAACATGTTACCTCACATAATGCATGTTTGAGTACCACTCTAGTGGCACTCCCTACTAGTTTCTATTAACATGATGCATGACCATACATTCTTGACCTAACATGATGTATGATGTATTATAACGTATCATTAAGAGTAATTGAAATGCGCATTGAAATAAAAGTAACTATAATTGAAATTGCGCACACAATTGAAAGTGAACAATCATTGAATAATGCATTGAAGGAAGGTAAGCAATAATTGAAGATGACGATGAATAGAGTAAACTATATAAAAGAACATGCTTCAGTAAAGACTTCGATTATAATTCTAATTAATTATTCTAATGGATTATCATGCTCAATTAAGTTAACTACTCTAGTCTATTAACATGTTCAATTTCTAGTTAATTAATTACACTAGTTAATTAGCATGCTCAAGTGCTGCTAATTGATTTACACCTGCTAATTAAACATACTAGTTAGCTAATTGAATATGCTAGTTTGTTAATTAAACATGCTCAAAGAAAGATTACGCATGTTATTCTAGTTAATTATTAGTCAAATTACATGCTCAAGGAATAATTACAACTATTAATTCTAATTAGTTATTCTAATCAATTAACAGGCTCAAGTCTAGTTAATTTCTCTAGTTAATTAACATGCTAATAAGTAATTACGATTATTAGTTATCTTAATCGATTAACATGCTCAAGAGGTAGTTACCCTAATGCTCAAGTTCTAGTTAATTAAACATTGCTTTCATCCTAGTTAACTAACAGATTACTGATTATGGTTATAATGTTATTCTAGTTAGATCTAGCAAGTTAAACATGCTCAAATTAATTATCACAGTTAATTAAGCATGCTAGAATTAACAGTGTAAGTATTTCTAGTTATCACTATCACTAAACATGCTTAAATTATTATTCTATCACTATAGCAAGTAATCACAACAGCAAGTAAGAAAATGAATATCATGGCAAAATCATCATTAAGGAAATTAATAGTTCATTCGTACTTATCATATTATTCATCATTCACTATCTAAGCATTCACGGTATTGGTTTCTGTTAAGCAAAACATTTACAGTAAAGAGAATAAATTAACAGTAAAGGAAATATCTACAGAACATCAACAAAGTAAAGCATTTGATCACAATCACAGAAACGACTATAAAAGCAAAACTAACAATAAAGGAAATGAATCATTGAGCTAGTCATATTCTACCAACTATTAACAATTCTACAATATCAACAACAAGGAAATGCAATTCATGCACCTCTACTTGTGGTGTAGGGCCTCCACAAGCCAAGACACCCCTATTGCCTTACCTCGAAGCTTTAATGCGTTTAGCACTTAAGAGTTATCCTCATTCCTTTGTTAACACCTTCATAATCAAAATGTCTATCATTAATGATTACGACTTCATAAATTTCATCGTCTTCCTATCCTAATTGCATAGTATATTCATGCATCAACGTTGAGCATATAATTCAGAGCAACAATCATCCAGCCATTTGATTCAAAGCATCAAATTAACGTTTCCCACCTCATACAATTCATTCACTCTTTTACTCAATTCTAGCTTAACCAACATATCCTTGATTACAACTAACAGAGTACTCATATTCATCCATTAATAGAGTGCAACCTACAGTAATGACTAATTTCTAACATGTTCATGCTTTCAGAATACCAACCAACAGCGCATATCACGTTTAATACAAATCCATTCAGAACCAACGACTACATAATCTAAGAGAGTATCCCAAAATCAACAGATTATTGCCTCTGACAAATCATCCAGCAAACCACAGTTCACAACAATTAGCAGAAACATTTCTAAACCAACTAAGTGTTTCACAAGGTAGTATATAAATACATATCCCAAAGCAGATAATCCACAACACTAAATCAAGGAGAGCAGTTTACTGAACACAAATCCAACGACAGAGCACATTATTTTAGCATCTTGTAACAACAACAAAAGACTCTCTTTTACCTTGAGGAACACCCGATACGTAATTGTAGAGGAGACCTGAGAGCAACTCCTTCTTCCCTTTCCATTGATTTTTTCTCAACCATTCACTTCTATCCAGTTGCCCCCTCTTTTCTCTCTCTCCTATGTATATCAACACCAAAGAGGCACTCTCTGCCAATACCCAGGAGGCAGAGAGTGACATTCTCCAGCATGCCCGACCAGCCACTGCCCTCTTCTAAACAAATCACCCAACATTATCCCGTGTTTCTTCCAGTTTTCCCTGAAGCTGTCGTGCCAACCAAGTGCAATGCCAGCTAGAAAGAATGGGTGGAAGATTTGTCTTGGCGAACCACGGTTCAACCTGAACCGGTCAAACCGACTTCGGTTGCAATAGGGTCGGAGCACCCGAGTTGCGGGTCACCGGCTGTAGCCTGACCCGACGCTGGAGATCACCCCTGCTGATCGTGAATCGCCTCAGCAATGTACCCTGCCAACACACAATTACCAAAACACCACGAACAAGGAAAGAATCGACTGGACATTCCTTGAATTATCACCAAAAACCACGCCCGCGGGAGCTTCAATTCTGAGCCCTAGCCACGACTCACCACTCCTCCCAACCGTTCGTTTAGACGTCGCGCACGCCATCAAATAGCGTCGCTCGAGCACACCGACGCGGAAGAGCCATCCCGAGCGTGCTCCCGTTCGTCGTCGCTCGTGATTTCCAGATCGCTATCTCGAGTCCCCTCTCCCTCTTTCTCCCTTCAATTTAACAGTCCATCCCGTCTCCCTCTCAATATTTCCCATTTTAATTCTTTTTCTTTAAATTAAAAACCAATTCTCACTTATCTCCATTCGAACCGAACCAGTGAACCAGGCCATCCAGCGTGAACTAAACCGATTCAGTTTCCCTTCCCATTTAATTAATTTCTTCCTTCATTTTATAAATCTCACTTTCCTTTAATTCTTTAATTAATATTAAATATATATATTTAAGTGTTAAATGTTCGTATTACATATTAACCAACCCAAATTCTAACTCTCGACTTATTCTAAATATCATTAAAAGATTATTAAAGTTCCAATTTAAATTTCTTAATTCCATTTCCTGAATTGATTTCCATCAATTAAACCTCCAATGAATTCTTTTAGATTATAACCAAATGGTTACGTCATTGGTAATACCCACGTAATTATCCAATAAACCCCAATATCCCCAATTACTTTCCAATTATCCTTATTAAATTTTAATATAAAAAGTCAGGGTATTACAATTTCTCATCCGAAGGCACGATTTCTGTCTTAGGAATTTTACTTATGCAGACGAGACCAGTGTGTCCTCACTCATCCGAAATAGCCCAGACCTACAAAAAATTAGAGTTAAAATGATGAAATTTGTCGTGTAGCCATTAACTCCCCTAATAGAATAGACTCTCCCCCCACCCTCGACCTGTAGAC
The DNA here is from genome assembly GCA_022433065.1 of Begonia loranthoides. Classification (NCBI taxonomy): domain Eukaryota; kingdom Viridiplantae; phylum Streptophyta; class Magnoliopsida; order Cucurbitales; family Begoniaceae; genus Begonia; species Begonia loranthoides. The sequence continues at coordinate 16,785,107 of CM039470.1, read as the reverse complement.
CACGACCTCCCCCTAGCTGGAGCCGACCTCTCCTCCCCTAGGCATCCCTTCCTACCTCCTCCTTCAGGTATAAGCCATTCTCCCCTCCCTTCCCATTCTTTAGCTGCATTTTTTCTACCTGTGAGGAGAGTCTGAGAGAAGTGAGGGTCTGAGAGAAAGCTTCCGAGTGAGTGGGATTCTGGGTTAGCTAGTGTGAGTTAAGTGTGATACGTGGGTGAGTGAGGAGCTTGGAGCTGCGGTGGAGTTGGAAGCTGAACGTGGAGCTGCTGTGAGCTATGGAATCCTTGTTGTCCCCGTTAGTTTTGTCACTTAGGTAAGGAAATAGGGGTGTCTTCGGCCTATGGAGGCCTTACACCACAAGTAGTTGTGTGTGAGTATTAATTTAGTTCTCTGAAATACTTACTGTTAGTTGCTGTTAGTGGATTTCTAGCTGATAGTTCCTTGGATGATTACCTGCTGTATTTTTCTTTGTTGATTCCTTATTGTGTTCTGTAAAATTTGCTTGGTTGGTAGCTTTGTTCCTTAGTTGCTAACTAGCACTGTGATATTTCTGGTTGATGGTCCGTAAATTGTTTTGATTAATTCCTTGTTATTTCATTTATTTCTTGTGATTAGTGCTGTGAAATATACCTTGTGAGTTGCTGTGAAATGTAGAATGGTTGCTATGAATTAGGGAATGAGAAATTGAAAAGAGAAGTACGTGAGGATGTGATAAGTATGAATGACTATAATTTCCTTTACTCCTGCTAGTTTTATCCTTGATACTTATTCTTGTGTTCGTAGTTAGTTAAAACTCTTTGTGTAAGTTTTTAATCCCTTGATGTTAGGTATATTTGCTTAACTAGTAGTATATAACAATCTTGAGCAAGTTAATTAAACAACCAAGGCAATTAATTAACTAGAGTAAGTATGTTGAGCATGTTAAGTAACTAGATAATCTAATTGTACTTTAATTGTAACTTGGGTTGAGCATGTTAAGCAATTAGATAATCTAATTGTACTTAATTGAGCATGCTGATTAACTAAATTAATAAATTAAACTCAAGCATGTTATTAACTTAGGCAATAATGATAAATAATGTAATGGTGCTTACTTGATGCATGTAATTGATTAGGATAAAATCAGTTAACTGACTCAAGCATGTAATCAACTCAACTAGAGTAATTAATTATAATTAAGTATGTTAACTAGTTTAATCAACTAACGAGTCGTAAATAACCAATCAGAGCATGTTAACTAATTGTTTGACGAGCCTTCTTAATTACTTCATTGAGCATGTTAATAACTAGGACAACAATTGGCTTACTAGTTAAGCATGTTTAATAGGTCGAATTAAATAATTGGCAATAAAAAAATAAAAGCATGTAATTTGAGTGGGTAATTAACCCGAATAATTATCGTAGTATGTAATTAGTATGTTTAACTTGTTAGCCTGTTTAATTAGTATGATAAATTAATTAGTAGTGTGTTAGTATCTAGGGTGTGACATGTAATTAATAAGTAATTAGCATGTTCGAAGTGCATATGGAATTAATTTACTAGAATAGCATGTTAATTAATAAATTAATATTAATCAATTCGAGCTTAATTAACCCAGTATTCCATTTATCTCTTTAATATTTTGTGTATTACCTTCTCTTGCAATTGCATTTCTTTATTAAAGAATTATTAGAGAAAAGCTGAAAGATTAAGGAACTAAGTATGAATGAATTAAGAGTTTCAATTGCAATGTTTATCTTTCCTTCCGATGTTATTATCTTCTTTGTGTTTATCTTCTTGTACTCATTGTATCCTTCGTGTCCATTGTAAATTATAAACCTGAGTATGCTAATCAATTGGAACACCTAACTATAATAATAAACGTAATTATTTCTTGAGCATGAAAACTAACTAGGATAACTAAAGATAATCTCTTCCGAGCATGTAAATTAACCAAGATATGTAACGAGAATATTAAATGAAATCCTTCTTGAGCATGTAAATTATTTAGGATAACTAACTAGAATAATAATGGAAACTTTTCTTGAATATGCTAAAAAACTAGAATAATCACCTAGAATAATAAATGTAGGGAGCATGTAAAATGACTAGGAAATCAACTAGGATAATTAGCATGTTAATTAATAGTATGTTTTGATTTCTCTTTCGATTACTATTGTGTATTGTTCTACTATGGGTGCTCAATTTTTGTACTTCCTTATTAAGTGCGCTCGTTGTTTGATTTCCTTATGTACTTCGTTGTTTATAATTCCATATTTCAATTGCTCTCTGGTGTGCGCTTTCAATTTCTATTATATATTATATGCGCAATTTCAATTACAGTTACTTTTATTTCAATGCGCACTTCAATTTCTGTTAATGTTGCATTATAAAGCATCATGTATAATGTTAGGTTGAGAATGTATGGTCATGCATCATGTTAATAGAAACTAATAGTGAGTGCCACCTTGGTGGTGGTACTCGCACATGCATAAGTGAGGTAAAATGTTAAGAAAAAGAAAAACAACAAAAGGGAGTTGGGGGGCGGATGGGTAGTAAGTCTAGTTTGCAACTAGCCGAAGTCCCTCCCTCTTAGGGTATGAGAGTTCTAGTTGCAAGTAAAAGGTTAGATCTGATCCACTATTCCATCATAAAGGAAATCCTCCAATCTCAAGCTCGAAGTACGAGCAGCGAACGAATGGATTAAAGTAAAGTAATAAACGAGTAAATGGCTTAATGAAAGGATTGGTTTGGGTGGCTCCCATTCCAAAAGGACTAAAGAGAGACATATCATATTGCATTAACCATTTTTCTTTACTAAGCCCTTGGGCTTACAGTTTATTTGTGGTGTAAGTGTAGGTACTTGTATGCGATAACGATGAACAGATAATAAACCAGTGATGAAGGGTTTGCACGCATGAGACTCGGGGCTCACCAAGCTAAAATAGTAAAATAAGGATCGGTTGTAATTACATTAAGTTTTACTCTTTTGAATTCCATTGTTTAGTTTCTTCATTAAAGTATTTATGCTTCCACAACGTTTGAAATAAATAATTTTATAATGCTTTCGCATTTTATTAGTTGGTTTTCATAATGAGTTTAAAGAAGGATTAGTAACGGTCTGGTTTAGCGTCGCACTCTGATATGTTTTAAAAAAGATTTCAAGGATTTTATTAAAGTCTTAAATTTTTACGCATTTTAAAGAATTAAAAAAAAAAAAAACCGGGTTGTTACAGACTTGGCAATGACCGACCACCCTAAAGGCTGAGAGACTTGAAATATGCCGTGTTGGTTGTATTTGGGAGACCAAATTAGATTGTCACTTCATTCAAAGCGCAGGGTTGAAAAAGATACCGCGTTTTGTCCGTTGGTGCCATGACAATTGCAATTGCCTTCGGCATCAACAATTGGTACGCATAATGGGTGTGCACGTCAATCGATGACATGAAACAATTTAGCTCTGGGTGGCACTGCACGAGAAAGAAATATTACTCTGTGTATGATTGCATGAATGAATACAAGTGACTTACATGGATCCAACCAAGAGTCAAGAACCCCTCCCTTATTTGAACCTCTGCGATGTCCTCCTCATTTGTCATCATGCACTGCATGTTAAGAACACAATTTATTTATATATTTAGTTGTTTTCAATAACAATATATTATAAATTGGTTAAACATTCTCACCCAGTCTGGAGCTCCCGATTGCTTTGGCACGAGGAGGGTTGTTATTGAACAGATCTCTTTACCCTACAAATCGACAACACAACACACAACATACATTTTCAAATCACAACTGAGAATAATTTTCAAATCACATTGCTTCTTACCTTGGAGCCGCAAAGTAGAGCACACGTCTCCTTGTTGTTTTTCGTATTTACCAGTGCAAGTGCCATGAACTCGTCCATCAATTTCACAAGCTGCAATGAAAAATCAGTGTAAGTGTAAATTCAACACATTGTACAAAACCAAATTGAAGACATACCACTTGCAATGTTATCCTTCAAACAGCTGTAGGACCCATCACTGGAGGACCCGTTCCCAAAATCTTCTAAACTTTGGTAAGGGTTAGAGGAGCGGACGGTTGCCTGATGATAGGAGACCTGCACAATTGTAACACATTGTTAATTAACAATACTAATGCATATATGGAAAGTGCATGTAAGCTCAAAGACATACTGACATACGTCCAGACCGGTATCGGAAGATGCAAGAGAAGCCGATGGATGAGCTGGCTAGGCTGCTGGAGGAGTGGTTGTAATATGCATCTATACTTCTTTCATTTGTGGTATAGTGGCTTGAAGCTCGCCAAGTTGGCTCTCCTGTCTATCCAACTTGGCTTGAATATCACCAAGTTGGCTCCCCTGTCTATCCAAATTCACGACAAGCCACTGCCACCTCTCCTCACTGATGAGTATGGAGGGCGAGGACTAGGGAGGGGGAGGTGCATCGTCTGCCGTAGGATGCACAAAATCGTCCTCCACCTCCATGTGATATGCCAATTGTGCATCTGATGTCCACGAAATTAGTGCAGTGGACGTGGAAGGAGGAGGTGCAGCTGACGTGGCGGGAGGAGATGCAACTGACGTGGAAGGCGGAGGTGCAGCTAACGTGGACGGTAGAGGTGTAGCTGACGTGGAAGGAGGAGGTGGAGCTGCCACCTCTGCTTTGAATACTCACTCACCTCGTACTTTGTGCAATCCCATCTGAGCCAATGTCACTTGATCGCACACGTCAAGTGGGTTTTCATTGGTTCATCACTCCATGAGAGGGACAACTGACCCCGCTGCTGTCAATAATGCGCTGAATGAGCCAATTATACGAGAGATTCTTCCTTGCACTATTCAAGCTTGCCTTCATTTAATGTATAATGATGTATGCAAGGTTGAACCTCTTCCCATTATACAACTTCTCCATCATGTAGAGATCTATGCATGTGACAAGGTCTCTATGTCCATCACGAGGCATAACTGTGTGGGTGATCATGTGATGGATGACTCTTGCTTTGGTATTGAGGTCCTTTGATTTGGGTCGGAGGAAAGATTCAATGGCTGTAGGATTGTGAACCAAATGCTTTACCAATGCAAGACCTTCTCCTTGTTTTACAAAATTGGGGTCCTTCGACACATGGAAATACTCCTGCAATAGCTCCTCTATGGAGCATCTAATAAGCTCATTCAACTGTTCTAGAGTTATCCTAATCTGTTTTCCATACAGATAAGTCCTCAACTCCCTGTCACTGGAGATGTCTAACTCCAAGTTTGCATAAAACAGTTTCACAGCCCTCTTATAGTAATAACCCCCCATCGTGCACAATTTATACAAACCAATTTGCTCAAACATGTTCTTCAATCCAAAATCAGTGAACGAATTGAAATCTACCTTCTTAGATAAAATTATGGCACGGGGTACAATGTCATTCTCGTATCGTTCTTTGGAGGAGGCCGAGCTGAACAACCCGTGTTCGAAGGGCTCTATAGACATGCACACTGGACCTGCGGGCTCGAAGGGAGCCACCTTACACTTCTTCGACACTTGACCTGCCTTCGATGCCATTTTCCACTTCAACAATTGGGAGGATGGATATCAGAAGTTTGAGTTCATCAGGGGAAGTTCGTCGAGTTTGTCGGGTTATCTCTCTGCAATATCTAGGGCAAGGGATGCTCTTCGCGATTATAAGGCAGATTCTCATCGTTTGTTGAGAGGAAAACGCTGTCGTTTAGCGTTAAGAGTATGAAATCTGAGACGAACGGATGTCCGTTGTATTAAGACGGACGTCCATCATGGCCTAAACGACGTTGTCTAAAGGCAGATTTGAATGAAATTCGAGAGGAATGAACGTCCCTTGTATTAAGACGAACGTCCGTCATGCCCTAAATGATGCAGTCTAAAGGCGAGAGGCATCCATTGAGGGCAGAACGATGTAGTGTTGGCCGACGGACGTCCATTTCATGGTGAGGGGCATTCGTTTTAATTGAGGGAATTCGTGCGTTTTAAAATCGCTTGTGCTTTGCACGTGACCCAGGTAATTTTGAGTTAATCCTGGCCGTCCATCCAGATGAGGGGCGTCCGTCGTTCGATCCAATGACCAAGGATTTTCGTTCGTTCATCACCTCTAAAAGACGCTAGATTCAATCTTGGGCGTCGATCTAGATGAGGGATGTCCCTCGCTCGATCCAACGGCTAGGGAAGGACGTCCGTCCGTCGCCTCTAGAAGATGCCAGATTCAATCCTGGCCATTGATCCAGATGAGGGACATTCGTCTCTTGATCCAACGGCCATATATGGGCGTCCGTCCGTCGCCTCTAGAAGACGCCAGATTCAATTTTGGTTGTCGATCCAGATGAGAGATGTCCCTCGCTCGATCCAACGGCCAAGAAGACAGTACTTGAAGCCAGATGAGGGATGTCCCTTGCCATCATTTGCCCTCGCCAGCCATCGTCCATATTCTTCGAACTGCCAGGAGGGACGGTACTTTATGTCTTTAGTCTCTGTTTGACGGTGTTTGATAGAGACAAAACCGAGACGTTAAACTCAATGGTCCTAGACGAAAATCATAACTACGAGGTCACCGATAAAAATTTTTCATAGTTCAAAATTTTAGTTGTTAAAAAAAATTCTCTAAATTTTGACTTGTTATTAATCATAAACTATAAGATCCGTTAATTTCCAACAAAGAAAAATTAAGAGAAAGGAGAAAGGTTATTAATTGCAAGTGAAGCTTAACATGATAAGAAACAGACGTCCGTCATGTAACCCGTACGTTAAATAATAATATTAGTTTTATAAGAGAGAAGAGAGAGAGAGAGGCCGAGCAAACTACCCTACCACGGCGACGGGGGAGAGAAGACTCCCTCCCCAGCCCACTTCTAGCTCGCGCATCGGAGCAATCGCCACAAACGAAAACCAGATCTCTCGTCTCCTTCCTCCGTTTTCTACGCATTGTCCTCGGATTTTCTCTGAAATATTCGATTCATTTCTATTACTTTCTTTTCTGTTCTTTCGGTTTACCGCCGGAGACTCTCTTCGCGCGTTTTTTACGCGTTCAGCTCCACTAACACTTCCATCCACCTCTGGTGTTGGGTTTTGGATGTTATGTAGGTTTTTCTTCATCTCCTTGTTTGTGTTTTTCTTCGATTATTCCTGTTCGCTGTGTTTTTTTGGTGTCTCGTTGTGGACGAACTTTTTTACCGATGTTTTAAGGCGAGATCCGTGTGTTGATTATCAGCATTGTTTACATTATTTACGGTCTTTGCTTTTTGATTGCTTTAATACGATAAATACTGGGTGAGATGCTTCAGATTCTCTGTTTATTAGCTTCTAGCTGTTCTGTTTACGGAGATTGCCAATCGAGATGGAGCTACCTTCCGTGCTCCACCTTTTCAGTTTCTATGGTCTTTTCCCTGCCAATTAGGAACTGCAGCGTTTTTCTCCCTTTTCTCGTAGGTTATAGAACTGAAGCAAAGACTTCTATTGGTTCAATTTTCTATTGCGAATGGCTCTGTTTAAAGATTGATTGTCTGTTCCAACGATCTTAGTTGTTTTAGATCTATCTAATTAATTGCTGGATCTTCTGAGATTTGCTTGATTTCATGGAGGTTATGAAAACTAGGTGAAACAATCTTTTCTTATTGTCAAATGTTAAATTAATTGATGAAAGGTAAGATTAAAGAGAAAAGCTTTAGTCATTATACAGATGAGGCCGTGGTGAACCTCTAATTGGTTCCATTCTGGCTGTTACTAAGGGTCAGAACAAAAGTTGTTAACATCTTCGTTCTCCTTTTACTCTCTGATCTCAGTACAAAAATAATTTTCATTTGGACCTTATTTTGGTTCTTTTTAAGAAGCAAGGGTTTTGAAAGTTGAGGTTTGTTTGCATGTAAATTAGCTGTTTCTTACTATTTCTCCTACTTCTGTACTGAACGTATTTCCTTCTTTTTGTCTGTTGTTTTTCTATATATATTAGCTGCGCTAATCACATCTTCATGACTATTTCTTCTCAGGTCAGAGATATATGCATGTGCAAGATTTTTCAGTGGACTTAGTTTCATCCTATAAATATTAGGAGCGACCTTTTTTCTTTTTCAACTGGTCTGAAAATGTCAGGTATGCTTTCCTACTTCTTAAATGTTTATAATTCAGCTTCATAACTTCCAATGTGCATGGTTTTGAAGGAAGTTTTGGTAAAATTTCATCTAGTTCATATGATCTTAGACCTTATTTTGCATAAAAAATTAATAATATTTATGTCATCTTAATTTTTTAAAGTAAATACATCTTTTGCCTTGGATTATGTATTTTTAAAAGTTCCCTTTATCTTCCTTTATGGCTTTTGAAGAACTGGAGGCTAATGATGAAATTAGAGACCGAAAATCATTATGTGAATGTTCAGAAGATGAGAGACGGCGATCCAAAATTGGAAACCTCAAGAAGAAGGCAATAAATGCTTCAACTAAGTTCACCCATTCTCTCAAGAAAAGAGGAAAGAGGAAAATTGACTATCGGGTTCCTTCATTTTCCATAGAGGATGTAAGAGATTCAGAAGAGGAGAATGCTGTCCATGAATTGCGAAAAAAACTTTTAGAGAGTGATTTGTTACCACCTAAACATGATGACTATCATACTCTTTTAAGGTCAGTACAACCATTTGCCCACTCTTCTATAAGTGGTCAAAGTGCAACTGAAAGACTGATTGCTTTTGGCATATGCAGAATTTTTAGTTACTGAGATATTTGTGGTTTGGTAGATTTTTGAAAGCCAGAGATTTTAACATGGACAAAACGATCCAGATGTGGGAAGAAATGCTAAATTGGAGAAAGGAATATGGAACTGATGTCATATTGGAGGTAAGGATGTCAATTTATTTATAAGATTTATTATATATTCTTTTTGTTTAGTTTTTCTGAAGTGTTCTTTTAGTAGTAGTAAAAAGATCGGTATTAAGAACTTCATCAGCTACTATGGAATTCTAATATGCATTTTGATTTAGCAGTTGAGATCATAACGTTCCAGGAGTGAGTATTTATAAACGCCAAATTTTTGTTTTTTAGTCATATTATTACGTAGTAGCTCTAATTTATTATTGGACTTACTATTTCGTAGGGGTTTGAATTTGAAGAGCTGGAGGAAGTGTTGCAGTATTATCCCCAAGGATACCATGGTATTGATAAAGAAGGGAGGCCAGTTTACATTGAAAGACTAGGAAGAGCTCACCCTAGTAAACTTATGCACATTACCACAATTGACAGATATTTAAAATACCACATTCAAGAATTTGAAAGGGCGATAAATGAGAAATTTCCTGCTTGTACAATTTCATCAAGGACACGGATCTGTACGACAACAACAATCCTGGATGTTCAGGGATTGGTAAGCTGGTTTAGGAAGCCTTCATCAGTTTTTATGCTGTCTAAAGATATTTTTTTCTTCAATATTAACTTCGATAAAGCCAATTATGCTTTTGCCTCAAATGGAGCATCTCTTTCTGGTAAAATCTTTTTAATTACTGTGGAACTTGGAGGAGCTCATTACATTCTTTATTGTTTCACAAAAAAAAATGTGTTACCATTACTTCAAAATTTTAAAGCTGCTTTGCAAGTTTGGTCAATTCATTTGAATATAAAGTAAATAGTGATTTTTATTTATTCTGTTTTACTGTTACAAAAGTTAAATCTGTAAATTAAACTTCAATATGAAATGTAGCTTCTAATATAGTTTCACAAAAAAAAAGAAAGATATGTCTTACTTGGACCAATTGCATGGATCAAATATATGTCAAGTAGTCTTCCTCCTTAAGTTTACCGTGCTAGAATGTTGTAATTGGAATCATTCTTTTAAGTGATTAGCTTTTGGACGATCTGAATTGCAGGGAATGAAGAATTTTTCTCGAACGGCTGCTACACTATTGGCTTCCATGACAAAAATAGACAACAATTACTACCCAGAGGTGTGATGTTTGTACACACCGAAACAAACATTGTATTTCTTTGCATTTTTGTTTTCAACACTTTGTCCTGTTCTTATTTCTATTTTTGAAATATCCTCAGACATTACACCGGATGTACATAGTTAATGCTGGTCCCGGTTTCAAAAAGATGCTTTGGCCTGCTGCTCAGAAATTTCTTGATTCAAAGACCATTGCCAAGATACTGGTAATGATTCATCCATGAATATTTTCCCCTTGTAATTGCATGATTGATCTCACAATTTCTTGAAAATCAGGTTCTGGAGCCCAAATCCCTGGGTAAATTACTTGAAGTCATCGATTCTAGGTATATCTAGCGTGTTTTCTTTTTCCAATTCTCATTGTTATATGTTTTCTTACATAGTTTGTCCTTTCAGTCAGCTGCCACATTTCTTGGGGGGTTCTTGTTCGTGCAATGTTGAAGGAGGCTGCCTAAGATCTAATAAAGGTCCATGGAACGATCCTGAGATAATTAAGGTTGATAATCAGCGTATAAATTATAATTCTATCATCCATTTGAATCCATACATTTTTTTAATAGTATGAGACACAATCTACTCCCATTTGTAGCTCATACACAATGACACAACACTCATACGACAAATCACAAGTGTGCCAACAAGTGATGAAGGAGGCTATGCTCAGATTCGTCAACTGAAGGCAAGTATCATTCATCATCAATCGAGTTCTAAAAGGACATAACAAAAAAAGGAAAAAAAAAATGACGTGTATTTATCTTTAAAGCAGAGTAGAAGTAAAGATACATCAACAGCGGAGTCAGAGTTGGATATCGATGATCTTTATTACCAAATGGGGCAAAGGAGCTCTACTTTTCATCTAGTAAGTTTATAATCCTATGGCCATGAAAAAGAGTTGTTGCAACGATATATATTTAAATGCATTTTCTTCTAGAGATTAATTTGTGCTCTATCCAGGTGAAAGCATCAGATTCAAATGCCTATTACAGTTGTGATGAGGAGGCACTCGAATGGAACCAAAATGAATCTTATTTGTATCGATCATGTACAAGGAATGACAAGGGGATTGATTATTGCGTGTCAACATCAAACTCTGAAGGTATTGTAGATATAGCTTTCTTGAAGACTTCATCATCAGGAATTTATATATGAAATGATCATTTCTCTATAGGTTATAAAGTCAGCCAGTGGTTTGGCACTATCAAGGAAACTATAGAGAAAAGGAGCATTCAATGTATGAGAAAAATGCTGATGCCATTGTGGTTCAGAGTGGTTGCATGTTTCCGTTGTTTATTGTTTCAAGTATGGACGAGTAGGAACAGTATATCCCGGGCGAATTCGACAGAACAAAACACAAATAGCCATTCACTAGGTGTAGAATCAGCTGATAAAGAGGATCACGTGAGTCCATGTTTAGAACGTCTGGAGAGGCTAGAAAAAGTTTTTGAGGAGCTTTGCAACAAGCCTACTGGGATTCCTTTAGAAAAGGAGCTAATGCTTACTGAATCCTTGGACAGAATCAAGTCTGTTGAATTTGATCTTGACAGGACAAAGAGAGTATGGTTTGATAATCCCAAGATTTTACTTTTTTCATCTTTTTATCGAATCTGATATTCAACTCTTGACTTTCGTACTCTTTTTTAGGTACTACAGAACAGTGTTCTTAAGCATATTGAGATTGCACAGTTGGTGGAGAAATTACAGGACTCAGAGTTTCGTGTAAGCAACCACCTGCCCAAATATTTGATTCAAATTTAATTTTTGGTAGAATCAGTCGGCAAATTTCCTCAATTTTAAGTTCATTCTCATTCTCTTAAAGAGTTTACGTCATTTATGAAAATACTAATGCACATCAACCAAATTCATTGGTAGTCTTGTAAATAACTGGGTTAACTTTGTTTTTGCCCATAATTTAATGGCTATAATTTTTTTATTTTATTTTGTGATTTGCAGCAGAGGAAGGTCTTCTGTTGAAGAAGCAACAGTGCAGGTAGTAGATAGGCGGAGTAGTGCAATCCGATGTGCATATGGGCTCGTATACAACGAGATAGACAAGTGCCGGATGAGAAGAGGCATCCATCCTTGGAATAACCAGCATCGGGTTTTGATTGACTGCTCCATCCCCCCTTGCCCCCTTACTTTGGTAGAAGATACAACCTGACCAAATTTCACGCAAAGAACGCAGCAGCTGTACATGATAGTCTTCTCTGCTGCGTTGTCAAGTGTTGGTGGACAAAGAAATACGGGAAAGGAAAAAAGTATATTTACATAGCCTGCATCCTCTCTCTCTCTCTCTCTCTCCACTTTTCTTGTGTAGAAATTGTGGGTCAACCATATAATATGCTTGGCCTTTGTTTTAGAAGTCTATTTGAAAAAACTATTTCTAAAAGCTAGTGAAAAGTAGACAAATAATTTTTTAATTTTAAAAAATAAGTTTGTTTCTCTCCCCAAGAAGAGCAGTCTCACTTTCTGTTGTCGCTTTACGTTACAGTTTGAGTGTTTATTAGTGGGAAATCTTGGTTCAATTAGCCAACTAACCTGCTCTGGCTCAAAATGTAATTACGAGATAACTCACAAGTTGTGAGTTAAATGAGCTGATCTAAATGGGTTGAGCTAAGTTATGTATAAATTAAGACAATTTTTCAGTTGATATATTGTTGTTGTAATTGAAATTTTACATTGCTCCTTTTACCAAAAAGTACATATTTATATGAAAAAATATATATTATACTAAATGGTAGTGTGTAATTTAGATCCTAACTTGAACATGTTAAACTATATTTTTAAACAAATTGTATCGACTCAGGCTCATCATCTGCCCTGCTTGGGCAGCCGCTAGCTAAGTCTAAAGATGGGATACAAAAATGGAGGCCCGATCCTTGAACTGTAGAACGAAATGTTGCGGCTTCCAACAGTAAATTGGGAATTTTACCGGTGGCAATGACTCTTTTGATAGTTGGAGTGAGGGTTTTATTTTTTTATATTTCTGCTAAAATAATGTTTTCCATGGCCTATAAATACCATACAATGCATGCTTAACTTTCTCACCAATTCTCCAAGTCTATTAACTCTCTTAACTCTTAATTTTCATTTCTCTCAATGCATCATCTAATCATAAATATCGTGAATTGAACGTGTGAAAAATGTTTGAAATGTTAGAAGAAACATTATCTAGTGGAGAAAAAAAATGTATATATTGCAACTCATTATTTAATAGGAAAGGAACCAAATATCTTAAAGGTTATAGATTAATGTGTTCTTGAAGACATAATGTTGATATTAGATCATATGTACAAATTATATAAAGCTAAGGAAGGTAATTTGTCGACTTTTAAATATAAATGAAAGTAATGCTAGAACAGAATTAGTTGATTATATGATTAGAGCTGAACTATAATATCCTAAATTTTTGTAATGTTAAGCATATGACTTAAGTAATAATTCTGGGGTATTAGGAGGTGAAATTGACGATTAAGGTGTTGGTCAAGAGAAACATATTTGAAAGAAGTGAATTATGATATCCTGAATTATGTTCATATTAAGCTTAGCAGTATGATTAAAGATTTATTGAAATTGACTTGGATAATTTAAGATATTGGTCAAGGGAAAATGTATTTGGAAAATAGTGAATTACAATATACGAGTTGATGAGAATAATAAGATTGTTAATAATTAAGAGTATATTGGGTTTAGTAAAGGAATAAGGTGAAGCATGAATTATGGTTTATACCTTGATTATAGGGGAATAGATTGATGTTTGAATAGTTTAGAAAAGTGATTTATGTTTTATTAAGGATATATATATATATATATATATATTTGAAGAAGAAATGAAAGGGCGGTTGATCGTGAGGAGTATGGCAGTCGATCATCCAAAGGGAATCGATCAACTGGCGTCAAGGACTGACGTTATTCTAGAAGCATGTTATCCTCCATTCTCTCGGATTTTAGGTATGCTAAGCTTCGTCCTAGTTCTTATGTTGATTCTGTCATTCATTGATTATTTAATGGTTGGTTCACTAGCTGTGCTGTTATGCTTGGATTGTTCTCTGTTTAAGTTGAAGAATTGTTTTATTGAAAAGTTATGTTTGAAGATTAAACTCCCTGTTAAGGGTAGCAAAGCATGATATATAGATTGAACTGCTCTTTGCTTAATTGAATGAGTTGAACCTATTGATGATATTGGATGGCATGTTCCCTACTTTAATTGTTGCACTCTGTTGGATTGAATTTAGTTCATTAAGTTAATAGATATATTTTACCATGTGTTATGGAAACTGTTTTGATAAAACATGCCGCTATGAATACTCTATGGGTTTAAGTTCTGTTGGTTATTATCAAATTGGAATAAGCTATTGAGTTGGATTATATTGAAGAAGTCATTTATGCTATTTGATTGGTATGGAATTGAAAATGACACTACATGTTGCCAGAATTTGGGTATTGTTAAGGGTAGATGTGATGAAGTATGGAATTGACTATTGCTGTATGCATGAATTAGTATTAGTCATTATAATCATGTTTATTCACTGGTGAAATTAGAATACACTGAGCTTAGGTTTGTTAAGTTATTACAGACTGGATAATTACTATTGAGGTATTATTCTTTAAAGTGTTATTCTGTTGGACATGTCAGAGAAGCTGTACTCTGTTGGAGATATTAATCTTTCAAGATTAGGTTGGTGATTATTTCACTTAGTTTAATAAGCTATTGTTTACTAATGAATAGGTATTGAAGAGAATGAACTTTAAGTGCTAACTCTCTAAAGCTAAGGACTCCAAGTGAGTGATACTGCATGTGTTTTGTCCGAAAGGACGTACATCATGAGAATTAGAGTTTGTTTGATCCTTGTTGATTGCCTGGTGTGAATTATATGTTTATTAGATTTAAGTTCAGTTCCTTAGTTAAAAATAGATCATGTTTTAAGGATACGGTAGATAGACATATTAGATAGAATTATATGCTTGCATCATTGTTTTCCTAAAGTACATGAAAATAGTTTTCTGCATTGTTTTAAAATGTAACTGAATTATACGGAATAAACGTAATTAGCTATTTTTGTGGTCTGGTAGGTTAAGCCGACACAGAAACCAAAGATAAGTAAATGGACGTTTTTGTGGTCCGATTGGTAAAACCCGACATAGAAACAAAAGAATAAACATAAGTAGGTATTTGGAGATGTGGGTTGTTGAGTTGGTGGCATAGGTGTGTGCCATGGGATGGCCACCTTGTGCATAACCCGCTCTACCTTGTCAAGTTGACATCTCTAACACTTGGATGGGTAACTGGAACTAAATGAAAATGGAACACACGTGAATAAATGGAAATGATGTTGTGAGATGTGAGTTTTACCTTGTCGACTTGACATCTCCAACATTGGTAAAGGTAAAGGTAAAAGAAATGATAATGGAATGAACATAGAAAATTGTATGTGTTTTAAAAGGACATTGCATGAGCACTTTTTATATTTATACTACTTACTGAGCTTTAGGCTGATAGTTACGTCCTTTGATGTAGGTAAGAAGCCAATGATTGGATAAAGCTTGTTGAGGACGCAGCTAATGGGGTGTTGCTATGTTGAGCTATTTGTACTGTTGGCGATATTGACTTTGGTGGGTTATGGCTCGTGATGTCTTTAATATGTTAAGTACTTCAAATATTTAAGTAATGTTTTATTGCAACAAATGTTTTAAATGGTTGTTAAGTATTAACGTCAATTTGTTTTAAATGACTTTTCATTATAATGGTGATTTGATATGGTTTTATTAAATAAAAACTTCCGCATTTCGTTACTTTGAATTTTATACAGTTAAGACTTTCGCTATTTGTTTACTCTGGTTTTCCCTCGTAAATGGTTTTAAAATATCAAAAATTTTTATACGGCAAAAAGGTTACGGGATGTTACATAAACTTCCATTTGCTTTTATTGAAAAGTAGAATTCAAGCGGGATTAATCAAAGAGGAATTAATCTTCAATTTTTGGGTCTTTTGGTTTCCACTGTAAAAAGAGACATTATGAAAAAGTTTAAAATTCAACATTCCACATTGAAAAGTTTTCTTGAACCTTATGGTGTTAGAATATGTTTAATATCCAATATGTGAAAATCTTGTAATCAAATGGATTTTTATTTTTATTTTTATTATTTTTGACTGCATGTTATATTGATAAAAAAATGAAATTTATGTAAACATATAATTTAATTTAATTTGGTATGGTTGAATCCACTGACATAGGGATTGACACGAGACGACCTAGAAAAGGAAGCACGTGTTTGAAACCTATGATGAGCGACACGGGAGGAGATGTAGACCCTTGATCGGATCCGGGAACTATCTAACGTGAGGTTCACAGATTCTAGATTTTTGAAGAAAATCTACCAATCGTAGGCAATGGTTCGGTTTTCCCTCGCTCAAACTCCCAATGGAAGTTTGAAAAAGGAAAACTTATGAGTTAGCTCAAGCACCACGAGCTTGCTAACAAGGAAGTCCTCTACTTCGTCTCGGATTCGAAAATCCCGTGCTGACTCACGACAGGGTCGAGATTTCTTTCACAGAGGAGGAAGCTACTAATATATTAATCTGATCAAAAGTTTTTTTCAATGCATCTAATCCATGGATATTTATAAGCCAAGGTGATGATGAGTAGGGGATGATGGACGGCCGAGATGAGGTAGGTGGTGGCAATATGCATGACGTGCACGTGGCAGCTCCTGGATGTTTTCTTTGGGTGGCAACATGCAGGCCCTTGGATGAATGTGGAATGAATGGCCGAGATTAAAGCTGGTGGGAGATAACATGCATGGCGTACACGTGGCAGCTCCTTGATGTTTTCTTTGGGCTTGCTCTTTCCTTGAGCTTGAAATGGATTGGACTTGGCCCATCAACCCATAACTGAATCATCACCATCTAACCCAACCAACAATCTAAATGCATGAATGATTAAAGGTTATAACCATGCCTTACCCTCACAAAATAGGCTCAATGTTTGCCATGAAAATAAAATAAGAAATGAAAAAATGCAGAATTGAAAGGTTACACGTCTGGGATGCTGGGAAGACAAATTCCCGTCTGATGAAGCTCACAACACTCACGTGTGTCCCAAGTCAAGATATGCACGGGCTGCTCCCTATATGTTGGGACAACATCCCAAATGGAACCATCCTCAAAGTTAATACCTGCAAAAGAAACAAGATCATAAGTAATTTGGCTAAGTAAAAGTAAGGACCTTGTTTGCGATCGAGTAATAGGCCTCGGCCCCTGAGGCATGTCAGGGATTGTAATTGATAGTGTTATTTTGGATGAACTTAAAATTGAAACATTTTACCTAAAGTATTTTTTTTTAATTTTAAACTATGATAGTAATAATGATGTGGTCGAGAGATTTTTAAATTGTTATGTTACGTCTCCTTTAGATTTGCAATTTCGTATTTGTTGTTGTGCTCATAGTTATAATTTAATTATACAAGATGATTTGAAAATTTTATTTGATTCTATTTAAAAATTTAGAATGAATATTCGTAACATTAATTCATCACAAGTTAGGCTTGTTGTATATGAAATTTGTAAACAAAGTATTAATAGAATATAAAAATGTTTTGAATGTATATTGTATTGAATTGGATAATTATTTAGGTCAAAGTAATATTGAAATGTGTAAGGAACTTGATTGAATGTACGACGAAATAGTTAGAGATTTTCTCAAAGTTTTTTTATATTTCAACCAAAATATTTTGCTTAATTTATAGTCCTAGTATTTGTCATGTTCTTATATAATTCATGTCCATTTGTTACATGTGTGCTAAGTTTTCTAATTTAGATGTATTTAAAATCAAAATCGAAAAAAAAATGAAAGACAAATTTTACAAATATTTTAATGATGAAGAATTGCATGTTATATTTTCATTATGCGTGCTTATTGATCCTAGGAATAAGAAAGTGTCTTTAGAATTTTGGTTAAATTTAATTTATGAGAAAGGTCAATAAAAGGTGCAAATAGTTTAATATTCTTTTGATACTAAATTGAATGAAATTTATTCTTTTTATAAACAAAGTATTAGTAGAGTCTTCTTTATCTTCAAATATTGCTTTTAGTTATAATCCTTTTTTTTTAAAAAATTCATTTGCAAAATTTTAAGAGTAGAAAATCCATTACAAGCACTTTGACAAATAGTAGTGCTTTAGATTTACATTGTTATTTTGATCAGCCATTGGTCCTAATAAATGATGAAGATAATGATTTTGATATCTCAAAATGATGGAAAGCACAAGAAACAAATTTTTTAGTGCTTTGCATCATGGCTCGAGACGTGCTAACGTTGGTATCTACAGTTGCGTTATAATCGACTTTTAGTGTAAGGGGTATAGTGCTTTCAGATATGGGAAGTAGTTTGGTAGCGAAGACGATCTAGGTGCGAATATGCTTGAAGAGTTTAGAGCTTGCAGCCAAGAGAATACAAGTCAATGCGCAGGTGGACGAAATTTCACGAAATATCAACAACATTAACATATGTAGACTAGATTTTGAAGAATATAGCTCTTCAGATGATTGAGGATGAGTTTATTGTCGTACATAAATGTATAAGTTATATAATAAAAAAAATGCACATGATGGACAATTGAGTGGGTGCCAATCTCGTTGGGATGTACTCATGGTGTAGTAATTCAATTTTTTCTTGGTTGAAGATGTAACGAGTTGGCTCAATAAAATCAAGTGTTTTTTTCATCATTGTTTCTTTTGTAAAAAAAATTTTAAAAATTGAAATACAAACAATCTAAAAAAGAAATTCACAAAAGAAATGAACGCAAAGGCAAAAAATTTAATATGAAAATATTTAAAAAAAATGAAAAGTCATTTGTAAGGCCTTGTTTTTCTAAACCACATATATTTTTTAAAATACCTTTTAAAGTGCTTTTGAAATTTTTACGTAGCGGAAAACTTTTTCTCTTTAAATATTTCTAATTCATTCATTTATATAACATCCAATAATTATTTGAAGGTCATTCATTTCAAAATAACCATATATGCTTCAAAACAAGTTTACAAAACATTTCTTATTCAAATCATTTCATAATTTGAAAACATGCTTATTTATAAACACAAAACATGCCTTCATGAGTCACACCTACATGGTCAAAGTCGTATGGAGGCGACGTGTACGTTTTTCCGTAAAATGATTTTATTGGGTTTTCCAAGCTGAGATTTTGTTTTAGGAAGGGGTTTGATAAATTATTTTGGTTAAAGAAATAATTTTGGTTGGCGTCTTAAACGAATTAGATTTTAAAACGACACTTTAGTTGGATTTATAAAATATATATATTTTATATTTTATATCTATATATAGAGGGAAAATGATAAACCAACTATCATCTTTTACTGTTAGGGTTTAATTGCTAAGGAGATGACTCTATGTTTAGGGTGGTATTGTTATGTCTAGTGTAAAGTTTTGTTAAAACCTTGGGTTAGGTTGTTGAGAGACAAGGTTAGGGATTTTGTTGCGATTCCTAGATTTGGTTTCCAGGAATAGGACTTGTGGTTATCCCTAGAAACCGTCATTAATTCTAGTATTGTTTAATACCTGTTTGTTATCCCTTGTATGTTTGATGGGATGTTGACACCGACCTTGTTGTAGGTTCTGAAGGTGTCAGATAATTTGAATTTTTGCTTATGACAACGTGTGGAGTTGGTTCTCGATAAGCCTGTCATGGTCGCCATCGAGGTAGGGATTTTTATACTTTTTGCACTACATTGCATCATGGTTTTCAAAATAAATATTTTGTGGACTACCACACCTGAAAAGCCAATGGGGATTGTTCGACAGCACGCCAGTTTTTATTATTAGTATGTTTTCTCACATTTACATTCTGTACATGATTTACTACTAATACTTGTACATATATACTGATGATATGATTCTGGGCCTGTATTTGGGGGATGAATCCTCTTCATGCTTTAGGCACTCTAGCGCTAAAGCATCACGAGGCTATCCCGTCAACCTTCGACTGCGAGAAGGTTTGACATTGGCTACGTACATTGAGAGGATGAATCCTCTTGACGCTTTAGGCACTCTAGCGCTAAAGCATCACGAGGCTATCCCCGAAATCTTCTATTGCGAGAAGGCTTAATATGTACATTGGGAGGATGAATCCTCTTGATGCTTTAGGCACTCTAGCGCTAAAGTATCATGAGACTATCCCCGTGCAATCTTTTGCTGCATGAAGATTGGTAGTTACGTGTGAAATACGATGGGGCATTCATGACATGTCCTCAGGTTGCAAATCCTGGAAGTGAAAGAAAAGAGGATGGGGCATTGGTGATGTCCTCAGGTTGAGAGCCCTAAAAGTCAGAAATAGGATGGGAGGGTGATAACGCCTCCTTGGGTCAAAATCCCCTAAACCTTGCTAGGGTATTGTCACACGGGTTGGCAGTGTTGTCAGTCACGAAGATTATCTTATCACAGTACTGTTCCATTTGGCGTGTTGGCTGGACGACTGAGTTTGCTCATCGGCAACCCTCGTCAATTTGGGACACCAAGGTCCTAGTGAGTAGGGGTCTATCGTGGGGCGACCTTATCCATTACTATGATTATTTGAGTGGTGTTGACCTAGAGCTTGCTTGCCGACAACTCGGACGACGTGCTGAATCTGCAGATTGCCGTCATTGGTATTCTTTCCTGCCTCATGAGGTGTTGTTGTTGGTGGATAGCCACCTTTCTGTGACTTGTGTTGGGCGGTTAGACAAGTTGTGTCATGGCTGATTGGTTCGCCGCCAACTCTGGTAATGTGCTAGATCTTCAGATCGTATCGGCAATGGCTATGCTCGTCGGCACATCCGAGAGATCATGCTACCTTTCGATGATGAGTGACGGATGGGTCCTTGAGTGACCATCCCTTTTCACGGATGACGTTTTCATATGAAAAATGATGTTGGCATATTTTGCGATTATAGTTGTCTATGTATCTAGTGAGTTTTAATAAAGCCACATCGAGGGCCATGGCCTGGTTATTTAAAATGATAAAGAGGTTTTAAATGTTCAAAATCCATGTAAGGTAACATGAGAAGCAAGAAATGGTTTTCAAATGATAAAGAAAACGGTTTTAGCATGCATTGCATTTAGTATAGATTTCCCTACTGAGTTAGTCACTCACCCCTTAGACTATATTTTTCCCCCAAGTTAGGGTGTAGATTCGGTGCACTAGTTTTGCACGTGTGGCAGTTGGCAAAGTTGGCATTCCCTGGTGGGTGTCTCGATCTCCCTATGAATGGGTGGAGGTTCGTCGGTTCAGTCCCTCCGTTCCTGGTATGTTGGGATTTTTAGATTTGGTGTTGTTTGATTTAATTCCTACATAGTATTTTCCTTTATTATGCTATCATGTCTCTAGTTGATCACTCTCTGGACCCCAACCCATATGATTTGGGTTTAGGCTTGGTGTTATTCCTATTAAGTCTTCAGGATAAAAATTCATGCTTTGGGCTGGGTAACCGGGTTCTCTCTGAGAATCAGGTCACCTGACCCAATAGTTCTGTTCAGCCGCCTCTGGGTTGTGATAGGGGACTATGTCTACCCAAACCTCTTGAAATTAGTATACGACACCAAAACCTCAATCATTGGAGGCCATTCCCACCAAAGCCTCAATCAATGGGGGCCATGCCCACAAAAGCCTCTTACATATCTTACATTTCATCTTCAGTCTTTCTTACATGAAAACCCATGCATAAAAATCATTTTCAATCTTTTCTTGTAAAACATGATGCATCTGAATGCAATATCACATGTATCTAAACATATCATTTGACCATTTTCATTTCACGTTCGAGATAACATGCTATAAACCAATTCATAACATATCATCATATCCTCGATCAACATCATCATAACTAACCCAACATGTTATCAACTAAACATTATCACAAATATCACCACACATCCCCTATCAACATCATCATAACAAACACAACATATTATCAACTAACATTATCACAAACATCACAACATATCTTTGATCAACATCATCATAACTAACACAACATATTATCAACTAACATTATCACAAACATCACAGCATATCCTCGAACTATGTCATCACATGTATCACCACATATTATCAAACAACATCATCATAACATCTTTTGATGTAGGCCAAAAGGCCCAACACATGCAACATTACTTACCTTGTAGCTTTAACACCATTTACAGTAAAATACTTAATTATTCCATCAAGTTGAAACCCCTCTAACACATGATAATTGTCACATTATTATTCAACCATACACATATATATATTAAACATGCATAACTTTTTTTTACACTTAGTCAACTCAAGTAATTTTAGAACCTATAGTTCCCTTAAAGAGTGTACAATAGCATATTCAATCAAATTGGATATATTACTACATATGTCTCGGATAAGACACATAAAAATGAACAATCCATGTACCAAATCCCAGTTTCTTCCTCACTATCAAACCTTAACTTCAAAAATTCATACCTTTTAGTACACACATCCAAATGGTTCAATTTCAAAGCTTATAGTTATTATAAGATGTCTATTAAATCATACGCAAAAGTTTTAGCTATGAAAAATCATTAAGATAGGTTGGTGCAATCAAACCTAAAACTGTCTTATTTTTTCCAATTTTGGAGCAAGTTTGATATTAGGTGCACAGACATGTATAAATTGCCCATTTCTCCCATTTCTAACCACAAGCTTGTTAGTAAGACATAAATAAGTATTATCACCTCCAATAATTAAAATTGAACATGCAAATCAAATTTCTCAAACAATTTAAAGCAACTATAACACCTTCTATAATATGCCAAATAATCATGTCTTTCTAATTCATAAACACAACCAAATTCTTAAAATTATTTCAACATAAAAGAGAGCTTAATTAACCTTTAGAGAGAGTGGAGAGAAGCTAAAATTTTGTGGGTCTTCATACTTGCAAATGAAGAACTCAACTCTTTTATATATAGAAGTGCAAAGTTGTGACTAATCTCTAGAGGTGTCACCAAGCTTAAGCATGGTTTGTCCAAATGGGGTGAAGGACATTTCCACTTCCTTCTTCTTATAAGCATGACATTCATTAAGCTAAATCATCAGAACATGACACACAATCATCTTGAATTTTTTTGGTGATTTGTCATCCTCTAAATGCCTGCAAATAAGCTTGCAAATTTGTCATCCTCTAAATGCCTGCAAATAAGCTTGCAAAGGCTTTGATTCCAAAGCCTATGCTGGACGTCCACTCTTGAGAGGAGATTTTCATTTGGACATCTAAAATGAACTTGGTTGCCTAGTTCAGAGGGCAAGTTTGTCATTTGGATGTCTGATTTTGGGAAGACTCTTTAGTTTACAATCCCTTTGGATGCTTGCACCAAGTTAAAAATCTTAGTTTTCCATACTAGACATATCTAAACCCTTGGGATTTCACCCCACTTCACAATCCAAATAACAATTTCACTTAACACCATCTCAATATCAATAGCAATTAACCACCTTTTCAAACATAAAATGTAACCTTATACATGTAATCCTACGTAACAATTCTGGGGTGTTACACTATTCTACTTCATTAATGCTGCGACACACATCTTATGTATGCTGTGATGCTTGTTCAAAAGTACTGAAAAAATAGTAAGCTTGAAGGTTGGTTTGGAGGTTTGAGGCCCACGAGCCAAACCTTGGACTACCCCAAAAGGGGCAAACCAGCTAGCCTATCGACCTTGACTCGGCCCTTACAACAAAAGGTTAAGTTGGCCCGACCCAGTCTATTCTTGAGCAATTTACCTTGTGTAGTTAGTTTTGCTGTTTCATGGACTTTTTGGAAGAAAAGTCATCCATGTGAATTTGCACATGATGTCTTAAGAGCAAAACTAACGGCACAGGATAAATTGCTCACAACCGATACGTTAAAGTTTAATTTGTTCAAAAACACAGTTCAAGGTGTATACCGTATATTACCCCATACGATAGGGTTTAAATTACACTTTACCCTAGGGGTGAGACCGATCTGGTTAGGTTTGGTTTCACTTGGTTTGGTTCCAAAATTTTTGAAACCGAAACTAACTTATCAGTTTTTGGAATAGAACCAAAACCGAATGAATATTTTTGGTTTTGCTTGGTTTGATTTTGGTTCGGCTTAGATTTTGTATATTTTTTATTAGGGCTTCGTTTAGGCTTCATTTTAGGTTTATTTTAGTTGGTTTGTGCTCGGTGGGAATGGTCTGGTTTTTTTTTTTTTTTTTTTTTTATTTGTAAATATATATATATATATGCTTCAACTTTATCAACGGATAGTGATCAAACAAAATCTGGATAAATACCAATACCTGTTATAGGTAAAAGGGTAGAGATCAAAACAAATAACTCTCTGAGACATAAATCTAAAAAAGAATAATTTGGAGCATTAAAAAGTTTGTAATATGTACATGTATAATATTGGATCAATTTGGTTCTAATCAGTTTTTTTAAAAAAGATCACAGAACTTAAGTTTAACTAAGTTTGGTTCCAAATCAATTTTTCAAAAATAAAAATAAAACTGAACCAGACCTTAATCATTAGTGTAGTTTGGCTTACTCAATTCGACTCGAACCGATCCCACCCATACTTTACCTGGTTTGACCAAAATCAATCCCACTCCTACTTTATTCTTTACACCAACCTTAAAATTATATGACAATTGCATAACGATCCCATTTAGGCTAAAACATCTTGTTGTCTATCATTTGCAAGGTGTCCAAAATCTAAAACACAAGGGACAAGTCGTTTTATTAATTTATTGTGCTGTAGTAAGGTTGGCTCCTATATTATGGTAGAGATAAAAGTATTTTGCAGATCATGTGAGGTAATAGAAAAAATGAGATATGTTCGAGATTATTTTCTCAATCATTGTAAAATATCAAAATTATACTTTCTATGAATAATAAAAACGACTTTCAAAATATTTATTAACCTCATTTTACCAAAGTTAATTTTTTAGAATTATATAATTATATTTTGGAACTACTACCACTAATATTAACACTACTAACACCACGTCTGATGATGTCGCAAAAACTATAATATTAAATTATATGAAGAAAAAATAAATTACTCAATTAGTTATTTCATCAATATTAATTAAAAGAGAAATATCTAAATATTTGAAAATTTTATTTATTGTATAGGATCTATAATATATGTAAAATGAAAAATAATAATAATATTTTGTCAAAATTTTTAAATTTCACTTAGAGTAAAAACCATTAATATATTTACATTCGAAGAATTTAGATTAAATTTTATAAAACTACAAAAAAAAGGCAGAATAATAAATTTAAAACATTCATTTGTAGAATCATAAAAATTGATTTCAATTCAACAAACATACTTATTATAGCAAATTTATCCATGTTAATATTTTTAGGTTTTTCATTAACAAACTATAAATAATTTGCTAAGGAGGTTTAATGCTATCTATTGGATAATTAGGAGGCCACACACAATGAAAGTTGACAATGTCTTGTAACGCCAGTGTGTACATGTCTCGTGTACTTTGAAAACAATTTTCAAAACATAACCAAAATAACCATATATCAGTTCTAAGATCATCATAACAAGTAATATGAGATAAATGGCTTTGTGAGGGATAAAGAGATTTTTACCCTCAAAGCAAGTGTAGCATTCTTTTGGGAACACAAACTATTTCAGTCTCTTCAAATCTCTATGAGCATCCTTTTGAAACCTCGACCTTTTCCTCACCTCAAATAGCACGTGTGAGTGTGGAAACAACAGGAAGTACACTCACAATACTTAGTGAAAAAGAATGTATATTCAAAATATGAGACACTCTTTCTTAAATCTTGAAAACTATTCTCTAATTTTGAAACTGAAGACATTGCATCCTCTCTATAATCTGATGGCTAAAGTTCATCATTTCTCGAAGTCAGACTTTGTTTTTAAAAATGCGAGGTCATGTAATTTTTCAAATTCAAAACAAAACTACCTTTCTTGAACTGGCACTTTGATGTCCACCAAGTTAACGTCAAGACATTGGAGATAGATTGCTCTGTGCAGTTACCTTGATGTTCTAGTGCTTGTATCAAGGTTCGTCCCTTAGCCCACAGCTTGGGGAGGATCTTGCTTGTGGATTTTCAAAGTGAAAAGACAAATGAATTCTAAACATATTGTTGATAAACAAATAAAATTGTAACATATAAATACCAAAGAATCCTAAAAGAGAATATTCTGTCAACCATGTATGTTGAATTATAAGGGTAACTAAACTTTTTGTTTCATTTGGTTTACAATGGAAGTTCCTCAACACTAAGTCATTATATGTGACTTATACATAAAATTTACATTCATGGGCCCACATCTACAAACATCGTGAAGTACATAAACACAAGAAACATCTAAAGATAGGTCTTCTAATTTTGTTTTGTGCCTTCATATTTTGCATAACCTTTGCTTTGCCTTTAAGATATTCACTTGTACCAAAAAAACTTTCAAGAAACAATTTGAATGAGCTAATGAACTCAATAAGTAATCTGAAGTCCAATGAATCACAAAATGTTGTGAATGATATACCTAAGTGCAAGCGTACACTATCATAACAAGTGATGTAATGATTAAGATCGAGTGTTGAACACATAGAGAACAATTTATAAAAGTTTCTTATAAAATAAATTTAAACTTTTATCTTAAGAGTGAACAAAAGATGTGATTTTTATGAGTGAAAAGATTAATAACTAAAAAGTAAAAAAAAAAAAAAGCAAATTAATAAAGGAGATAAATATATGAGTAAAACAATCAAGATTTGATTTCTTGCCCTTTATACTTTTTTGTTTGCATGTCACAACAATGCTAAAACAATATCAAAACTCAAAATTTAATGTATAATATAATAATCTATCAATCTACTATGTTAATTTCTATTATTTATTCTTGTCATATGTCTACGCGAAAGTATATTAAAAGATAAAGATAAATTCTACAAGAGTTATGTGATACAACCTTGTATGTTTATAGTGATTGTATAAAAACTCTAATTTTATGTCTAAAGCCAACTAATCACACATTATTCAACAAGAGTTCTTAATTTCAAGAAACCGTTCGATATTGTAATACTCCGATTTCCCGTAACGAAATTAAGTAAGGATAATTAGAAAATTATTTGGGGTAATAGGATTATTTGGATGATTATTGGAAATTTATTTGATGGAATTATTATAATTGGTTAAGTGGGAATTTTTGGTTAATGATTAATTGAGGAATAAATTAGAAGGGGATTTGATTAAAAAAATAAATGAGTAATTTGAATTGAATAAAATAGAAAGGATAAAATAAAATAAATGAAGAGGCAAAGCTGGAAGAAGGAAACACAACGTTTGGGCATGAAGAAGGATCAGGCGAATGGGTGGTCGAGTCACCGGTTGCGAAAAAGCATGTGGCTCCGGTCGACTATTTTCGTCAACCAGGAATTGCCGGTCGATTGTTCTTATCAACCAGAACCACGCGGTTTTCTTAAAATACGATTTTCTTCAACAGTGGTTGACTGTAGCAATCGACAGGGATGTTGACGGGATGTCAACCAGTTCCACTGGTTCTGCGGCCTGAGAAGGAAAATGTGTAATCCCGAGGCGTGATCTCCGTTGTGATTTCTCCACGTCTGTTACCCTTAATAGATGGCAAATTCTTGGAGGAGTTAGGTGAAGTTTATAGGGATTTTTGAGAGGCTTATATTGGATGCCTTTGTGATGAGAAAAGAGAAAGGCAAAGGAGAGCTTTCTGGAAATGGAGAGTGCTAGCCGAGAGAAAGAAAATGGAAGTGAGAAGTAGTGAAGGGAGGAAAGCTTCTGGATATAAAGAAAAGAAGAGGAAAAATGAGAGAGAGGAAGTGGGTCTCTAGAGCAAGAAAATGGCATGGGATGAAGAGTTGCTCCTCTGGTTCTGCTCTGGTGTCCCTCCGGTAAAGATTTCCTCAATTTTGTTTATGGCTTTTCACGTGAATGTAGTGGAAGATAAATAATGAGTTTCCTTTCCTTGGTTTACTACTTTGAAGGATTAATGGATGTTGTGCTCTGTTGATTTTCTCTTGGGTGTTCTTCATTTCTTCAGGTAATGCATAACTTCCTGTACTGTTTTTATGGATTTATGAGATGAAGAATGCGGTTAAGACTCTCCCTCTATGTGTTTACAACTTCGATGATTAAAGATCCGATTTTTGAATAATGCTCTCTGTGGTTATTGTTTGGTTTTGTGAAGTGAAAATATTATGTGTGTTGGATTAAGGCTTTGGTTTATGCTCTGTTAAGGCTTAGATATGTTCTGCTGGTTGTGTTATGCACTTTTAGGGTGTTGATATTGGGAGTGGGGAGTATGGATAATGCTTTGTTGATTGTTTGGTTTCCTGTTTTGTTGCCCATGGGATAAGTGTGGTTAAAGGTTATATTTTGTAATTTGGTTAATGGTTGTTAACACCCTGTAAACCTCAATATTATTAAGGATAATTTATTAGTATGAAATATTGTCATGGTTTATTGAACTCTATAAATGGTTATTGGAGGGATAAAATTAAAGTGATAAGTGGTTTTATTTTGAAGGTATTGGAAGGAAGGCGAATAACGTTAAGTGCTGAAACGCTTAATGACGACAAGCAAGTGATATGTATGTGCTTTACATCACAAGAATTAGGGTTGTATGCTGACTGTTTATTAGAAATATGTTCTTTTAAGTTATAGATTTAATATGATAAAGTTATGTTTTGAGGATTATAGGATTTGATAGAAATCATGTTTCGAGAATTGTATTGATACTTGCTGTGTGTTTATTAGATATAAGTTCTTTTAATGATATGTTTATTAGTTTTGAGTTAAAGATAATGATAATGAGACTAATCATGTTTTGAGGCCTACATAGAGGAGATAGATACTCCATGCATTCATGAGCATCATGCATCATGGTTTTCAAAACGATAACGAAAATGAAATGTGAATAAATGTAAATATATATTTTTTATGTGACTTTGGATACTGAAGAGGTTGCTCTTACGTGGAAACGAATCTATGTGGGTGAGTTCAGATATTGATGAGGTTGCACTCACCCTCACCCAGCGTGCGGGTGAGTTCGGATACTAAAGAGGTTGCTCTCACCCCACATGCCACCTAAAACGAAAAGAAAACAAGAACAGAAAACGGAAAATAGATTTTATATCACTTACTCAGCGTTAAGGTCATTAGTTTAAGTCTTGTTGATGTAGGTATGTATGAGATCTGGAGAACAAGATAAGGAGCAGTTGATGAAGGATTTGCACGTGCAGATCCTGTGGCTGGCTAGACTAAAGGATTTAAAAGAGAAAAGAATTTTGTAAAGATAAAGAAAAATGATTATTTATTTTATTCTAAATGATTTGTTTCATGCTTCCGTTACGTTTTACAAAAGGTTTTAACAAAAAGAATTTTTATAACGAAAAGTCTTCCGTTGTTTTTATAAAAGAAAGATGTTTTCAAAAATTTTAAATTTTTACACGTTTTCAAAGGAAAGAAGTTGCGGGTCGTTACAGATACGTTAGAAAAAAAATTAATGATTTTAATAGTCGCCCTTTTACCATAATAAAAACTTAAGCACAATATTAAATAAACTACTAAATAAAACATACACAAAACTAATACCACAAAAAATTGAATATAAAGTTTAGTAATTTATTCTCTCAACAAAAAGGAAATTAGTTCATGATGGATAATGAAGAACATAAAGTAAAATAAGAAATCATAATTCATAGTAGAAGAAAAATGAATAAAATAGTAAAATCCTCCTCGGTTGTCATTTGTTAAAACTCCTTGCTGTATCACTGCTTATCTCTTTTCCACTCATAAAGAATACTCCTAAATTTATGGAAAGAAAATATAATCTATAGCTACTCTAATGACTAACTAATTGACTAAAAATTGACGATAAAACCAGATTCTTGTTGTTGTATTTATAAGGGCGAGTATCAGCTTTGTAATACCCTGAAAATTTCTGTGAATAATTTCATGCTTAACATGACATTTTGGAATTTAAATGAAATGACTAGCGTCACAATTGGAAATTTATATGTTCGTGTAGTGAAGGGTTATATGTTAATGAAGATATGGAATGAATATTTTATTTTAGGGAAATTAAAAAAACAACCACTGTACTGTGGGATAAATAACAAGTCAACCACTAAACAATTTTTTCTGACAAATAAAACACTCAACTATGGAAAAAGAACAGAGCAAACATCATGGTTATGTTTTTCGTTAAAAAAAGTTGTCTTTCCACTGTGGGATGTTGTCTTTCCATTGCGGAACATTGTCTTTCCATTGCGGAACGTTGTCTTTTCGCTACATAACATTGTCTTTCACCTACGGAAAGTGAGTCCTTGAAATAGGACTCAAGAAAGATTACTTTCCTAAGAGGAAAGATGACTTTTTATAGTGGAACGATGAATTTCCTCTACATCTTTCCTTTGCAGATAAGGAACAAATCCATTGTCTTCTTCGTGGAAAAACACGGACAAGTTATGATTCTCTCATGGACAAAAAAATAATTCTAAATCATCTGACATCTAAAATATTATATATTCTTTCACAAAATATTCTAAATTAAAAAACTAAAAAAAAAATTAAAATCAATTTATATAGTATTTTCTCAAATCCATTATCCATGGGTATTAGCTCTTTTTCACTGAAAGTCTCTGAAATCATGAGTTCTTGCAATTTTTCCATGGGTATTAGCTCTTTTCCACTGCGATTTTTCTGAAATGATATGGTCGAGTCATTTCCCTCAAGTTAACGGTGATGCATGTGTCATTTATTTTTCATAATTGACTGTTTTATTTGTTAGCAAAAATTGTTTAGTGGTTGACTTGTAATTAACTCCATAGTATATTAGTTGTTTTGTTAATTTTCCTTTATTTTATTAAGTATGTTTTGTATTAGGAAATTTTTGTGTGAAAATTGGAAGGTTAAACGACGACATTTCTTTGGTTTACGTACGCGTTCCTTTTCATAGATCTTCGTCATCCACAGATTTACTCAACCCAAACAATGATGTTTCTCTCCTTATACTTATCCACCGCGAACACATTCCTTTCTATGGATGTGTTATTAAAACCAAATGATGACATTTCTTCCTCGTTACTTATCTGCCACAGATGCATTCCTTTTTGTGGACACATTTTAAATCTTAAAACGACACCATCCATTATGTGGATACAAACACTTCAACGAATTCCAACTCTTTCATGGACACCTATGCTCCTGCAGATCCTAACACTTCTACATGTCTACCAATCTCTGTCTATCATTTTCTAATCTGAAGGCCAATCTTTAGCCCGCCCTTTTTAAAGAAAACGTATGTTCCAGATGACATTAGAACTTCTGTCCCCTCATCCTGGCCGTTCATTTGAATGATGGACATCCCTTCCCTTTGGTGGATGTCCATTGCCTTCATCTAATGGTCTACCTTTTGTTCGATCTCATCATCAAATGGTCCACCTTTCATCCACCTTGTCTTTAGTTCTTTATGCAGACACATTCCTTTCTATGGACACGAATGCTTCCATGAATACCAACACTTCCACATATACTAATTCATTCCATTGCATTGTCAGCCAATAGCCATCCACCACTTACATAATTCCTTCATGGAAAACTCCCTCATTCAAACATGTTCACGTCTATGGTCCTCAACACTTCCGCGGGCACACATACTATGCCACATTACTCAATATTCTTTCATAATTTCACGCCCAACTTTCCTTAGTCAAACTTTCATTTGCGAACACTCTTGATCTTTTTCATTTAAATTTTCTTCCACACCTGCTTTCCTAATTCGTTAATTTTCTTAATTAATCTTATATTTTTATTAAAATATAATCGTTCACTTCTTATTATGTAACTTACTTAATAATTATAATATTTCTTTATTAAAAATATGATCTGATATGCCATGGGGTCCAATCACGAGGTCCCAAGCAAAGAGGCTACCCAATCTTTATATTTCTCTTTATTTTGTAGAAAATAAGATTCAAGATGGCTTGGAGGAATAGCCTAGCAACATGGAAAAGGACATGCCGGAAAAAGTAGTTTTGTGGGAGCCTGACATTCTATTGCACTTAGTTGAAGTCATTTTCAATTGAAGATGGAGTTTGAAGGTTTTCAAGAGGGTTATTGCTGCATTAAAGAATTAAAGAAACATTTGAGATTCTTATTTATCTTTTGCTAAGTTAGTAGATTAATTTTAAAAGTTAAGGGATTGTGTTTTCTTGGTTAGAGCATGTTCTAACCAAGAAGGGTATTTTGTGTTGGTTTTTTTGTAATTTTCTCTTTGGACATCAGCCCAATTTTGGAGGACCCCTTAAGGTACTTTAGGGCTAGCAGCAACTCAATTTTGAATCAGCTAAAAATTGCCTTTTCAAAGGATTGGAGTTCCCTCCATTTTCAGCCATCTCCCTTGGTGTTCATCTGAGTGGATTTTGTGTCAACATTGGCTCTTCGTGTTTCTTATAAGCTTTGTGGTGAAACCTTTTAAAGCTATTCTTTTCTCCAACTCTTTCCAAAGGTGGACATCTTCAGAAAAGGATGAGAAATCCTTCTAAGAACCAAGTTGGAGACCTTCCATCATTGGAGGCCATTGAAGTCAATAGGCATAGTTTAGGTGCCTATTCGAACCAGCTTACAACTCTTCATCCACAACTTTCATTTTAGAATGTTTCTGCCTCTGAATTTTGGAGGGATTTCTCTTCACCTGTAGAGTAAGAAGTTTTTCAAATGTCACTTTATTTGGACGCATATTGAACAAGTTACACTTCCTGCCATTTCAGTTTTGATTATGCCCTTGGGTGTCTATTCAGACCAGTTTGCAACCCTTCAGCGTAACCTTTTCCTCCGAAAAAATTTCCCTATGATTTTTGGAGAGCTTCATTTTCACTCACAAAGTAGGGTTTGGTCCAAATTTCACGTCATTTGGATGCCAATTGAACGAGTTATACAATCAGGCATTTTGGGTCTATTTTTCTTTCCATAACAACCGCACACTTCAAGGGGTTTCCATTCTTTCCCTCCTTCAGGGTGCATCATTTGGTATCATAGCCTCTTCCCCTATTTTGTACTCTGTTAATTTAGGATTTTTACTTTACATTATGATGACAAGATGTAATACCCCGATAAATTCTTCTGTTTATGTAATATGAAGAATTTCATGAAATAAATATATTTAATTATGAGACAGTATTTTGTGGTCGAAATAATATCGTGTAAATGTATGAAAAATATTGTAGAGTGATTAAAGTATAAATTTTTAAGGGAAAAAGTGCATTTTGGGTTTTCGGTCTCAGGGCGGTCTGGGTCATGGTCGAGCTTCTCGTCCAAAATGCATTAAAAACTACATTTTGGGTTTTTGGTTGCCAAGCGGTCGAAGACACGATCAAGGTTTGCGTCTGAAATGCATTCCATATTACATTTTATGGTTTTCAGATGCAATACGGTTGAGGGTGCGGACGTGATGCGTGACAAAAAAGCAACAAGTTTTGAATCTGTCAAATTTGTTGATTTTGTGGTTGAATCATCGGTCTAGATGCAGTCACAAGGTTCGACCAAAAACACAAAATAGAGGCAAAATTGGGTTTTTGGTTGCTCTACGGTTGATAGTTTGGTCAACTTCCTCGACTGAAAAGTCTAGTTTTAACAAAAATACTGCTTCAGTTGCCACCATCTTCCTTATCTTCTCCCGATGTTTTTCCTTTTCTCCTGAGAGGATATGGGACTTTCCATGTTGCGTCATTGTGTTGAACCACCTCTGTTCAAATGGGTGACTGTCCATCACCTAGCACATCTCTTGAATGGTTCGCTCTCTCTTCTATCTATAAATGGAGGGTCGTGCGTGTGAAACTATTGCTTTTGGTGTTGCTGCATTTTGCGGAGCTATATTCTCTAAGAGCCGAGTGCACGTGTGAGTGAGGTTGAAGCCACTGTTGGTTTGGATTTAAGGGAAAACTGTGGGTTGCTCTAAGGAGTTGTCTAGTGTACAAAATCTTAAGTTGCTTGGAATCCCCAGTGAAGTAAGAAATTGAGGTAGAGTCGTGGCTAGTGGAGGCCCTACACCACAATCCGTGTTCCTTTGGTTTTTGACTGAATATAGCTGCTGTTAATATTGCTGTCATCTATATGACCTTGACATTGTTGTTGCCATTTGCATAGTTTTGTTAATGCCTCTATCTTGACAAAAGTTTCCTGCTTGTTTGAATTCATAATACTCATTGCCTAAATTTTGTATACTTCTTGGACTTGTTTACTCCTTGGCATCGATTACCCACTGTGAAATTAACTCCCAGCATGTTGTGTTATTGGATGAAAATATTGAGATGCTATTATAGGACTCACTCTATTGATTTCTTGAGATGCTGAAACTGTCAAAATATATGCTGTAGTGGATAGTCTGATCACTTGCTGCTCAATGGCCACTGTCGATTTAACTCTTATTTTTCTATGAATATTTCTCTGTTACTTGGTGTACAAATCTGTGAAATTAGTATTAATGTTCATTGACTTGTAAACTAGATTAGTGTGGTTTAATTCTTGCCTAATAGTTGTTCATGTTAATCACTCCTTTTCTTGCAATCATTCCGACATCAATAAACACCTTGCTGGTTAGTAATACTTACTTTGCCGTTAATTAAATAAAATGGGTTGATAGTTTATATTTAGATAAGCTTTGAAATATCCCATTTTAGAGCATTTCACCATGATATAGCATGTTATTAATTATTACCATGTTTCATGCTTTATTGATATCTTTTTAGTTAGCTTGTGCCATGTTAATTGCCTTTGCACTATATTGCCTCGTGGTAGCTTTCCGTTATTTAGTTCGTTAATTTGGTTAGTTGGATTATTGTTCATAATCATCGTCTTGTATTATGTGGCTTGGTAATATAGGTTGTTGGCTCTCTTATAATTGTTGGCTTGGACTTGCTTTAATTATTTTTGTTTGTTTTCCCGTTATATGATATTGACATATTGTTGTGATTGTTGTGCCGCATTGACATGTATCATAATAATAGAAATTATTAGTAATGCCACGTGTGGGTTGGTATTCATATGCATATTGTGAGAGAAAAATGGATAAAGTAAATGAATGTAAGGGGAATTGGAGGTTGGGGAGGTGGTTCGGATCGTAATTGGGTAGATTTGAGATTATGTTCTTCTCTTGTCGGGTCGCGAGAGCCTGTTTGCCCAAGGGTTAGATGCTGACTAGCGGCCACAATCCTTGCGACAGATACCTCCAATGTCCCAGCTCAATGTACGAGTTAATGTAAACAACCGTGAGTAAAGAATAGTTTGAGTGAATTCCATTTTGACATAATCAGTTACAGGCATACATCATATTACATCTCATTTCTTACTGGGCCTTAGGCTCACAGTTTACTTGTGGTGTAGGTAATTGTCAAGATGTTAGCATTCTCGTAGTGGAGGAGGAGGCATTACCGGTTGAGCACTTGGGTTACCTAGCTGATCGACTTGAGAGAGTTATGACTCGCAAGAAGCAAAAACTCTTTTTGAAATGATTTGAGAACGGATAATGTTTTGTAAAACTTTTAACTCATGTTTAATCTTCAAATCATATTTTGGATTTAATTATGTTTCCACTTTTACTCTAATTTATTATGCATTTTAATTTATCTCGTTCACCTTAATTATCTCCTCTTGTATATTTTAAATAAATAAAAAGAAATATTTTACACGATAATTAAAAAGAAAAAAGTTTTAATAATTAACGCAGGGCGTTACACAAGAGGCTGTAGTTATACTATGAATTACAGTGAGGAATAAAATGAGTTTTTGTCTTGGCTTCTATTCCTATTTTCAATAGTGCAGAAGGGGCTGAAGATTATTTAGATTGGGAAGACAAAGTTGAGAAAATTTTTTAGAGTTCTTATTACTCAGAGAAGACCCCGGTGAAACATATTTCTTCAAGGCTCAAAGAATGAACTTCAATGTGGTGGAATAATTTGACTATTAGCCGAAGAAGAGATAGAGAAAAAAATCATTGACACTTGGAGCTCGATGAAAAGGGTTATGAGAAGTAGGTTTGCTTGAAATTTCCTCAAATATGTTTTGTGTTCTTTACCACCTAATAATTGTGAGGGGTTTGAGTCAATCAAGGGAGCACCCAAAACTTTCATTAACCGATTTCCTCCCAGAGAGCTGAGTGTGTTCAAGTCTCAACCAATGCGAAGGATGAAGTGGAGTGGAGCTACTCCCATCTGAAGCCAACAAGACCAACTCAATGACATTCAAGCCTTGTTGAAGAATATACCACAACTACTTGAGAACATGACTACAAAACAAGAATTTAACTACTCTTCTCCTATGCAAGCACTAGGTCAAGTTGAATCAATTGAAGGACCCATGGTGGAAGTTTGTGTCAAAATAGAAATTCCCCAAGATTGTAATAAGGAGGGTAATGTTGAATTAAGGATAGCAAGTC
The DNA here is from genome assembly GCA_022433065.1 of Begonia loranthoides. NCBI lineage: Eukaryota > Viridiplantae > Streptophyta > Magnoliopsida > Cucurbitales > Begoniaceae > Begonia > Begonia loranthoides. Next base: position 16,748,691 of record CM039470.1, on the reverse strand, counting down.
TTGAAGAAGAGAAATCTGATAGAGAGGTTGTCTCTCCACATGAGAGTTCAAATTTTCAATTGAATTTTGAATTGGGAGAAATGAAGACTGAGTCATGTGATGCTGAAGGAAAAAAGAGAGCCATTAATGTTGATTAGACTTCAAAGAGAGATTGAAGCATACAAAAGTAAATCAGAGCAAGGCAAGCTTTCAAAGGAAGTTTCTAATATGGTTTAAAAGGCTTTTTGAGTGGTATGCCATCATCATTAGAATTAAGTGATGGTTTCTTACCAAACTATCATGGCACTTTACAGTTAAGGTTGGATGATTTTGAACAATGTGGATATCACCAAGTAAAGGATTTTAATTCTATGAAATGCAACACAATCGTGGCCATTTCGAGAAGGCCACTTTGTACAAAGGCATTATACTACCGTTTATTGAGGTTGTTGAATTGAGTAGTAAGGGCGTTGCTACAAAAGGATGGCTCAAAAGAATATTATTCCTATTTACAAGATGGAAGTTCAGAGCCTGGGATTGTTATAGTGAAGATTTCACGCATTCCATGCATCATTTCTAGGGAAGATCTTGGCAATTTGAAAGGAGATTACTACCTCATAGTGTAAACCATATTTTCTCATTAAATCATGGTGAAAAGCTTATAAAGCTAGCACAAGTTGGTGGGGGCCAAGCACTTCAAAATCTAGTGCCCTCATAATTTTCCAAAAACAAAGAAAAACTCCAAGGAAGACATCGAAGATGAGATTAATCTCTTTATGGTACTCTTTGTATGATCTTTTGCAATTGGAGGAACCCTCGTGGAGTGACCAAGTACAAGAGAGAGAAATCTATTACGGTGGCTAATGTATCCTCTAGGAGGTATACACCCGTATCTGAATTGATTACTAGACTACATGGTTTTAATTGGATTTAAAATATTTATTTGGTTACAAACGCTCTGGTTATTGGTATGAGAATTATGTTTTTGAAGAAGAATATGATATTCTTGTTTATGTTGGCCATTTATTTAAAAAGAAACATTGTGCAAATTTTGTTGTATTTTTTGAAAATCACTAAGTAGAGAAAGATGCTTCCGTGAAAAGATGTCATGCAAGAGAAAAAGATGCTATGAGAGAGAAAGGAATATCGTTGGATTAAATAAATAAAAGAGTTTATTGCCGTTGGATTAGAAAGTGAAATAAAAAGATGCTTCCACGAAAAGATGCCATGCGGGAGGAAGAACGACCATCATATTAAATTATAGGATGAAACAAGAATCATTAGATTAGGGAAATATGCTCCCATGGACAGGAAAGATTCCGTATGGAAGGAAAGTGGCCTCACATAAAGGATAAAACATCATTATTTTAGGCTAAACAAATGTGTCTGTGGTAACGAATGCATTCACGGAAGGAGAATAAAGGACAAAACATCATCATCTGGAATAAGTATTTGTTGTAAGTAAAGGTCCATAGATGGGAACGCTTTCGTGGCAAACAATGAAACTGCGGGAGTGCAAGTATCCGCGGAAAGGATTGTATCTGTGTATTGATGTGGCGATTATTGATTGGCAGATGGAGCAAATATTCACAGCAATGATTCTCTGTGGATGCATATGTATCCACTGCGGACACTTTGGCATATGTGAATGTGCAAAAATCCACAACAAAGGATTATTTACAAATATGCTTTAAGGATTAATTAAGTATTAATTAGACAATTACGATCCACCAATTACAATGGATTGAGATGACAATAGTGCTTACAATTTTTAGCCCAAGTAAATTTAGTGTCTAATTGTGATTGCTGAAGAGGATGACTGACAGGGTAAAATCACCGCCTTGACCTTATTAAACAAAGGGGTTCCTCTCTTCAAAATGGAAATAAGTGAGCCATGGATTTCAGCTTCTCTTTGAAGTGATAATTACTCTCTGAAGGTTAGTGAGGTTCTGTTTCTTTAAGTTTAAGTGAATTATAAGTTTGAGCAGTGAAGAAATGAGGAAATTTTAAGGTGGTGCATAAGATTTTGTCATGCTGATAACAAGAAATGAAAAGAATTCTCAAATTAAAGTGACGTTTATATGGGTTAAAAATTGGGAAAAATAGAGCAGTTTTTGTGTTGATAGTACCAACCTATCTGAATGTCTTCCAATTTCTATATTGTTTTGGTATGTTATTATGGTCAATTCAATGGAACTTTGAATATTGGAATCAAGACAATCAGATGTGTATAATACAAGTTATGAATTTTGAAAGTTGGTGGTAAAGCAATGAGGCAAAACTGATTAATGACAATAATAATACCTTGTTTTGGACAATATAAGCATGACAAAGGTGGTAGGATTTATATGCTGACTTAAACGATTACTTAAGAACACTAAAAATTCAAGAATTAGTCAAAGTGATGGATGTCTAATACAGATACTAACTTGTTGTGTCATGTTTTAGGTCCTTCAACTCAAGGAGATAAATAAGATAATTGCTAAGACTCCAAGGTAAATAATGACTGCATGTGCTTGACCTAACAACCTACATCATAAGATGCTAGGATTTACGAGATAGTTGTGATTTTTTTTGTTGATCGAGGATGTGTTATGTTGTGTTGATAGTAATGATGATTACGGCAATATGTTGTTTAAGGATACTTGAGGATTGTTATGATTATGCACTCATGTTCATGCAACATGTTTTCAAGAAAAGAACAAAAATATTTTACATGCATAAGTTATATAAGAAATATTAAAAAAGAAAAGAAAACACGTAATAGGTTGTTGTGTGGCTGGGTTTCGAATTTGGTTGTCTTGTATGAGGTGGACCAAACGGTGCCTATTCTTCCCTAGACTGTGCCCCAACAATTAGACAAAAAAGTGAAAAAAAGAAATAAAATTGAAATGTAAATGTTTTATGAAAAGTGCATATCATATCATTTATTACTTACTGAGCATTAGATTTATAGATGAATCTTATGATGTATTTGAAATTGTACGAAGAGATGGATAATAGAGAACCATGTAGTTGATGGTGCATACTTATGAATAGCTCTTGAAGTTGTTACGACAAATTCTACTTGTGGGATGAGGCATGTTTTGTAAATAGAAACTGAAAGTGATATTGTAATAATTGATGACTGTTTTGCTAAATGTATGATTAATGATTTGATTATTGCTACAAAGTTTAATAAAAGATGTCTTTCGCTAAACTAAAGGTTTTGAAAAAAAAGTGTAATTTACAATAATAAATAAACCTGAAATACGGGGTGTTACACCTCATAACTCGACGTTGGTCCATTTCCAATTTCCTCTTAAATCACAATTCAAGAGGGATTATGAACACAGATCCTTAACCAAAAATAGTAGACGAAGCTTATAAATCACTTTTCCTATTTCCTCTACAGTAGAGCTAAGTCCAATAACCTCGAACTAAGTTTTCCCCTTTCTACCAAATCTCTTGATTTCCTTTGAATCACATAACCTTTATATGACCCCATCTTTCTCCTCAAATTCTAACTTTATCCTCTTAAAGTCAATCATATATCTTCAACATGTTAATTTCTCATATACTTATTTTTTATTTGTAAATAACTCTCTCTTCTAATATAGGTAAGGGGAGCATAACATTTATAAATCTTTCTAGAGGTACCTAGGAAAATAACAAGTAGAAATATTATGATTATTATCCTTAATCATGATATGGTTTAGCTATGAATCCATGTTTACCCAAAAATTTAAAACAATCTCCAAAAAAATATCAAGACCATTCCTTTCATTGATCTTACAAAGTCTTAAATTAACATATCCAATAACCACAACTTATTGCCTTTAAATAATCCACTAGTCCAAAACTTCTAGAGGTGCTCTGAATCCTAAATCTTTACTTTTCTCTTATAGTGCTGCTTTTTCTCCTAACTCATCAGTAGATTGCACGTCACCATCGTCTTCGATAAGAGAAAAGACTCTTGAGACTACCTTCTTCTACGCTCATGCTAACTTTGGACAATCTTTGGCAATGTGTCCCATCTCCCCACACTTGAAACATCGGCCATTACCAACTCTACATTTGCCAAAATGGTCCCTCTTGCATTTATGACATTGGTTGGCTTGAGTTCTTCTAGCATTGTCACGAATAATATCCTCATTTCCTTTTTATGATATGGCTAATTCTCTTTTAGAAACTTTGTAATACCCTAATTTTCATAACCGAATTAATTACGGATAATTGAGATTTATTTGATAAGGAAATTGATTGAAGGAAATATTTCGATAATAATTAAGGATATATTTAACGAGAAATTAATTGGGGTATAATTGGATTACTCGGAGAAATTTTATATGGAATATATTATCATGAAAATAAGTTTAGAAGAATAATTGTTGGGAGATAATTATATCAATTATTGGATAATTATTTGGGAAGCCGAATAGAAGAATTTTAATTGGACCTATAATTATCATCATGCAATATTCGGAGAAAATAAAATTGGAATTGAGATGAAAATAATTGCGTTGTGGCTTGGAGTTGCAGCTCACGGTCCTGTTGCTGCTTCAGGTCTGCCTTGTCTGCTAGTGAGCTTCCTCCTTGGCTGTATTGGTATTTTGGTTTCTGTTTTCGAATGGAGTTTGATAGTGTTGTTGGGTATCGTTTTGGATTACTTTAGTCAGTTGAGTTATTTAGTTAAGGATTTCCTAAATGAGTTATTTGATGGAAGAATCTCTTGGGTTTCTGCTTTTGGTTCTATGAATGAGTTGCTAATCTTTTGGTTCAAGTTGGAATTTAGTTATGTGATTCTATTTAAAATGGATATATTCTATGTTATTGATTGACATACCCTGGATAATTATTATGTGAAGCCATGTTACGTGAATTAAGTTGCTAAGTTACCTGAACGTTAGTTTGGACATATAACTATTGGAATTGTTTGAGTGATGATACGTTAGAGTGCTTCAAGTTATGCTCTGTAATTTTGATTAACTGTCATGGGCTGGGTAAGGTCTCTATGATGTTATTGGTCTGAAGCATATTAAGTGTATATTATGAATGGATCGTAGGTAATGTTAAATTGATGCTTTGTTGTTGGATAAAAAGAATAATGAGCATGCTTCGATGGTTGTTAAGTTTTATTAATAGAAATTGTTATTCAATGTACGTGGAATATAGCATTGAGGTACGACATTATTTGGGAACTGTTAAGAAGTATAGAATTCGATGAGAAGTTGTCAATGATAAATGTTTTTAATCATGAAGTTATTGGAAAGAGAAGAATGATAGCGATTAAGTGCAATACGTGATAAAGTTTTGAGGTAAGGAAATAGGTGTGTCTTGGCCAGTGGAGGCCCTACCCACAAGTAGAGTGTGTGAGTTTTACATTTAGTTCACTATAAACTCCTTTTGCTATACTGTGATTGCTAGTTAGATAAGTTGATAAAGGTGATGTTTGTTGTTTGTGACTATTAGTCTCTTGGATGATTTACTGTCGTTATTCCCTTGTTGATTTCCTTATTGTTATTATTTCCCTATTGGTTGTGTAGATTGCTTGTTACTCTGTAGACTTTGATAGCTTTTTGTTGGTTCTACAAATAAATGCTTGATTGTTGATACCATGTGGATATTTCTTTTGGTGATAGCTTTGTTCTTGTTGTTAGCTCTATTTAGTTCTGTTATAAATGATTTACTTTGATAGACAATTGGTGAATGATTAAAGTAGTTAATGACTTGAAAAGTATGAACAAACGATGTTAAGATCTAGGCATCCGAGGATGACCCTGTTTTCATAGCTTTACTTGCTATAATATTATGTTGTATTTAGTTTAATTTCCTGCGTTTATATATATATATATTGTTCTGCTATATATCTACGTTTGTTAATTGCTAATAAGTTCTAAGCATGTTTAAAGGCTAATTAATTAGAACCTTGGGATAATGAACTAAGTAATAATCCAAAGCATGGTAATCAATCTACCGTAGCTTAAGTGATCAATTAATAATCTAGGTATGCGAACTAATTAATAAATCTAGGCATTCGAATAAACCTATTGGGGCATGTTAACTAATTAGTGATAATCTTCCTAAGCATGTTTAAATTCACTAGACTTAATCGATTAGACTTGAACACGATCAAGTAATTAATTAACTAGTTATAATCTTCCATGAGCATGTCAATAATTCCCTTAAGCATTACTCCCTTAAGCATACTAATTGATAATTAACTAATATTGGCATGTTAATTTGATATTAGTTTAATGAGCATTAGCATGTTTAATTACCTAACGAGGATAATATTAGCATGTAAATTAATTACGTTATACCATAAATTATGCCATGTTAATTAGCATGTCTAAATTAACTTGCATGTTAAATTAATTAACGAGAATAATGTTAGCATGTTAATTAAATAAGTTGTGCAATAATTACTTAACTAGTTATTGTCTTCTTTGTGTGGCTTATAACTATGCTTATAATTACTTGTCCTTAGTATGTTATTGTCTACTAAACTTGAACATGATTAGTTAACTAGAATAAAAGCATGTAATCAATTTTTGAGCATGTTAGTTATGCTTTACTTTCAGATGCACGTCAAGTGTTGATTTTTTTACATTTCTTTTATTATTGTGATTTATATCTCCAAGCATGTCCCTTAATGTTTAATTATTACTATAATTACCTCTTTTACATGATTTTCTTTTAATACTTGTCATTCGATTATTGGGGATTCAACTGCATTTATTTGCCTTACGTGCATTATTCAATTATCATTTACCTTCCATTGCATGCGTTATTTAATGATTCTTTGCTTTCATTTCTATGTGCTTTCAATTTCTCCTATTCAATTACTTTCGTTTAAATGCGCGATTCAATTATTGTTATGTTACATGCTAATGCATCATGTATCATGTTAGGATGAGGATGTATGGTCATGCATCATGCTAATAGAAATCAAATAAGGAGTGTCATCGGGTGATACTCACACATGCATAATGTGAGGGAAAAATGTTAAGAAAATGATGAGATGACAAAAAGAAAAGAAATGGAAGTTTGGGGGCGGATGGGTAGTTCGGATCTAGCCTGGTAGCTAGACTAGTCCTTTCCTCGTTGAGAACGGGACTAGCTACTCACAGGAGTTAGAAGCCGACCAAGACTATACCATCCCACAAGGGTTCTCTAATCTCTAGCTCCACGTACGAGTAAAGAACGAACGAACGAATGTAATGAAAAGATTGGTTTGGGTGGCCCCCATTCAAAATGAACTAAAGAGAGACATATCATATTGCATTGCATAAACCATTTTACTTACTAAGCCTTTGGGCTTACATTTTACTTGTGGTGTTGGTGTAGGTACTTCTACGAGGAGACAACTAATAGATCAAAAAGCAGGGATGAAATATTTGCACGCGCGAGACTCGTGGCTTGCCAGGCTAAAGAGAGTAAAATAGAAAACGATTGTAAATAAATTGTATTTAGTTGTTTAGTTTTCATCTCTCACATGCAGTATTTAATTGTTTAGTATCCCTTTAATATTTTACGCTTTTGCTATGTTTTAATAAATCTGTTACGTTTTCACAAAAGATTTTACAACTGCTTTCTCTATGCTTTAACAAAAAAAGGTTTTGACGGTCTAATTTTGCACTCTGCTATTATCTTGAAAAGGGTTTTCATAAAGGTTTTAGTGGGTTGATAAAAGTTTTAAATTTTACCGAATTTTTTTTAAGGAAAAGAAAAATCGGGTCGATACAATACTTAATCCAACAAATTTCTCAAAACCAATAATCCGCACGTAGTAGTTTATTTCACCCAAATATGTTCATTAACAGAATAACCACCCAATTTGAACTATCCACATATTATACATTCCAAAGAAATAGAAAGCATATATACAATATTTCCCTCGACCAGATTCGACCAAACATTCAAAATTATCATTATTTAAAGAGTTATGATATTCCAACTTAATCCATACAAATCCTTATGCATATCCAATGAAGTAGTAAACCACCGAGGATCATAATCAAATTTCCAAAACATAATCATCAGGGACATTAGAAAAAGGAAACATCCCTCACACCTCATAACATCCAGAATATTCAAAATATAATTCCTAACAGTTATTCCAACAATAATCCACACTTATCCCATGGCAGAATACCAACTCCATAAAGCACACATAAAATAAGTCATCAACAGAATGCCCAAAATCAATAGAAAGTATATCCAAGAATAGAGAAGGTCGTTACCTACAAACTTCTCTCCTTCACCATTCACCACAATTTCACCAAGACACTTGGCCCTCCTCCAGCTCCAAAGAGCACAAAACACTCTCCACTCACAGAAGAAAAATGTAGCTCCCACCTTACTCTCAGTCGCAGCTCTTAAGGTAGAGTTCTAGAAGTAACCTATCCTATCAATTATAGATGAGGGAGAGAGAGATGGACGCATGTGGGTGAAAGTGACCATCCTCCATTCCAAAGGAGGGCAACCCAACTAGTCATTGTCGCATGCGAGGCTCGCTACCAACAGGGGAGAGGAGCAAATTTTGTTGCGAGAAAAATGAAGAGAGGAGGCGAGATTATGTCTGGTAGAAGCTGGAATTCTCACCTTAAATCAGTTTTTTCACAAAACAGGTAGTTTTACTATTCCATCGCTAACGTCCGTCAACTTCTTCGTTGCAAGGGACGTCTGTTCTACAGCAAGGGGCATCTGTTGCCTTTGTTATTTAGACGTCTGTCGATCCACACAAGACGTCTGTCAGTTTCTTTGTGATGTGCCCCAAGTCCCATCGCCAGAGCCGTGCCTGGGGCACCTTTATTTTCCTAACTAATTTCTATTTTTTTTGCAGGAAATACCAAGATGTGGGATTCTTGAAAGATGTATCACAAGACGATAAAGGAGTTCCTTTTCATTTGATCTCTTGGGATGGTGCTCCACCAACCTAAGCCGAATTCCACATTAGCCATGAAGTGTGATGATGTGAAGACTACAAATGTTATTTAAGGTTTTGTTTTGATTTAGTAGGAATAGTATTCTGGATAACAATTTTATTTGGTTTTCTTTTATTGTGTTGTGAGATGCTAGAGAGGTGCGCGGTTTGCATGAAAACCGCACCCTCATGCCGAATTTTTGTCATTAAGGGTATTTTGATCTTTCGACCTATTTTGTAAACCTTAGGTTAAATACCCTCCCTTGGAAGATTGGAGGGTAGTTTTGAATTGAAGAGAATTTTGTGTTTCTTGAAGAAACCTTGCCGCGGCCTCCCCTCCCCTTTGCGTCGTCCTCATCCATCACCCAAGCAAGGGATTCTTGAAGCTTCTCAACCTTGCATTCCTTGAGATATTATCTCTTCCATCCACTTATCTTCAAGGTAAGGTTTGTAGAGTGGAGATAAAAGAAGATTCCACCCTTGGAAAGTGTTGGTTTTCGGCCAACCACAAAGTCGCCCCTCTCATTAGGAGGCCCGCGGAGTCCATTGAAGTTTCTCTGAATTCTTGAAGGTCTATTATGTTCTTTTCTTAATTCTTGGACACCCTAATGTTCTGGTACTTGAATGCTTAATAATTGTTGAAGAAACCTTTTGTGGATTATTGATTGAAGAAGGATATTTTCGGATTATTGTTGAAGTGCTGAAACTGTTTTTCTTGCTGGATTGTTGTTGTCGCTGAATTTGGTATCTGTTTGAGGCCTTTACGACGTTCCTCTCTATTTGGTGTCTTCTAGTGATTTCTTTAGGGTTGAGTCAGGGAGTTACCTTCCAAATTTGGTCTCCATTTGATATATGTAACTCGAGTTATTCCGTTTTAACTAATCGTTGGTAAATCTGCCCTGTCAAACCCTAGTTATTTCGGAGCATAACTTTTGAACCAGAATGGATTTCTTTATGGGATTTTGACATGATTATTGTGATTGTATTGAGATCATCCCTGCCAAGTTTCAATTCAAGCTCACGTATATTTTGGAAGTTAAATCTGATTGACTATTGTTAACTCGACGGATTACAGTTTTCTGGAATAGTTTTCTTTAAGGCTCTCTATTTGTTCCTTGGAGCCTATCACTTTGCCATGACGGACGTCCGTTCCTCAATGAGGGACGTCTAGTTCCCAATGAGGGATGCCTGTAACCCAATGAGGGACGTCCGTAACCCTCAAATGGCTTCCACTCTTTGCCCCAAATGACGTCATACCACTTAAGTCTTAACGTCGTTCTCCTATTTCAAACGTCCATTGTCCATAAAGGACGTCCAATGCTCCCTTCAGTGACGTCGTTCCATGTAACATATGAACGCTCGCTTCACAAGGGACATCCGTCATACTATAAAGGACGTCTGAAATGCTCAACATCCTGCACTAGTCATTCCACTGAACGACGACGTATTCCTTTAAATCCCTTAATGTTGGAATGTTTGTTTTTCCTTAGGGACATCCCACGCATCAAAACGACACCATCTCACTTACATACCAATGTCCGCCATCCATAAGAACATCCGCCCAACTAAAGGGCATTCATTTCCACACAATGGATGTTTGTCCCTCTTTAAAGGATGCCCATTATCACCTCACTTCGAACATATGTCTTTCCATAGCGACATTTGCCTTTCCCAACGTCATCTATTGTAACATCCTGTATTTTCAAAATACATTAAATTCAAAATTCGCTTGTCATAAGAACATCATTCTCTTTTTCTTTCATAAAGCCCAATCGCTAACATCTTATCGCTTTTGCTTTCATAAAACCCGATCGCTAACATCCGATCGCTAAAACTCTTTACCTTCACTTTTCTCAATTTACGCTCAAAAGCCATAGCATTCTTTGAATAAACGTAGAGAAATAAAAACAACATTAAGAATAAGAAATAATTTACAAAACTCTTTTTCAAATACTTTTCCTTTCACTTTCTAGCCCAACTAGCCACAAGATCCACCTGTGCAAATCCATCATCAACTGTCCTTCACCTGTTCATCTGTTGCTCGTTCGTACCTACATCACAAGACCTAAACTAATGAGCCTAAGACTCAGTAAGTGATAAAGTGAAGTGCAAATGATATGCATGATCATACAATGCAATTTAAGTCAAGAGTGTATACATGACAAATACCGTGGGACCATGAGTAACCCAGTCAATCCACAAAGGAGCAATATATATATCAATGGGTTACCCAGGCTGTATACACTCCTTTGTTATGAGAATGTTGGGGATTTCAGAACAGGAAGCAATGAATCCTAGTATCCCATGTCGCTAACCTATTTTCTTTCTAATCCGTCCAACACAGATCTATATGACAATGGGATGTCATTAACTTTCCGAACCCCCACACGCCTATTTACATAGATTATTATGTCATACAATATGTATGTGGATTCACACAATCCTATATGCAATAAATGTCTAATAAACACATCATTAAAAGAACCTAAATCTAGTAAACACACAGCACACAATCATAATTCTTGCGATGTAGGGTCCGAAGACCAAGGCACAAGATATAATGACATTTGCAATGGTGATTGTGTTATCGATACTTGGGAAAAGGTCAAAAAGCAGTTGACAGATCAATTCTTTCCCAAAAATGTTGAGTTCAATGTACGCCGATCATTACGAGAATTAAAATAGACTAGCAGCATTCGCGAATACGTTAAGACGTTCTCAGGCCTCATGCTGAATATTCGAGACATGTCAGAAAAAGACAAGATCTTCACCTTCATTGAAGGACGGAAACCTTGGGCCAAAACAAAGTTACATGAACAGAGAGTACAAACCCTCTCGAGTGCTCTCGCTGCAGCTGAAAGAATGTTCGATTATACCAACAAAAATCCTGGCCAAAAGAAGAACACTCCGAGTACTTCAAGCAATACAAGAGGCCCAAAGCCAACTACGAGCACTATTGAAAGAAAGCCATTTGTGCCAAGAGAAAGCCAAGAGCCATGGAAAGGGGCTAGTAATCAATGACCACCGAATAGACCTATGTCCTGCTTCTTATGCAAGGGACCGCACCGAGTTGCAAAATATCCTCATAGGTCAGCATTAACAGCATTACAAGCCTCGATCCATAACGACAACCCAGCTGAAGGGGTTACCGAAGAAGAGCTTGTAGAAGTGGCTAAAGTAGGGACAATGACCTTCTTATTAGCAGTTCAACAACAGATGGCAGAGTTGAAAAGGACCCCAGATAAAGGCCTCATGTATGTGGAAAGTCTTGTCAATAATAGGGCTGCCAAAATCACTATGATTGACTCGGGAGCCACATATAACTTTATCATAGAAAAGGAAGCTCGCCGTTTAGGCTTAAAGCTAGAAAAGAATGCTGGCAAGATGAAAACAGTGAATGCAAAAGCAATGCCAGTAGTTGGGTGGTAAAAAGAGCTAAGCTAAAACTCAACACGTGGATGGGACCAATTGACTTCCTTGTGGCACAAATGGATGATTTTGATACTATATTAGGGATGGAATTCTTGATGGAACACAAAGTCATCCCCATCCCATCGGCTAAGTGCATGGTAATTACCGGGAACAACCCAATAGTAGTTCCCGCTATTCTCAAACAACCAAGTGCTAGCAACATAAAGATGATCTCTGCAATGCAATTTAAAAAGGGATTGAAGAATCGAGAATCCACATATATCCTTGTCCCTTCGATCATGGATGAAGGCAAAGAATAAATAGTGCCATCTGAAATCATGGAAGTTCTTGAAGAGTACAAGAGTACTATGCCAGAATGTCTGCCAAAAACACTACCCCCGCGCAGAGACATTGATCATCAAATCTAATTGACCCCAGGGACTAAACCTCCTACAAGAGCGCCTTACAGAATGGCTCCACCAGAGCTAGTGGAATTGAGGAAGCAATTAGATGAACTACTTGAAGCAGGGTTCATCAGACTAGCAAAGGCACCCTTTGGAGCACCTGTGTTGTTCGAAAAGAAGAAAGACAGTAGCTTACGGTTGTGTATTGACTATCGGGCCCTGAACAAAGTCACTGTTCGAAACAAGTATCCTGTCCCACTCATCACAGATCTTTTTGATCAACTATACAAGGCCAAATATTTCACAAAGCTTGAGTTGCGCTCAGGATATTATCAAGTCAGGATTGCAGAAGGTGACAAGCAAAAGACGACTTGTGTGACCAGATACGGAGCTTTTGAATTCTTGGTGATGCCCTTTAGACTGACAAATGCTCCCGTGACTTTTTGTACTCTAATGAACCAAGTATTCCATGAATTTCTTGACAAATCCATGGTGGTATACTTGGATGACATCATGGTCTATAGTGAGAACATTGAAGAACATCAAATTCATCTTCGTCTAGTCCTCAAGAAGCTGAGACAGAACCAGTTATATGTAAAGAAGGAAAAGTGCTCCTTCGCTCAGAAAAGTATTGGGTTCCTTGGCCACATTATTGAACAAGGACAGCTATGCATGGATGTTGACAAGATCAAGGCAATCCAAGAATGGAGAAACCCCACTTCAGTTACAGAGTTGCGTTCTTTTCTTGGTCTCGCAAATTATTATAGGCAGTTTGTGGAAGAATTTTCTAAGAAAGCAGCACCGCTCACCGAACTTTTCAAAAAGGGAGTCCTCTAGGAGTGGAAACAAGAATGCCAAATGGCTTTTGCTAATTTAAAATAAGCTATGATGCAAAGCCCAGTTTTAACTCTAGCAGATGTGACTTTGCCATTTGAAGTCGAAACTGATACATCTGACTTCGCACTCGGGGGAGTCTTACTACAAAATGGTCATCTTGTCGCTTATGAAAGCCACAAGCTAAAAGAAGGTACATAACGTCAGAGAAAGAAATGTTGGCCGTAGTACACTGCCTTCGTGTATGGAGACAGTACCTGCTTGGATCAAAGTTTATAGTAAAGATCGACAACAATGCAATCTGTCATTTCTTTGAATAGCCAAAGCTGACCTCCAAATAAGCACAGTGGTACGAGCTTATCTCATAGTTTGATTTTCATTTTGAGCACAAGTCGGGCCAATCAAACTGGGTAGCTGATGCCCTCAATTGAAAAGCAGAGTGTGCTAGTCTTTGCTATTTATCTCAACTTCAAGCAAGTAGAATTACTAGGTCTATGAGAGATCGCATTTGAGATTGTCTACAAGACGACCCTGCTGCTCGGGCCATCATACAATTAGTAAAAGAAAAGAAGACCCGACAGTTCTGGATTGAGGAAGACTTGTTGTTAACCAAGGGAAACTATCTTTATGTGCCCCGGAGTAATAACCTACGCCGAACTCTATTGAGGGAATGCCACAATACCTTGTGGGCCGGTCATGTGGATGGCAAAGAACTTATGCCCTACTAAAGAGGGGATATTATTGGCCTCACATGAAAGATGACGTGATGCAATATACCAAGACCTGTTTGGTATGTCAGCAAGACAATGTGGAAAGAGACAAAGTGGCAGGTTTGCTAGAACCATTACCGGTGCCAACAAGACCTTGGGAAAGCATATCTCTAGACTTCATCTCTAATTTACCATCCACAGGTGATTTTGAAGCAGTCTTGGTGATCATCGACCGCTTTTCCAAATATACAACTTTTATTGCTGCCCCAAAGTATTGTTCTGTTGAAACAATGGCGCAGCTCTTCTTCAAGCATGTTGTCAAATTATGGGGCATACCTATAAGCATCATCAGTGACAGAGACATGAGATTCACCGGATCCTTTTGGGTGGAATTGTTCAAGTTGCTGGGATCAAGTATGAATGTCTCTTCCAGTTATCACCATCAAACTGATGGACAAAAAGAATGCTTCAATAGCTTACTCAAGGAATACATGCGGCATTTTATCAATACTAACCAGAACAATTGGCCGAGTCTCCTGGACGTGGCCCAATTCTGTTTCAACTGCCAGAAGAGCTCTTCGACCGGATTGAGCCCATTTGAAATAATTTCTGGAAGGTAACCGATGATGCCCCACACAGTCGACCAACCATACTCTGGGAAGTGTCCAAAGGTGTACAACTTCTCTAAAGAATGGAGGCAAAATAATGAAATATCCCGGGCGTATTTGGAACGAGCCTCCAAGCACATAAAAAAGTGGACAGATCGAAAGCGGCAACCAATGAAGTCCAAAGCTGGAGACCTGGTGTTGGTAAAGTTATTGCCCGAACAACTCCGGTTCAGAGGTAAGAGGGACAAGCGGTTTGTTTGAAAATACGAAGGTCCATTCCAAGTCATTGAGAAGATCGGGCGGGCATCTTACAGAGTTAATCTACTTGCGTGGCTTAAAATCCACTCAGTAATCCATATTAGCAGCTTGAAGCCATACCATCCAGACAATGAAGACCAGACAAGGAACAACATCACAAGACCATACATCACCCTCAACTACCGAAAGAAGAAGAAAGTCAAAGAAATCTTAGCAGATCGAAGCGTCAAGATAGGCCGCCACCAACACACGGAGTACCTGGTTAGATGGGAGGGACTTGGAGACGATGAAGTCACTTGGGAGAATGAAGACAAGTTGAAGAATTCCACAAAGAAGATTGAAGAATTCAAGTTGGAGACAAGTTAACAAGGACGTCAACAACTCTATTGGGGGAGAATGTAAGAATCTGGGCTTGTCCAGGACGTGTTGCCCATGGCCGCCCATGCTGTTAAGTTAGATTGCTTTCCACTTATGGCAATTCCATTGTATTTTTTTTACTTTCTACTTTTGGCAAGTGACTCCTCACCACTTTTGAACGTTCATTCCTGCCAAAGTGCAGATGGAGCAGATTGCTCTTTAGGGGGAGAGGCATGACTGCACATAGACCCCCTACCCAATGTAATTTTGCTGACAATCAATGATAAGGCTTTTTACATTCAAACTATGCTCACTATGCTCATTGACACTCCTTTTGATTAATCTCGCTCACTTACTACTCGTTCGTTAGACATAAAGCTCATTTGAACATCGTGGGCAATTGGTGTCGTTGACACACTCCGTAGGCTGACTCGTTGTTCCCTCTAACAACGGGTGCCGCACGGTCCATCATAAAGTCTCTCGAAAGTAGGACCGTGACACAACACCCAGCTGGGGATTGGATTTTGGATGACATTGACAACTCGCCGGTGCCAGTGCAAGGCATGTGCCCCTGTGTCTTGGCTTCTCGGCCTTCATCGCCTGTGATTTCCTTTGGGTTTTGTTTAGATTGTCGTGCGATGAATTGTTCAGCTATGCGTGGGAGAATATTGTCATGGGCATTTGGGATTGACAAGAAAAGAAATGGCAGAGACAGTGGCGAAGAAGCAGTGGACGACGTGAGGGAGGGGTTGAGTGAGCGGCTGATTCTTGTGTTAAGTGTTGGAGCAGTTTCAACTGGTCTAATGGCATGGGTCCGAAAGCCAGTTCCACTGGGTGTTCTAGCCTGAGAAGAAATGTGCAAATCCTGATACTAGATTTCTCCTACTCCTCCGCATGTCCTCCCTTGTCATGGTGGCTAGATTAGATGAAAAGTAGGTGAGATCTTATGTTCTAGAGAATTATAAATAGAGAGAAAGAAAGAAGAAGATGGAGAGGAGAAGGCAGAAGCTCTTTGTGAGCTGCGTGAGAAATAGAGAGAAGGAGAGAAGGGCTCTCTAAAGTAGAGAAGAAAGAAATAAAAGAGGGAGAGAGTTTTAAGAGGTGAGAGCTTTCTTGGAGGAACAAAGAAAGAAAAGGAAGATAGAAGCAACAGAGAAAGAAGAAGGAAGGGGAGGGCTCCCCGTTTCCCTGCTCTCGGGTCAACACTGTCTCAAGTGTTCTTCAGGTAAGATCCTTCATTCTTTATGAATTTTATGAGAATAATTATCGGTGATAAAATGTTGGAAGGATTTTGTAGTTAATGCTCTCTTTTTACCTCTATCGTGTGATCCTTCACTGATGGGTTTGTTGAGAAATACCATGGGAATGTATGATGATGGGCAATATGTGATATAGTTCAGTATTTCCCTTTTTGTTATCTATTGAATGGTTTTGTTGGAAGTGATAATCTGTTGATGAGTTTGACTCTGTTAGATATTGTCAAGTGAAGTATATTGTTGTGGTTACTGCCGAGAGTTGGGAATATGTTTGTTTATGGTAGAGTTGGGTTCTGTGTGTTGGTCATTACTGGATGTTGGGTTAAATCTATTAGTTGGCTTCTGCTTATGGAATTGAATTGGTTATTTATATTTGATTGATACTGAAGATAGTAACCTGTGATTTTAACGGTATAGGAAATGGTGAGGATAAGGTTAAGTGGTTACTACTTAATAGAAGTGTGAAGTTGAAGGAAATATGGAATAAAGTTAAAATGGGTGTGTGTGGTATCAAATTATAAGTATGTGGTTATTGATGGTTAAATGGTAATAATTTTGAAGGTATTCAGAAGAAGGAAGGATAACGTTAAGTGCTAAAAAATGTTACGGACTCCAGGTAAGTGATATGTATGTGTTTTGTCGAAAGACTTACATTGCAAGAATTCAGATTTGTATATTGACTGTATTTATTAGATTTAGGTTCTTTATAGATTTGATACAGTTAATGCTTTGAGGATTATAGAATTTTGATAGTGATATGCTTTGAGGATGTATTGTTGCTTGATGCTATGTTTATTAGAATTAAATTCTTTTAATGATGTGTTTATTGGATTTTAAATGATATTATTAATGATCATGCTTGAGCATTATAGGATGTTTATAATGATCATGTTTCGAGGATTTTACTGATATACCGTATGCATTCACGAGTATCATGCATCATGGTTTTTAAAACGATATGAAAAATGGTTTTCCTACTTGGTTTTGAAAAGGAAACAGAAACGGTTTAATGGATGCTCATACATACTAAGTGTACGGTGTTCTCGAGAGCTGATCACCCGAAGCGGACTACCATCATTTGGGCTATAAGAATATCAATTTTACCATAGAAAATAAAGCAGATGATAAACGATGTAAACAGAATAATGATAAATGAGATGATATGAGATGTGAGCTGTTAGTTGGTTCTCGATTAGAGCCGAGGCTGGCTAAGGCAATGGTATGATGTGAGGCTGTTTAAGCGTTGGAGTGCACGGCCGCTAGTTGGACTTTCGGATTATGCCATTGCCTCTAAGCAGAGCTTTCAGATTATGTCATTGCTGCTCATATTGGTTGTTGGGTCGCTGTGTAATGATGTACATAGAGCTAACATGCTGTTCAACTGGAATCGAGCCTTGTGACATAGCGGGTCCTTGGATGATGCCGAGTCAGACCAACCAATGGTTAGCGAGCTTTTGAACTATGTCATTGCTACTATACTAGAGGTGTTGGTTCAGGTGCATTGGACGGATCGGTCAACGGCTAGCGAGCGTTTGGAAGATGCCATGGACGTTGGGGTTGGGTGCATCAATGTGTACGGAAAACGAAAATAGAAAAGAGACTAAAACATAAAATATAAAGGTAAACAAAAATAGAAACTGCACATGGTTTTAAAAGCAACATGGCAAGTGCAATTTAGATTTTATTTTATATCACTTACTAAGCGTTAGGCTCATAGTTTGTGTCTTGTCATTTAAGTACACAAAAGAATAGGTTAAGGAGCAGTTGAAGAAGGATTTGTATGCACGGATCTTGTGACTGGCTAGGCTAATGGATTTAAGAAAGAGAAATGATTTGTAAAGAATTGTAAAGTATTTAAATTGTAAAAGAAAATAATTGTATTTATTTTTGTTGCGATTAGTAAAGGGGTTTTATAAAAGAAAAGTCTTACGTTCATTTTATAAAAGAAAAGAAAATTTTTAAATTTTACACATTTTTAAATGTAAGAAAAACGGGGTCGCTACAATGACTTTATAACCTCAATCAAATACTTGAATATACATCTAACTACATTTATTAACACAATATCTCATAAATCCATAGTCTTAACTCTAGCATACATAACATATCCTATTCTTGTGATGAGACAAAAGGGCAACTTAAATTCATTGCTTACCTCGAGTTGTTAATGTCATTCAACAATTGAAATATCTTCTTCGATAATCACACCTTCTATTCAACAACCTTCATAACCAACAATATCATCAACAACAATGCAATTTAACAAACATATAATCTAGAGTTTCCACCTAGATTTCATGTTCTTCAAACTTCCATAACCTTCTTTATACTTTAACTAATTTCATAACTTCCACCACCTATTTCTTCATTAAGATATTTTTAACAATATGCCTAAGTGATTCTAACCAAAAGTTCCAAGAAGTTAAATAATGAAGCATCAAACATCATAATTCATCCTTTTTACCATTTTCTTCAACCTTTATCTCTTTTCTCCATAACCTCAACTAGAACTTCATATAATTTATAAAATTTTATAAAGACATATTTGTTACCTCAAATTTCAGAGAAAAGAGAATTAGAGAGCTTCCATGAGAGTTAAGAGAGTTTTTCCTCCGTTTTCCTTTCAACTTCTTATCTTCAGTAACTTTAAACAACCTCCTCCAGTAACTTTAAGCTGGAGGAGGTTGTTTAAAGGGATGGAGGTGTTCTCACGCCAAAACATAGGCATGATGATTCATCATGCTTTAACCAATTGAAACATGACATTTTAAAGAGAGTCGATGACCCTTCGCATAATTTGGTCGACCACTTGTGATTTGGTCGACCAATTTTTCTACCCATAGCATAATTTTTGTATTCTGTACAAATTTTGGTCGACCACTCATGATTTGGTCGACCACTTTTCAACTCAAGAGCCCCCTTAATTAAACTTGTTTAGATTTTGGTCGACAACTCTTAATTGGTCGACCACTTTTCAACCTGAAAGCCCCATGTTTCCAATCTGCTGAGATTTTAGTCGACCACTCATGAACTGGTTGACCAATTTAACTTGTTTAGATTTTGGTTGACCACTCTTGAATTGGTTGACCACTTTTCAACCCGAGTGCCCCATGTTTCCAATCTGCTGAGATTTTACTCGACCACTCATGAACTGGTCGACCAATTTTTGACCCGAGAGTCCCCTATTTCCAATCTGTTGAGATTTTGGTTGACCATTCCTAAATTGGTCGACCACTTCTCCTAATTTAATCGACCACAAGTCCTTCCCTTAAATCTTACACTTCAAACTTCCATCTTTACTCCATTATCAAATCATTCATAACAAATAACACCTTTCCAACTATAATCTCTTTCCACTAATCATACATCTTCTACTTATTCTCATAAAATTTGGGGTATTACAAATTATGATCAAAATCACTAGTGGAATCACATACCTCGTTTTCTTTAGCCATGAAGCACATGTTAGCAACTTATTTTTCAGAAGAGGAATCTTTGTCACTATCATCCAATGTTTCTTTCACTTACTTCTTCTTGAAGACTTTTGTCTCCTTCTTGGTTTGAGGAAACTTAGCTTTAAAATGTCCAAGCTTCCCATACTCAAAACAAATGAGCTCCTCGTCTTTTTGAAAATGATCTCCCCTCAAGAGCTTTTTTCATTACATTTTTGTCCTTTCCAAAAATTTGTTAAATTTCCTTGTGATGAAGACAAGCTCCTCATCATCATTGTCATTATTCATCTCACGTGGACTAGTTCATAAGGCTTTGAGAGCAATGTATTTTTTCTTCAATTCTACCTTCTCTTTCATTTCCTCATGTTTATTTCCTTGATGGTGATTTTGTACATTGTGAGGGATTTTATAAACTCTTACATCTTATATTTTTTTAAGACTCAAGCTTCTTAAATTGCCATTGTCTTCAATTGTAAAAATCTTGGTTCACATGTAAGAATCTTACTTACTAATTCTTCGTTATGATAAAATCTGCTAAGTGTTTTCATCCCATTAGCAATATTAATAAAGCGAGTACACATTGTACTTATGTTTTTGTTTTTATCTATAACAAATCATTCATATTCATGCACAAGAATAATCAATTTACTTTGTTTCACTTGGTTTGTTCCTTTGTGCGTGACTTCTAATAAATGGCCAATTTCATACGTATTGTCAATACCTAGTACTCTATTAAGTTCATCTCTATTAGTGCATAATATAGAGTATTCATTGCTTTAGCATTTAGACAAAATATTCTTTTTATCAACTTCATCAAATCCCTTAGGTTAGTTAAGTATGGTTAAAATTGTTTTCTATCTTAATAGAAACAAACAACTCATTTTCAATTACATATCTTATAAATCATAATTAACATATTGAATGTAAATTCTAGCCAATATATTAAATGTAAATTCTCATACTAAACTTGCAATATGTAAAGTCATTTTCATCCAAAAATGGTGGCCTAGTAATTGATTGACCTTCTACGTGTGTTGTTCAAATAGGATGTCATGCACTTAATTTTGAGAAAAATACTAAACTCTACACAATATTATAATGAACCTTACTATGACATCAATTGTAAGATCATAAAATTAACTAAGAGGAGGAGATGGTGAATTAGGTTATTAGGCTTTTCCTAAATTAATTCTAATTTTTTAGCTTTAGTAAGTATGCAATATTAATAGCACAATTACAAATCAGCTATCTTTCAAACGACAAAAGGAATATAAAAATTGAAATAACAAGAGTAGGGAAAAGAGGAAAAAAAATAATACATGTTTATTAGCATGGTTCGTCTAAAATACTTACGTCCACACTTCAATGCTCCATCTTGAAGATTTGATTCCACTAATTTTGCTAACGTGTGATTAATCTTCAGGGCGTCAAAAAAATCTTTACAACAACCTTAAAGTTTCCAACCCATTCTGAACACTCAAAAATAGGTGGAGTTTTTTAAGCAAGTAATGACAAACTAACTCGCACCTAGATCTTCAACAAGTGTATGGATGGTGAATGTTAATGAAATGTGCTAAGAACTTGAGTGCAAAAATTTAACTCAAACTGTTCAAAATAAAATTTGGTAGTTATGTAATAAATGTGAAGCTCTATTTATAGACACACACAAAAACACAAGCCACCAATGGACCTCGTCCCTTCTTGGTTTGACTGTTAAATGACCATTACGACTTATTAATGAAAGCCCTTGGTCAGCTACATCTTTTTTCAATTGGTCACCTTATGAATCCCATATTTACAGATTCTTCAAATCGGTTATGTCACCACAACGGTCGTCTATGCTTTAGGATAGGTTTATTGTGATCTCAACTTTCTAGACGACCTGTGATAAAGAATCGGAAAGGTTGCAATGCAATGGATGAAAACTGTCTTGGCATATTTTGGAACAAGTTTTGTCATTGTAACAACTCAATCAAATGGATGCATCTTCACTCGAATAAATTAGGGTTAAATAATAGAAATTCTTGTTGTTTAGCCATTAATTATCCACTCTTGAGACACGTAGTCGTCTCCTCCCATGTCAAAGCCCACGTCGATGCCATGCCTCCCCTCTCTGTTTTAGAGTACGTTGGTTTCCTTAGGTAAGGTTTGTGATTTAAGCCATTTCCCTTCCATTTCTTCAGTTCAGTTTTCCTTCCTGCGAGAGAGAGAGTTCCAGCGTGAGAGCTTCTGCGTGAGTTTGTGTGAGTTCTCCTAAGTGAGACGTGAGTGAATTTGAGCTCTGTAAGTTGTGGAGTGAAGCTAGGAGCTAGGAGTTTGCTGTCCGTGAGTTGAGTTCTTCATCTAGGGTAAGGAATCGGGTAGAGTCTTTGCTAGTGGAGGCCCTACCCACAAGTAGTGTGCGTGAGTGATGTAGATTTCCTTTGTTGATATTCTGTGTATTGTCTTTTACTGCAAGTTCCTTCACTGCAATTTCACAATTTTATGCTTTACTTTAATAGAGAATAATAGAGAAGATGAAGATGAATGTTTACTGAATGTTTACTACTTAATGATAAACGATGACGTTAAGCTTGTAGGCTAGAATGATGAACTAGAGAACATATTATGATGTGATAGGCATGAATGATCATGAGTGAGCTAAGAGTTTCATTTTTGTTTTGTACAATTTGTTGTCTTACTTACTGTAGTTTTCCGTTGTTAATGATATTTCTTCCTGCCATTATTGTGTTAAAGTCTCTGTGATAACTAGAAATGCTTACACTCTTAATCTAAGCATGTTTAGTGATAACTAGAAATGCTTATAGTCTTAAGCTGAGCATGTTTAATTAACTAGAATAAAAGCATGTTTAATCAACTAGGATAATAATTACAACTACTTCTTTCAGTATGTTTAATTAACTAGGATAGTAAGTGTAATTACTCCCTTAAGCAAGCATGTTAAATTAACTAGGCCTTGAACATGTTAAATTAACTGGCCTTTGAGCATCTCATAGAATTTATTGCTTTAGTTTAGTGTGTTTCCAGTCGATTGTCAAAGCAGGCTTCCGTTATTTGTTGATTTTCACACCTTAGTTAATATTGTAAGCATGCCTAATGGGGTTGAATAACTTGTTGTCATTTACGTTAAATCTCAATTTCCTCTTATTTAAATGATTAATATATTCAAGCATGCCCTTTTGTTCTTTCAACTATTAAATTACCGTTACTTTCCTTTATGTGCGCTATTCAATTATTAACTGTTCAATTATCGTTACTTTCATTCTATGTGCTATGATGGTTCTCTTTTATGCATTTTGAATTATTGTATTCACTCATATGCGCTGTTCATTATTGTTACCTTCATTTATGCACTGTTATTCAGTTATATGCACTGTTCAATTATCGTTAGTTTTCCTTATATGTGTTATTCAATTATGGTTATTGTTATGTCATACATATATCATGCTAATAGAAACAAATAGAGAGTGCCACCTTGGGAGTGGTACTTGCATGCATTATGTGAGGATAAATGATGAAGAAAAGAATGAATGAAGAAATGAAATAGGGAGTTAGTGAACGGACGGGTATTACGAGTCTAATCAGGTAGACTGGACAGGTCTCTTCCCTAGTCGGGAATGGGACCAGCTACCATAGGTGGTTAGTATCCGATAGGCAATTCCCTCTCCACAGGGTTCCTCTAACCTCCCGCTCGACGTACGAGTAACAAACGAACGTAAAGAAAAGATTAGTTTGGGGTAGACCCATTCCAAAAGAATTAAAGAGAGGCATTCATACTGCATGACCGCATTCCTTACTGGGCCTTTAGGCTCATGTCTTACTTGTGGTATAGGTACACGCATGAGAAAATGATGAACAGGTGATGAAGCATTTGCACGGGCGGACTCGTGGTTGGTTAGGCTAAGGGAAAATAAAAGAGAAAAGTAATTTGTAATTAACACATAATTATTTGTTTAGATTCTTTAAATGAATTTCTTACACTTCCATTATGTTTTAATAAATCCGCTATGTTTCTTGATTTGGCTTCCGCTACTTTTTGAGAAATGATTTTATAACTATAACTTTTCAATATTTATAACGATTTTCATAGCGGGTATAATGAAAGGGTTAGTAACAGTTTGGCTGAACTCTGATTAAAGAAATAAAGTTTTAACAAAGATTTTAGCGGCTTTATAAAAGTTTTAAATTTCACGTGTTTCAAAAGATTATAAAAAGAGTCGGGTCATTACAGGGAGAGTTCTGTGTTTTAGAGTGAAGATGTGTGATGTGTTTTGGAGAAAGAGAGAAGTCGTGAGGTTCTCTTGCAGAAGGAAATCTTGGATAGAGAGGACCGAGAAGTAATGAACGGTGAGGGGTTTGGGTGTAGGTATTCCTTGTGTTCGCGTGTATTCTGGTAAGTAGAACTCTTTCATACTTTTGTAGATTCATGAAGAGTTGTTGAGATAAAGATGTAGAATTGTTAGGATATCTATCGCATGAACTGTTGCATTTCACTGGTTGGATGATGGAAATTAGTGAGTTATTATATTGGTATCAAAGTTATGTTATCCTCTGCATGGCATGAATAAGTGGTTGTTTCCTTTCTCTGCAGCTAAACCTATCCCTTATGAATGTGTTGGTTTTCTAACCTGTTAATAGCATAACCCTAATGAGATCAATTCTATGAATATTATGCTCCCGTTATTGATAATAGTTGTTAAGGCTAAATTATATTGCTGGGTTGTTGGTTGAAATGTTAGTGCATTTGAGTTATTCCATTGAGATGATAAGTTATAGTGTTGAGGGAATAATTAATCGAATGAGTTATCCCTTTATATTTTGGATGTTGGTCTTGATTAAAAGATTTAACTGAAAGGGAAGTGAGTGGTTAAGATAAGTTATTAGACGAATGGGGTTCGTTGACAACTTGGTTTAATGTTAAGGTTCAAGATAATAAATTGGGAAATAATACTAGGGTGTGAATTAGGATAAACTTGTTAGCAATGGGTGAAGTGATAAGTGTATGAAATAAGGAATATTGTTATACATGTTGGTCGGTGAATTACTATTGATGTCCATATGCTTAATTATGAATAGGTATTGACGAGGAAGAATATTTAAATGCTAACTTTGTAAAGCTAAGGACTCCAGGTAAGTAGTATTGCATATGTTTTGTCTGAAAAGGCTTACATTACGGGAATTAGGGGGTGTTTGTTTGATGCTTGTTTACTAAATGCATAGCTTATGTTATATTTGGAGACGTATTGTTGAATGATTTCTTGTACGTTTATTATATTTAGGGTAAATGACAAATCAACCATCGTGGTTTGTGGTCAATGACAAGTCAACCACTAGGGTATTTTTTTTAACAAATTAACCAATGACGTATGGGAAAATAATAAAGCAAACATCGCAGTTATGTTTTTCGTTCTCCGTTAACAAGTTAAAAACGCGGTGTCACCGCATTTTTACCCGAGGCACCGCGTTTTTACGCAGTGTCACCTCATTTTTCGCGGTGTCACCGCATTTTTTCGCTGTGTCACCGCTTTTTTATGCGGTGTCACCGCGTTTTTTCGGTGTCACCGCGTTTTTTCGCGGTGTCACCGCGTTTTTGCGATTAAACGCGGTGTCTGGAAAAACATTTTACGAATGCAATGTTTTATTGGTTTTTTGACCTCTGCACCTTCAAACTAGCATAACTTTTGCTACGGATGTCGGAATCGGGCGCAGAAGGTATCAAATCGAAGCTCTCTCAGAGCTCTATAAATATCATTCGGTAAACAATATGACTACCTTTCTCAGCCCCAAAATCAATCGTTTAAGCCCTCAAATTTGTGATCAAACATTTGCTTAGTCTAGAAAAATGTTTGATCGCAAATTTGAGGGCTTAAACGATTGATTTTTGGGCTGAGAAAGGCGGTCAAGGGGTTTACCTAATGATATTTATAGATCTCTGAGAGAGCTTCGATTTGATACCTTCTGCGCCCAATTCCGACATCCGTAGCAAAAGTTATGCTAGTTTGAAGGTGCAGAGGTCAAAAAACCAATAAAACATTGCATTCGTAAAATATTTTTCCAGGCACCGCATTTAATCGCAAAAACACGGTGACACCGCGAAAAAATGCGGTGACACAGCGTAAAAACGCGGTGCCTCTCGTAAAAATGCGGACTTTTCTTCGTCTTCTTCGTCTCTGTTCTCTCTCACTCATCTCCCTTCTCTCTCTACTCTCCTTGCTGTGAGCGTAACTATGAGAGGGACAAAATAACAAAGGCCAACCATTTTTTTTATTTGCCAGCATTTTGTGTAATTTGTAACTCATCAAAATTTTAAGGTGCAGATACAATGGAGTTATTCGGTTTTAATCTTCTCACCAGACACACTGCAATTTTTCCTTCTGAATTCTTCAGAATGCCCGGTGTTGGGCGTTCTGAATTCAGAACGCTGGAGTTGGGCGTTCCGGCGTTCGGACGTTGGCACCCAGCTTTTTAACGGTAAACGTCTATGTGATGTTGGATTTGTCATTTTAACATACGTGAGTGGTTAACTTGTTAAAAAAAATACCACAGTGGTTGAGTTGTCATTGACCTCAAACCACGATGGTTGATTTGTCATTTACCCTTATATTTAAGTTCAGTTCTTTAATTAAGAAATTGTGCACATTTTGAGGTTACGATAATAGACACGGTAGATAGAATTGTATGCTTGCATCATTGTTCCTAATGCACACGAAAGTACAAACGTAACTAAATTGCAAATAAACATAAACATAAATGGTTACTTTTTACGTGAGTTCGGAGACTTAAGAGATTGCTCTCAAGTGGGAACGAGTCACAGAATAAATAATAATAAAAGACAATTAAGTAAAAGAATACGGAGAGAATAGCTTGAGTTTGTTAGTTTGTTCTCAATTGATGTCAAAACAGACCGGCTAATGGTAAGTGAGGCCATTAGCATTGATGCGCATGGCTGCTAGTGCGTTCTCGATTGATGTCGAAACTAATTGTTGTGCATTGATGTGTACAACCACTAGCAAAACTTTTGGTTGATGTCGTAGCTGCTTACCGGAGGTGAACACGTTTGGGTGAGTTCAAAAACTAAAGAGGTTGCTCTCATCCAATGGGTGGGTGAGTTCGGAAACTAAAGAGGTTGCTGTCATCCAACGGGTGAGTGAGTTCGGAAACGGAAGAGGTTGCTCTCACTCAAAAATATATCTAAAGGAAGTAAAAGACAGATAAACAAAACAGAAAGCTATATGTGTTTGAATAGTATTGCATGAGCACGTTTTACTTTTAGACTACTTACTAAGCGTTATGCTCATAGTTAGGTCTTATGATATAAGTATACATGGATTGGAGGATAGATGCAGTTGGTGAGGCATTTGTATGTTGCGAGCTTGGTGACTGGTTAGGCTCAAAGGTTAAAGAAGAAATGTAATGGTTGGTCATAACGTTTTAAGGAAATGAACCTTTGATATAGTATTTCGTTAAGAAGGTTTTCAAATTGTGTTTGATTCTTTTGGTATTGAATACAAGTCTTCCACTATTGCAAATTTTTTAAAGCTTTCTAGTATGACATGTTTTAAGTAATATATGGTTTAACAAAAAAGAGTTTATTTATGCACTTTTTATTAAAGCTAGTTTTCAAATATAAAGTCTTCTGCTGTGATTTAAGAGAAAAAGTCTTCAAAATTTTAAGTTTTAAATTGTACGAATAACTGGGATGTTACACAATCGCTCAACTTGAGGATAAGATGAAGTGGAAGTCTTAACATCAAATTAAGCTTAAAACCCAAATCATATGGGTTGGGATCCACAAAGTGATCAACAAGAGTCAAGATAGTATAAAAATAAACAAAGAATGTACTACACAGAAATCAAACCAAACAACACTAAACAACAAATCCAGAACATACTAGAGATGAAAGGATTTGGACCGACAGACCTCCACTTATCCAAGATGTAGTTGAAGCACCCACCAGAGGGGATAACAACAATGCCCCACAACTACCCTGTGTCGAACATGTTACGACCCGATTTTTATTTACTTTAAAAATCGTGTGAAATTTAAAACTTTTCTTTTCATATAAACATCAGAGTATTCTTTCTTTATAATACTCAATCGTTAAAACTCTTTACTTAAAACACTTATCAATTGCAGCAGAAGTAATAAAATCCTTTTTTTATGAAACGCAGCGGAATTAAGACAAAACGTTAAGGAATATTAAATAATTTACAAACCCTTTTCCAAAAAATTTCCTTTTTAAAACTCTTTAGCTCAACCAGGCACAAGATCCACCCATGCAAATTATTCATCAACTGTCTTTGACCTGTTTTCCTGTTTCTCGTACGTACCTACATCACAAGACCTAACTAATGAGTCTAATGCTTAGTAAGTGATAGAATGAAATACAATTCAGATGTGATGCATGATCATGCGATGCATTACAGAGGAGAACCGTATCTCATCTGTTAACTGGGGCGATGGATACGTTAATTGGTCTCGTGGCTTAGCCTATTTCTGACAAGGAAACACACCAATAAGGGTGTCACCATGAGCCATACCCACACACTTTTGTTGAAGACATTGGGGATTTCAAAACAAGAGAATTGAGAATCTTATAGCCCATATGACTTAACTGTACCTCACCTCCCCCTACGTGGGAGTAGGCACTCCAATAGGGGTGTCATCACGAGGAACCATCCCCAATTCTCCCGAACCCCCACATGCCTATTTACATATATTAGGTATGTCATACACTATGCTCGTGAATACGTACAGTCCTATATGATAAAAATGTCTAATAAATATATCATTAAAAGAACCGAAATCTAGTAAATACACAACATGCAATCCTAATGCTTGCGATGTAGGGTTCGAAGACCAAAGCACAGTATCAACTTACTTGGCGTCCATAGCGCGTTTTTGCATCTTCTCTCTTCTCCGTGCCTTCAAAACCATTTACATCAAGTATTATTAACCGTTCTTCTATGACTCATTACTTTAACACTTCCACTCTCACAACGGAATAGTAATAACCCACGATAGTTGCTCATTCCATCAATGTGATAGGATAATACAGAGAATTTATTTTGTAAAACCAAATAGTATTTTATCACAAAACCATATTTCCCCAATAGAGTAGAGAACCATAACTCCTATCTTAACATGGAATTATCGAGTGAATAATTTACAAAGTCAACTTCCTTTGCTCTTAATTATCCAAGCCTCACAGTCAACAACAAAATACAGGACATTACTCATTTTTCTCAACCTAACAATAGCAAGCAATAATACCCGATGGAGAACCGTATATATCAAAGCTGTCATTAAGTAGAGAACTGTTTCTCTCAACAAAGTATAATGGTTCCAATAACAACTTCACAATTGATAACATCAAAATATTAAAATCACAATCCATTCTCAAATTACAGATTGTAATCCATCCCACAACATCAATCCAATCTCATGATATAAATCTTAAAGAAATAGATCCAAAGAACACTCAACAGGAGGCATATTCTTTATAAGCCTTCATCAGCCAACCAAAAGAACCGTTTACTCAATAATTGCAAAACAGTAACCAAAGAGCTACTTCAACTACTAGTTTTTCGTGACAATTATCAAGAAATCCCAACAACAAGGCAATTTAATAACCTATTTCTAGCAACCAACCTCATTCCATCATATTAACACTCAAGACAAGCACCAACAGAGACATCCCATATATTTCAACATCTATAATCCCATACAACAATCCTAATTAGAACTATGAATCCAAACATCCAAGGCAGCATCAAAGGAATTCCATAAAGGTTGAGAAAGAAATCATCATACCTGTAGAGTACCCGAAAAGGCTACTCCTTACTCTTCATCTCACTTCAATTCTGTAAAAATACAGAATGCCTCACTAGAAGACCCAAAGAGCAAAAGACAGTTCTTCCAAAAGCTCACTGCCATCCTCCGACTCTCTTCTCAATCATTATTCACGGCCTCATAGCAATCCAAAAGGACATTAATCATTAATAGAGCATACTCATCCTCCATTCTTAAGACAACTTAGCAATATAGACCAAGGAGAAAGCCTCCTCACCTGAAGAATTCACAAAGGGACCCGTGAGCACCGCTAGAGACCATCCACCTACTCCATCATCTTCTCCTTTTCGTTCGACCCAGCATCCCCATCACTCTGTAATATTACAGAGTACATCACTGTTGCCATTCATATATAGCCAAGGAGAAGGATGGACGATCACACGTACCAATGGTGGAGGTCCAACTTGTTTACGCCGCGTGGAAAGTCCTTAGCGTCAAGAGGAGAATCACATGGAGTTTGCCAGAGGACCAGCTGGAGAAACACCCGTCTTGGTCCGGTCCAGCTCCAACAAACTGCCCTAGCCCATTCCTAACAAGAGTTGTCGCCCCTGCCAATTTTCATCTCTGAAATTCTCCACTGATATCATCCAACAATTCATCCAATCCCCGGAACTCCAAAATATAGAGCATAAAGGACTAACCGAATGTTTACCTCAAACCAACAATTTCGCAACCATGCTAGAAGTTCCAATCCCGAGCCCTAACCGCGGCAACCTGTTGTTCACTGACCCTCAACCAGCCGACCACCGCAGAGGACCACCCGTAGCACCACGACGCTGCACCCACCGGACTCTAGCTCCTCGCCACGGGAGTCACCTTCTCAGTCCCGATCTCACTCTCTCCCTCTTTCTCTCTGTTTCTTCTCTCAAATGGCCGAAGGCCAATTTTATTTTAAGTTAAACCGGTTCAGGAGGAACCGGTTTATTACCCTCCCATTTTCATTAATTCACTTTTTCTTTTTAATTTAATAAATTTCCTTTAATTTAATTAATAAATCTCTAATTAATTACTCTCTTATATTTTAATCTCACTTTATTTATTTTCTTCAAACCGAGTCACCTAATTATTTCAGACCGAGCCAAACCAAAACCGGTTCAGTCCATATATAACAATTACGTCCTTAGTAATATCCCGATAATTTATTCGACTAATCCAATTACTTTCTAATTTATCATTTTTAAATTCTGATATAAAAGTCGGGATATTACAGAACATATAAATTAAATCTGGAAAAAATATAGTCTAAAGGGTGAGTGACAAACTCAGTAGAGGAATCTAAACTAAATGCAATGCATGTAAAAATGGCCTTTCTCATCCTTGAGAAAACCAATGTCATTGTAACGACCCGGATTTTTGTAATTCCTTGAAAATGCAAGAAATTTAAAATTTTCAAAAGACTCATTTATAAAACAAAATCAGAGTGTGACACTAAACCAGACCGTTACTAACCTTTCGTTAAACTCGTTATGAAAACCCATTAAAAAAATGTGGAAGCATTATGAAAATAACTTATTTAAAATATTGCGGAAGCGTAAATAAATCGTTTAAAAAAAGAAATACTAAACAATTGAAATACTGTGTTTAATCAATGAAACTGACAATTAAACACCATTTAATTACAATTGTTTACTCATTTCTCTCTTTGCCTAGTTAGCCACGAGTCTCGCGTGTGCAAATCCTTCATCCCTACTTTATTATCTGATTTTCATCTTTCGCATTTACTCCTAAGTCTGTGCATTTCTTTTCACGTACACGTACCTACACCTACACCACAAGTAATACGTGAGCCTAATGGCCCAGTAAGGAAAAGGGTTAATGCAATGTAATATGCCTCTCTTAAGTCCCTTTTGGAATGGGGGCCACCCAAACCAATCCTTTCATTAAGTCATTCGTTCGTTCATTACTTTAATTTCGTTCATTCGTTCGTTACTCGTACATCAAGTAGGAGATTGGAGGATTTCCTTTGTGATGGAATAGTGTCGGATCTAACCTTTTACTTGCAACTAGGTCCCCTCTATCGACAAGATAGAGGGCTTTGCCTAGCTACAGACTAGACCCACTACCTATCAGGCCCCCAACTCCCCATTTCCTTCATTTTCTTAATATTTTACCTCACATAATGCATGTGTGAGTACCACTCCAGTGGCACTCCCTATTGGTTTCTATTAACATGATGTTTGACCATACATTCTCAACCTAACATGATGCATGATGCTTTATACCGTAATATTAACAATAATTGAAGTACGCATATAAAAGAAAGTAATTGAATAACATGAATTGAAAACACATTTAAAAGGAAGTAAAGGACGGAACATTAAGAGACGATAAAGTAAACATGCGATGAATTACAATTAACTAAACATGCTCGTTAAACTAAACTAAACTAAACATGGAAACATGATTTAGACAATAACAAGAAACAGGAAATAGGAAACATGCTTATAAATTCGAAATCCTTATTCTAGTTGGTTAAGCATGCTTTCAATACTAGAATGTAAAATGACATGCTTGTGATATCATGCTTTTAGCTCAACGAATTGAACAACTAATGAAATGGTAAACATGCTGAAGAAAGTAATTATAACTTATTAAATTGGTTCACATGCTTACCTAGTTAATTAGTTAAGCTACAATAAATTGATTGGTTAAACAAGCTCAAGGTTATGATTATTATTTTAGTACAATTCTAATTAATTTACATGCTCAATTAAATAACATACCCAATTAAATAATAGCCATTAAACATGCTTGAATACTTAATTAAACATGTTTAGCGAAAGATTACGATTGTTATTAATTATTAGTCAATTTACATGCTCAAGGAATAATTACAACTCGGATTACACATGCTTAGTAAGATTACAATTGTGATTCTAGTTAATTACTCTAGTTAATTAACGTGCTCAAGTCTAGATAATTACTCTATTAATCAACATGCTCAATTACTATCTACAATTGTTATCAGAGTTAATTAACATGCACTGATTAATCAGTTCATACTTAGATTAACTAGTTAATTAGCTAAACTACGATAAGTTGATTAATTAGTTAAATATGCTCATCCTAATTAATTAACATGCTTGATAGATAATTACAATCATTATTTTCCTAGAAGATTAAACATGCTTTTATTCTAGTTAATTAAACCTATGCAATGAGGTAATTACAATTAATAGTTTAATGGATTAAACATGCTTAGCTAGTTAATTAAACATACTAATTAACATGTTCAAGTTACTTAACATACTCAAGAAAGATGTCCAGCTAATTAATTATGCTCAACAAAAAGGAAGTAATTAAAAATCAGTTAACATAACTGGTTAATCTACACCTTTTTATTTGTTCACATATTTAGATTAACTAGTTAATTAGTTAAGCTATTGTAGATTGATTAATTGGTTAAACATGCTTAAGATTACGATTATTATTCTAATAAAATCCTAATTAATTAACAGGCTCAACTAATTAATCAAACATGCTTACTAACATATTCAGAATAACACAGAGAGATTTAACTAAACAATAAAGAACAAAACAAATGATGGAACAATATATGCATTGAATAATAGGAACGATAAGAACAATATATGTAGAGATATCTAAACAATAGACAACAGTAAACAATAACTCGTTCATGCTTCAACTCATCATTCTAGCTCTCCTACATTCTTAACTCAGTCATCCAAGGAGAAATCATTCACCAAGGAGCTATCAAAGTAAAGCATGTATTGCAGGAAAGAAAAGCACACCGAATTAACAAAGAATATCAATCACAGAATGATAGCAGTTAAGGAATAATAGCAGTATATATCAACCAAGGAACTATCCACTAATAACAAGCATTACTATTATCAACTCCGCTAACTAGGAATCACAGTATAGAAATAGGGAACTAACATAAAACTCACGAACACTACTTGTGGGTAGGGCCACCACTGGCCAAGACACACCCAAGTCCTTACCACAAAGCGATAACACGTATTAGCACGTAATCTTCATTCTTCTTCGCTTCTGATACCTTCATGATCAAAACATTTATTATTGACAACTTCTCGTCGAATTCTATAACTTTAACACTTAACATGTCTCATATTCACAACCTAATAACTTCATCTGGGCCGTTAGAAACACTTAAAACATTTCGAAGTTAAAAACATTTGGGGAAGCGTAAATAATTTGAAGAAATAATTTAAACTATTAAATTACAAATTACAATTTATGAAATAGAACTTAATTACAAATTAGAAATTGAATTGCATTACAATTTAATTATCTCTCACTTCTCATAGCCCGGCCAATCACAAGCTCGCACGTGTAAATCCCTCATCAACTGCTTCTTCCTTGTTCCAGAAATTCCGCGCGTACGTGTACCTACACCGCAAGTAAGACGTGAGCCTAAAGACCTAGTAAGAAAATAAGTTTATGCAGGATGAAATCCCTCTCTTTAATTCTTCGGAATAGGTCCGCCCCAAACCAATATTTTAATTACGTATATTAGGCATAGTTATGTATTTTAGGAATAGCTCGTATATGGAGCATGGAATTTATTATGTTAATTAGTCTTGTGAATCCCGACAAAGGAAGGATTAGTTCTTTTCCTCACTCAAGACGTATGGTCACCTTATGGTGGTGTTCCTAATTGTTTCTAGCGTTATGAGACTACCATAAAGCACATACAGCATATAAGAATTAACTAAGGGTGCATACAAGAGAATTCATAAGACAATCAAAACGAACATAAATATGTACAACGAAAAGGTTATGACATATAATTCTAAGCAATAAATTGAGAAGTTTATAACTTAACTTATTGTCATGGTTGTAGTAATTAGTTGGTTAGGTTAACTAAATTGATTAGGTTGATGCATTCAATCAATTAACAGCTTTTAAAGAAATTAACAACTTAATCATTCTCTAGTAAATTAGTTAAGCTACTAGTTAAGTTACGCTGTGAACATACTTATTATTTAGGTTAATGTAAACATGCTCAACAAAATAAGACTATTATTATGATCATTGCTCTAGTTAATTTCTTCAGCAAGGAAAGAAATCTACTCAAGACAATACTCATAATAATTAAAGAAAAGACAATATAGTTAACACAAAAATATTCACTAAACAATAAAGAGCAAAATCATCATTCATGACGTAGCTTTTAGTTCATTAACTCTTCGTTCTGTACTACACGCTTAACTCATACGTCCAAGCAGTAACGTTTATCACCACTCTAACCATTCATCAGAAGGAATTGCAAGAAACACAGCAAAATACTAAATAGCAGGAACAGATTACTGAATAGGAGGAATTATCAGCAAAGAAACCTATGCAATCAATCAAGGAAAGGCCTTACAGTAAGGAATTCAGCAAGGGAAATAGTAATAGCAATACACTCAATATACAGAGCATCAATAAACAAAGCATTTCAACCACAAAACCTGCTAGGAGATTATCATAGAGTTATAACACCCTTCAGAACATTAACAAACTCTACACTATCATTAATACAAGCGATATCTACAGCCAAGGAGCCGACAAAGGAAATGACAACAATACTACACTCAAGAAAAATTGACACTACTCACGCACAAATACTTGCGGGTAGGGCTTAGACAGCCAGACACACCCAATTCTTACCATTTGAAGAAAACCATACACGGACAGCTCTCCGGCATCCAGGACACAGATGACAGCTCTAGAGTACCCAACTCCCTCTCCAGAGAGCTTTGCTTGGCCATTCCCTTCTCTGCCATCACGATCACTCGCTGAACATAAATATAAATGACAATTTGAAATGCTAAACTAATCCCACAATTCTAGATCCTTATTTTTCGGCAGCACCAGATTCATCGGATCAAGCTCCACATCTCTGTCTTCAGCTCCCTTCCAAACCGCCAGACAACGAACACTGGAACAGACCAGATGAACCGAACCGTGAGCAACTCGGACCACAAGCCACCAGCTGAACCAAAGCCCCTTGCATCCTTCACAAAACACCGATCGCTCACTGCCAACATCCGAGAAACACCGTCGACGTCGCGCATCACCAGCCATGACCTTGCCGTTGTCGCCGTTCCTTGTTGTCAATCTCCAATCGGACGCTGGAAACTTACGGGAACACTGAATCGCAAGCCCAAGCCATGAACCTTGTCTTCGATCCGTCGTGAAGAACTTCCCGAGCACCGAGCCCTAATCACGAACCTGCCGTCAACCCCATGTTCGTTGTTCGCCTGAATCGGTCGTCGCCATCAACCCTTGTGTTTTAATGAGCTGAATCGGTTCAAAATTAACCAGTTTAGCCAAATTCCAAACCACCCCTTTTTAAATTTCCTTTATTTTTACTCTTCATTTAATACTAATTAATCCCAATAATTCCTTAAATAAATTCTTAATGTAAAACAATTATAATAAATCTCAAATATTATAATTTAAATTCGTTAAATAAATATTTATTTTAATTATAGTAAATTCCACTTAATTTCAATAAATGAAAATTCTTACGAATATGCCATTCATAATATCCCAATAATTAAATAATTATCCACTTAAAAAAGTCGGGGTGTTACAATTATCCCAAAGTATTCTCTGACCAAATCCATCAGTAGAGATTAATATCCCAAAAAATCTAATCGAAACATAACTTTTAACACATTTCATGAAGCAACCATAAACAGATAGTTCAATATCCACAAATCACAGCCAGCATAACCGATTTATAATCTTCATTCATAAATCTTCCACCTAATATGCTTATGAATATCACCAAGGCACAGAACATAACCAAACTAGCAGACAACAACCCAACAGAGTGCAACATACCAAAACTAATCTTAGCAGAGAACAATCTTCCAACAGAGTGCTATATTTACAATTCAGCCTCACAGAGTATAATGACAGATTAACAACTTCATTCACAAAGCTGAGAAGCATAAACCAATTAACCAAAACAACTGAGAAGAAAATTCACCAGCAGACAGGGAAGCCCTCGGCCAGTAGTCCAACACCAGAGAGCTCCACCAGCTCTCTAACCAAGCCCTCTCTTTCACAGCTCTCAGACTCCACCACCAGAGAGCTTCCTCCTTCATTCCTCTAGATTTCTCAGCTCTCTCTATCTCATCTCTGTATATCAATGCCAGAAGATGACACTCTCTGCCAATTCCCAGAAGGCAGAGAGCACGCCCGACCAACCACTGCCCAGCTATGCCCTACGATGTCCACTCTGTCAATTTCATCCAGAGCCAAAACCAGGAGAAAGATTGGTTAAGACCGAACAAGACCAAGTCGTTACTCCTGAACAACCAGGCCCTACCATCCCGATGCTATCCAGCTCGTCCCTCGCCAACCCATCGTTGTCGTTGCCAATCAGTCGTCGCCGAGTACCACTCGTCACCATTCCAACAACGCCGGCCACCTAAAATCACGCCCCGACCCAACGCCAAATCATCGCCAGTTGCTCGCCAGCCGTTCGTAACGAAGGAGCAGTCCAAGCTCACCATCGTTGTCATGCTCTACACTCCCAATTCGCTCGGCCGTTCTCGTCATTCTCTTCTTCGTCATTCTCCCTCTCTCGTCGCCCTGCTCTCTCTCTCTCTCTCTCTCTCTCTCTCTCTCTCTCTCTCTCTCTCTCTCTCTCTCGTTCCTTCTCTCTATTTCCTCATCGGGTTCTCATCTCCAGAATGGCACGAGGCCATTCTTTTCTTTGGTCCTTCACTGAACCGGTTCACTTCTCCCTTCTTTCTTATTTTTCCTCTTTATTTTAATCTCATTTTCTTTATATTCATTTAATCCTTCACTTTACATTATTTTTTCCTTAAT
Organism: Begonia loranthoides; assembly: GCA_022433065.1. Classification (NCBI taxonomy): domain Eukaryota; kingdom Viridiplantae; phylum Streptophyta; class Magnoliopsida; order Cucurbitales; family Begoniaceae; genus Begonia; species Begonia loranthoides. Next base: position 16,710,846 of record CM039470.1, on the reverse strand, counting down.
TAAAATAAATATAATTAATCCCAAATATTATAATTGAATTAATATTTATTTTAATTATATTAATTTTCATAAATTATAATCTAACGAATACGTCATTGGTAATACCTAGATAATTACCCAATTAATCCAATATCCCCAATTACCTTCCAATTATCCTTATTAAATTTCATTATAAAAAAAAATTGGGGTATTACAGTTTGCTTCTCATTTATCGTACATGGATTTTAAATTATAAAACTATTTACCATTTAATTAAACAGGTCCATGGTCATCGATGTGGCTACATCAAAACTCGTTGTATACATAGACAGCTATATCACAAAATATGTCAAACATTGTTCATTAGTGAAAATGGATGGTCACACAAGGACTCTGTTAGCCTAAGTGTCTTACGCGTATTTATATTTTGATGATGAGCAATTTAGTTAAAGTGTAAAAGTTGTTTATTCATTAAATTTATAATTATCATATTTGATGTTTAAATTGGAAATTCCCTTGATCAAGGGTATTGGGGATGTTTAATATGTCTCTCTAAGTCTATGCAGTAGAGTGGAAGGTTCATGTGACTTAGAGGATGTGACTCGTGCAATAATGAAGTGATCTGTGTACGTGCGGACGCAGCGGTCGACTGCGGACGCGGAATGTTGGCGTCCGATATGAATCTGTCCATTTGGATATGTCGCGGATGAAGCAATGCGGATGATGCGGATGCAGGACGGTGTCCGCAACACTTCAAGGATGCGGATGAGAAAGGAAGAGAAGGGGACAATGCATTTAGCGTCCCCAACATATCTGTGAATATGCGGACGACTCGGACGAAGCGAACGCCAAACCTTGGCGTCCGATATGAATCTGTTCTTTGGGAAGATCATGCGGACGATATACCCGGACGAAGTGGACTCTAGGCATAGGCGTCCGATATGAATCTGTGATTTCTGGATGATAAGCGGACGACATACGCGGACGGTGCGGACCCATAAATGGCGTCCGCAAACACACAAATTTCTGCACAACGGCTATATTTTCAACGGGAAAATTCCAACGGTCATGCAAACGATAGATGCGGACGCTGCGGACATCCGAAAGTAGCAATGGCAGTGTCTATAAATGTGGGTTCATTCAAAGCTCTCAACAACCAACGATCGAATATTCGAGGCGAAGCTCTGCCAAAATCAATACTCGAATACGACTCACTATGAGCTATTTAATTATATATCCAATTCTCCCCATTCCGAATTTGCAAGTTATATTTGGGAGAATTCGGATTAGCTAGATTGCGGTTTAAAATTTTTGAATCATATATTGTGCTTGATTGTAAAGGGTGATTCCCTTAGAATTCATCACACTTGGATGACGCCCCACAATAGTCAAATATTGGGTGACGCCCCGCAATAGTCAAATTTAGGGTGACGTCCTATAAAAGGCAAAGGTTGACGACCTTAGAATTAGTCAAGGGTGACTCCCCATTTAATAGTCAATTTGTAAACGATTTTATTGACACCCGAAAGCCAATTACTCAGTGTATCTCCAAGTGAACCTTGGAGCGCGGACGTAGGCGAGTTTGCCGAACCACATAAACAAATATTGTGTGCACTTTCTTTATCCCTTACTCTTTAGTTTATGCATTTAATGTGATTGCATATTTAATCGTATTTGATAAATCACTTAGGGATTTAGAGAATTTAAATATCGCACAAAAATATTAGAAACGCTATATTCACCTGCCCCCCCCCCCCTATAGGCGTATATCGATCCTACAGACTCATCCGACACACCTCACAAAAAAGGCGGCCATTCGTATATAGCATCACCTCATGATGTAGAAGAAATGAAATGATGGAATTTCGGAGATCCTGCACGTCACCCAAGTTGCCGACAAACCATACTCAGTCCTGACACAACCTGTATATACTAACAACCTTCTTATCCGTGTGACTAAAAACTTTGGCCAAGTTCTAGGGCTCGAAACCCAATGAGCATGTCATCACCACTCTATCACCCTTTCGTCTTATGAGGTTCGAAACTTGAGGACATGTCACCAATGCTCTATCATCCTTTCGCACGCACAAATAATCAATCTTCTCGCATTAGAAGATTGCATGGGATAGCCTCGTGATATTTTAGTGCCAAGACCGCCTAAAGCATCATGAAGATTCATTCTCCCAACATATATACATGGAATATCCAATAGAATACCATTTATGATAAAGTAAACGTGTGAAAATATACATATATGTAAAAATGGACGTGCTGTCAAAACAATCCCCATCAGGTTCTTATATTTGGTATCCCACAAAATATCAATTTGAAAACCATGATGCAATGCAATGCATAAAGTATAAAATCCTTACCTCGATGATGACCACGACAACCTTACTAACTATCCAGCTTCTCGTGCTTTCAAAAGTGAAGGTCAAAACCAATGACAACTCTAGAACCCAAAATAAGGCTGATGTCAGAATCTTAACAATCTCATAAGGGATAACATATAAGTCCCAAATCAAGATTTTGATCCAAGACGGACTCTAAGGATAACCACTAATCCTAAACTAGAAATCAAATCCAGGATTACATCAAGATTCCTAGACCGAAACATGAAACAAGACCAAAAACTAGATATGGCTGGTGAAGCAGAACAAAGTTCGCTAAACCTAACTACGAGAAACAAATAGTGCAGTCGACTAAAACATAACCACAGTTAACCCGACACCTCAACAAACAACTAGAAATATCCACCAGTCGACAAGACATGGTGGCAGTCGACGGAACACGACACGCTCAACCAAAAAAGCTCAACAGCTGAGAGGACAAAACTAGATCCATTCAAACCCAACCATGGCCGATAAGGCACAATGGTGGTCAATCAAGACCACACAATAGTTGACGAGGCAAAACAAAGGTCAATCGGGACCACATAGTGTTGACCAGACTCAATAACGATCAATCGAAACCATTCAGTGTCAATGAGACACATCAACTAACAACCGAAACTTCACAGTTGTCGATAAGACACGCCTGCAACCATCCAAAACTCAACAGTCAAGCAAACTCAGCTACAATCAATCGAGTATGACTTTATTGGGGATCAACTCGAAATCCATAAACTGAACTGAGCCTAAAACCATGTCAAAGGACAAGAATTTCTTTCAATAATGACAAGGAAGTAGTGGAATGGTCCTATACCAAGTCTAGGAACCCAACTGATATGCAAACGACCCAAAAACATGATAAAATACGTTGTGCAATCGACCAGGGACCTCTTACGGTTGACCTGGGTCCATTTATGCACAATTTGCCTAATTCACAATCTACTAGAAACAGAACTGTGATCAATCAAAACTACCACAATCGACTGGACCTACGTCCGCTGTCAACCCAATAGCTACGGTCGACCGCATGAATAGTAGCAGTCTACCACACACAGACTTCTGGCAAACCAAAAATCGACCAGTGCGTTACCAACAAGACCGGTCGACCAGACATGGTAAAGAGGTTGACCGGGACGATGTTCAAGCAGGGTTTTCTGACAAAAAAACATGTCATTTTCTCCCAATTTTTGCCTTTCAACGACAAATAACCCTACATAGACTCCAATTCTAATAATATAAACCGTAAATTTCCATCAGATTCGAGCTAAAAATTCGAATTTGAAGCCAATAAAATTGTAAACTTTAACTTCAAAATCAGAGAGGTTAAACGGAGTTACTCACCAACGGCCTTTCACAAAAGTTGATGACTTGAACGTTGGGAATCCAAACTCGTCGTCAAAATCTCTCAACTCTCTAATCGGACCCTCTCCCTCTCTCTTGCGTTCTCTTCTTTGTCCGCTGAAACCCTTCCCCTTTCTCTTCTTCTTCTACTTATATTATTCTTTCTTTTCATTTCTTTAATAAATAATATATATTTTATACATTAAATAAATCCAATTTTAAATTCTGATTTGTTCCAAATGCTAACCGACAACGATTCTTTAGCCAAAATAATTTACTGAATTCATTCCCTCAATTAATTTACCACTCAAAAATATCCAATTTTATCAATTTTGACTATTTGACCGAAAATTCACACGTGACCACTACGAGACAAATCAGGTCAACTTTTCAACAGTTGACCGAATATCACGCGAAAAAACGAACACGTGGAATTTATTATTATTATTAAATTCATGGGTTTTACATATGTTTTATCTTAAACATCACTGTAAGACACTTGCCATCTAGATGGATGGAAATGGTATTTTGAATGTCCTTACCTCCTTCAATATCTACAAAAGAAACACTAAAATTATAGGTAATAAATCTCCATGCATATTTGTGAGTTGCAGAATCTCATAGCATATCAACTTGCTTTCTTGATAAATTGATCAAAACTTATGCCTAGATGTTTAGATGTTTAGGTGTCTAGATGTTTGGTTGCTCCAAGAAACAGTTTCGAACTTCTTATAGTAGAAAATCTACCTTTATAAACTTGAAGAATGATTCATCCAAGAGCAAGAGAGAATCCCTTCGTCTTTAGGGTTCTCGTGTGATTAGGGTTTCAAACCAACCCTTCATATTTAAAGACTAAAAATCTGAGAACTTCGCGGGAGGAAATCCCATGAAAATCGTATCTTAATTTTATCTTTTCCTAAACAGTGTAAAGATCAAATCGTAGCTCGTGGAAAATCTGGAAAACCAACTTTTTGAAATCTACCCGAGCTATAGCAGATGCATGAATAGTTGTTGGGGATGTCCGCTACAACTCGATCGTCCAATGGCCAACAGCCATTTTAGCCTTAACTCTTGTATTCACAGTTGCCAAAGCAGCTACAAATGCCAACACCTCTGCAGAAGCGTCCAATCTGCAGGTTCATCCATCAATTGCCGTCTACCACGTGTACTTATCCATTGCAAAAATCCCTTCTGCAGACACTAGTGTCACTACAATCCAATGACGTTGTTTCTCTTTGTCCAAAACTTATCGCGGATACCATCCTTTCCACAAAAGCGAATGATTCCACTCTAACGCTTGCGCTTCCACTCAAACACAAACGTAGCCGCGGAAACATGCAATAACCTAAAATGACGACATTCCTATTTACTTAACTCTTCCAAACGACATCCTTCCCTTCCGCAGAAAAATCTTTTATAAATTCAACAGTTAACACTTCTTCCACAAAACCAATCCAATAGTTCAACACCTTTCTATATCTAAGTGGCAACCAACACTTCCGTAAAAGCATCTTTTTCAAATCTAACAGTTCACATTCCTTCCACTAATCTAATCCTATGGTCCAACATCCTCCCACATCCAAACGACATCAAACACTCTCGTAGAAACATCTTTTCCATTTGATTTGATCTCACTCGTTCCCAGGTCATATCCAATGGTCTATCTTCCATCTTGTTCTTCCTTACACGATATTTCCTTAATCTCAAAAAAAAATATAAAATTAAACCAACACTTAAAACTTTCCCATTACATGAATTATCCAACGCTAACACATTATTCTTTACTAATTCTAATACACTATATTTTTCTAATTCTTCAATAATTTGTAATTTATTTTATTATTTATAAAATAAAATCTTTTATTATAACTTCCCTACTTTATTTAATAATTCTAATATTTTTTATTCTTTCATTAAAATTTTTCAATTGTGACAATAATTAATCATTAGAAATTCTAAATTATCGCATTATATAAAATTGATTGTTCAATTTTTGTGTATTATAGTAGTTTTTCCAAAAACAAATAACTCATAGTTAAATTCCAAGTAAAAAAGAAACGTGTCATTAGGTGATACATCTAATAATGTCTCTAGCTTGAATGACATTATACAACCCTTAACTCATCTCTACACAATGAATTAGGTCTTACTGTATTGAGTGCAGTTGTCAAAGATTTGAATCAAGCCAAATAATTTGAATTCTTTTTTCATGTAACAATTATTTGCTTCAAATTATGTTTTTTAAAGCTTAGAACATCAGTTAAGTATGTTGTTTACTTGTAAGAATTTGTCGATAAAATAATTGAATATTCTAATTTACATACTTTCAGGTTACCTAATATCATTTTGATAGTTAAAATAGAATACTTATTCTAAAGTGTTAATGAAGATAAACAACTTGTGCTTTGAATCAAAGTAAGTAAAAGATAAATGCACTTAGACTTTATAGTTTTTGGTTTAGGGGTCGTTGAATTTAGTTAATTAGATTTTGATTTTCTCATTACAATTCTTATAGTTTCATTTTTGTTTTTTCAATAGTCCTCCAATTTATTTTTGTTGGTTAAATTTAACGGAAAAAATTATGTCATTTTGTTTCTTACAGCACGTGCCATACGCGTGTCCCCGGCGCAGGCGGAATAGAGCGTCGAGCTTAATCTAATCATGGAGCTCAATCTAATCCTAACTATCCATCTTCTTACTCATGTAAATTATATATGAATTGATAACTCACCGACTTTCTTCTTCTTCTTCTTCTTCCTTCTCGCTCAATTTGGGGTTTGCAGATCGCCACTGCTCCTTCCCTTCCCTCCCCTCTATAATTCTGAAGGTGGGTATTTCTCTTACAATTTCATTTCTTCGTTTTCTGGCCGTTTTAATTGCTTTTTTTTTTTTGGTATAACTGCTTCCCTCATCCGACAGTTCTTTTACTTTTTTTTTTTATATATATTTTTCCTCTTTTTACTAATTTCCCATTAAATCGAGCTATTCCCTGTTGAATATAATTTGTTGGTTGGAGGGACGTGAATGGGGCAGAGTCCCTTTAATTGTATAGCTATCATTTTTCAAGCCATGTCGTCGTCACTTGTCATGATTGTTTCTTTGATGCATCCAAATCCCCTGCTGTAATTTCCCAGTTCCTTGTTCATTTTGATTTATATTGGAATATATAAATAAAAGGATCAATGTCTATGTTTTTTTTGGTGCATTTGTACTCGAAATGACTTGTAGAGCTCTTCTATTGTTGTGAATTTAGCTAGCTATTTCGTTGCTTTGATGACCCTCTAGGGATTGCGCATGTTACTTTTGGCTTCTTTCAATGTGTCTTAAAAAGAATTAGGGAACTCTATGTTTTAAAGTTTCATATCTGTTTGCCGGGTGTGGCAAAACATGTTTTACTTCTATTAATCAACCATAAGCTTAATGTAAAATGTTTCTCTATTTCATTTGATCTATTCCTGCTCCATGAAAGGAGTAATGGATAGTTCACTCAGCTCTTTTCATTCTTTCTTCTTCATTGTTCTTTTTCTATTTTTATTTGAAGGATTTCTTTTTGTACAGATAGAGGTGTAAAGTTTTCTTCCGAATGTCCCATTATCAAGGGGATAATTCTGATTACATGGCTGATGAGTATGAAATGGAATTCGGAGATGATGATATGGATGCCGAGTTTCATGAAATAGATATGGATGGGTCAGAGTCTGATATCGATGATTTTGACTCGGTTAGTGATATATTGATTTGGTTAAAAACAAGTATTATGGATTAGTTTTATGCCACAAATGATATTAATTGAGGTGTCCTAGTTGTATATTATTTTGGATTCTTGTTTTCTCTATTATGGTGATTTTCATTTTCTATCAATGACAATCAAAATAACTCTTTTAAATGACCTCATGAATGTATTGTAATTTGTTAATAGAATTGTTGCAGAGTAGCAGAGTACCTGATACCACTTCGGCTCAAGCAAGAAGAGGAAAAGATATCCAGGGAATACCTTGGGACAGGCTAAGTATTACTAGGAAAAAGTACCGGCAGACTAGGCTAGAGCAGTACAAGAACTACGAGAATGTTCCTAATTCTGGAGATGGGTCAGGGAAGGTCAACCTCTCCACTCTATTCTTTTATCTTTTTCCTAACTGCTGATAGTATTTAACTGAAGAGTTTTATGATTTATTTCATCATATTTACATCTATCTGCTGCGGCAGGACTGCATTAATACAAAGAAAGACTGTACGTATTATGAGTTTCGGCGAAACTCAAGATCCGTGAAATCAACCATTCTTCACTTTCAGGTTGGCAGGAAATTCTTATGCTGCTTTTTGTTTTGAATATATATCAATTTTGGAAGGATCCTCAGAAAAGCCTTTTTCAAAAACAGTTGAAATCAATCTCCTGCAGTCAGATTTGTTTGACTTTTTATTTTGTTCGATGTTACAGTTAAGGAACTTGGTATGGTCTACATCAAAACATGACGTTTACCTCATGTCACATTTTTCAGTGATTCATTGGTCTTCTCTAACTTGCACTAAGTCTGAAGTTCTCAATGTTTCGGGACACGTGGCACCAACTGAGGTGTGTGTGCTTTCCTTTTACGTCTTTTTGGGAAGTGGATGCTTGAAAGTAACTCCTATTTGTCTTGCTTTTAACGACATTTATCGATCATCTAATGTAGAAACATCCTGGAAATCTATTGGAAGGATTTACCCAAACCCAAGTCAGTACTCTTGCTGTAAAAGATAAGCTATTAGTTGGTGGAGGATTCCAGGGAGAGCTGATTTGCAAGGTACGTGGCTACTTGCGCATTATCTGAAAGATCATGAGATGTCAAAGAAATATGCTCATCATCTAGGTTGGTACATTGGGAAGAATATCCTGCCCAATGATCCTGGAGTCTTGTTGCTCAATTGTTCATCCTATTTCTTGTCATACTTGTTCTCCTGAAAAGAAAAATTTGTATGTGTTATTATTCTTCCAATATTGTCGCACTCTCTGATTCTGCTTTTCAGATAAATGGTATTTCTAAGATTTCGAAAAAACTGGAAGGCACTTGTTTTGGATAGATTGCTATTTTTATTTTCTTTCCACTCTGCAATATTTTACCTTTAATAAACATGCTACAAATACAGTATGCTTTGATTGCAGCGATTAGATAGACAAGGCGTTAGCTTCTGTTCCAGGACAACTTACGATGATAATGCCATCACCAATGCTATTGAAATTTACGATAGTTTGAGGTATAAATCAGACCTTTTTTAGCATGGATCTTTGAGATCAGTTTAAACCAAAACTAAACGGGCTCTGTTTGAATCTTCAGTGGTGCAGTTCACTTCACAGCCTCAAATAATGATTGTGGAGTTAGAGACTTTGATATGGAGAAGTTTCAGCTCACTAAGCATTTCAGTTTTCCTTGGCCTGTGAATGTAAGTAGTAGTATTCTCTCCTTTTAGGCACCTAATTTTATTTTTTTGTTTTTCATTATTCGGTGTTCTCTTTGATCGAAAAGTATGCAACTTATAATCGGTACTAAAGCTTTTTCTGATAAGTTGATTTGCTTTTTCACTGGTTGTAGCACACTTCTCTCAGTCCAGATGGTAAACTAATTGTGATTGTGGGAGACAACCCAGATGGTTTATTGGTGGACTCCCAAACTGGAAAGGTTGTGGTATCATCCCTCTCTTAACCTACTTTCTTGTATAGCCATTTCCAAACCATATTTATTAATTTTTTATCTTTTTTTTCTGTACAGACGTTGACGCCTTTATGTGGGCACTTAGACTTTTCATTTGCATCGGCCTGGCATCCCAACGGTGTCACCTTTGCCACAGGAAACCAAGACAAAACCTGCCGGATTTGGGATGTAAGAAACCCATCCAAGTCAGTTGCTGCTCTGAAGGGAAACCTTGGAGCTACACGATCGATAAGGTATAGTTCTGACGGTAAATATATGGCGATGGCTGAGCCTGCAGACTTTGTGCATGTGTATGATGTCAGCAAGGGGTATGGAAGAGAGCAAGAAATTGATTTTTTTGGCGAGATTTCGGGCATATCTTTCAGTCCCGACACCGAATCGCTTTTTATTGGTGTGTGGGATCGTACTTATGGTAGCCTCCTCGAGTATGGACGATGTCATAATTACTCGTACCTTGACGCACTTTTTTGAGGTTTGCTATGCGAATAAAATCGATTGTGTGGTGGTCAATTATGTGTTGTTGGATAATAATGTAGTTGTATATGTAGTGTGATTGAATCTTCATGTTTTTTCTTGATTCTCTTCTTTTTCTCTTCAAGTTGCAATTGCTCAACTCTCTCTCTCTCTCTCTCTCTCATGTGCAAATGAGATGAAAGACCTTTTAAATTAAAGGGTGGGTGGCTTGGACTCGTAATTAAATAATTACACTAGTGTAATAGTAGATGATTGGCTAGAAATTGTGGATGAATTATATTTGTGTTGTTCTTTAGCAAGGAAAAGAATCAGATACGCTCCGAAACATCAAGATTGAAAGACTATCTTTCAATGCACTTGCTAACATCTGAAAGAAATGATGAGTAAAATGGTTGGTAGCCCAAGTTAACGGAGCGAGAGAGCAACTTTGCACTCAAAACATAATCGATTTCTAAAATGAATGCAAGTTGTGGAGTACTTCGTTTGACATTGCTTTTCAAAGGACAAAAGTGTACTCTGCAATATTATACACTTCTAAGTATTTGGTAACAAAAACAACTGTTTTTTCTTTTAAATTACATGCCGTGCTTCGGGTGATTTATTTTAAAGTGAGCGGTGACCCGCGGCTAAAGGGTGATTGACTAGAAAATACACAAACTTCGAAAGGAGTTGCTTCTGGATATCGACTGGAAGCCTTTATCGATGAATCTGTTTAATGTTTGGTCGACCAAACGTGGCAACCTGCATATGCAAAATTGCATTTCGCAACTTTTCAAGGAAATTTTTTACAATCGAACCAAGCCTGACTTATTTTCAAGCAATTGAATAACTTTTAAACCTCAAAAGAGCGAATTCCATACATCCAAGACAATGAAAAGAACGAAAATAAGAACAAACTTCTACTCCAAGGGAATCTCTCGAAAGAAGATTGCACTTTAACTTAATAATTTGTGTGATTTAACAACTCCGCAATAAATTTCACTCCATAAAGTTAGTAAGGAACCTGTAGTAAAACGATAACTAATCCAACTCTCACGAAGAATTAGAAATCAGACACAAATTACGATTGTTAACAACCGAGTGTAGTGTGAGTTTTTGTTCGACAAAAAGTAAAGGCAAGAGGCTAAAAAGCAACTCTGAAAATTGAATAATTTGAATCCCTAGAATGAGCCCTAAAGAAAACTTCAATAGCTCTTGTGAAATTAAGGTTTAACGTTCACAAAATAAAATTACGAAACTAACCTTCTATGACTCCTACTCGCTCTAGGAAAATCCCTTGTAAAGTAAACCACAAAAATTATTAATTAAATAAATAACTAAATATAACATAAAGTGAACTATAGTAATTGGGGGTTCCTAACGTGTTTCGACATTCCTTCATCCTCATTGTTGGGGGGTTTCTTCGAGCCATTTTGCCACATTTTCTCTACAAAATATAGTAAACTATAGTAATTGGTTAGCTTTCTTAACTAGATCTTGTGACTGATCATCGTGGTATATCATTACATCAATTTTGAAATTTTGAAAAATATAACTTATAAAATTTTTTTCCTAAATGCAATCACAAAATAAATCTATTTTTTATTTTATTCCTCTAAATTTTAAATAATGACATTTAACAACCTATTTTCTCTCTCAATTATAATGTATTTTTTTAATAAAATTTAATAATTGAATATTATAATTTGTCAAACAATTAAAATTAATAAATCACTTTTAAAAACAACTTTTTTTATCATAGTTGATTATCTAAAGTAAAGCTAACAGTGATTATTAAAAGATTTACACTAATACCAAACTAGCTCTAAACCAAATCAAAGTTCAACTTCAAGGCTTTTGAGAATAAAATTATGCAATATCATGTCATCTTAACTAACATCGCATGTAATTTGTTTCTTAGTGCAATTTATACCCTATTGTATGGCATGATGTACAATAGATACTTTGAACTATGTTTTTGTAAAAAGTAAACCCTAACATAATCTACCCTAACATGCAATGCACATGCATGACTTTTCTTCCAAAAAAAAGTCCCCAATTCATCTCTCTCAATAATAAGAAGTGCTTACAACTCTCATCACTTTCCTTCTTCTTCTTGATCTATACTTGTTCTGTTGAAGACTTTCTTGTATTCTCTTTCACTCTTATGGAAAGCATACATGTAAAACCCATGGTTGTTTCATATTCTTCCACCCTTCACCCAAGATCTTCGAAACTTGTAAAAACATAGGTGTATTTGCGACTTCAACGATAATGATTAAGGACCATTGAAATAGAAATTTTTTTGGTAATAAATATTGAGCAATTCTAACCTCCAAAACATTTTGTTCTCTCAAAGAAAAGTTGTTGTAATACCCATGATTTTCCATTTTAGGGTAAAGTGAGATAAATTGTGGGATAATTGCACTTTGGATTGATTTAAATGGCGTTAATGGGAAAAAAGAGACTATGAATAGTGGATTTGCAAATGGTCATGTGTTTGTCGGTGTGATGGTGCCTGTATCATTTGGACAAAATAGAGGAAACGTCGTTGTTTGATGAAGATTTGAGTGAATAGTGCTCATCACGGGAGCTTAGGCGTCCGCAAAGGTTTTGGTATCGCAAAAGTTTGGTTAGACGACGTCATTTTGGTGTATTGAACGATGAAAAATTAAGGAAAATTAAAGATTGAATCGATTAGATGCGTTTGGAGCCATTGAATAAAGTTTAAGAACGACTAAAATCATTTAGAATAATGGAAGATTCCTTAGCAAGAGCGTGTTTGACCATTAGATTAAGTGGAGAGGCTGAGCGAGGGCCGTTAGATCAACAATTAGAAGGTATCCGCAGGAGATGAAAGATTCCTGTAGAGAGGGCGTTGAGTCATTGGATTTAGATTGGGAAGTTGATAGCCGTCACATGCAGGTGACGCGGATTGGAAACGTGTTCATGGATTGGTTCGTGTCCGCAACTTAAGTTAGCATCGTTGTTTCGCAAGAGGACTTTTAAGTTGGACAACGCCATTTCTTGGATTTAGTGCGAGATGGCCTGTGCACGCAAGAGCGAACACGTCTGCAAAAAGATGTGACAGTTTTTGGTTGGTCATTAATGGAATTTTCGCTAGGAGTATCCTAGCGGAAGGAAACATAGCCGCCGCAGAAGCGTAGACTTCATGTAACACCCCTTTTTGTAAAACACATTTTATAGTAAATTCTTGTGAAGTATTTTTTTTTCTTTAAAAACCATCACACTAAAACGATATAGCTTAAATTCTTTTGTAATAAAGCATACCTTTACAAACAACCACTAAACTGTGTACTTATAAAATCATTCTGGGAAGACTTTATCAATTACAATACATTCCTTGCCAAAACAACAAGTTTTAATAGTTATTTACAAATTTCGTATAACTTATTCCATAAAACAGTAAAATAAAATGTAGAATTACCAAACAACCACCAAGTCTTCATCATGAGTAAGCTCCCTCAATGGGACCTCGATTTTGCCATTTCTTTCCGAATATCCATACCTACAATGCAAGATTTATCCATAAGTCTAAAACTTAGCAAGTAATGCATGTGACCACGAACATGACATGACGTGACATTTTTTTTTTCTTTCTTTCTCTTTACTTTTCTTTCATTTTTCTTTCACTTTTCAAATATGAGTAGGCTCTACAGTGGAGCATACACTACTTTTCACCACCATTTTGGTAGGCCTCCACCCTTTTGGGAGATAGACAACACCCTTTTGGCAGTGCTCCGTTAGTTGCTATGCAATTTAATGCACAATGACCTAGCAAACCTTGGGCCAGTCAGCTCTGGGTTACACTGAAAGCAAACTAACAGGCTAATGTCCCACCAGCCCACACTTTTGGGACAGCCTGTACTCAGTCATCATTTACATACATTTTGTCTTTTTCATATTGATATTAAGTGGATAACCATTCAACCTAAACAAATATTATCCACTTTGGGTGAACTTCGACCCGCACAGATTTGTTCTTAGGCCAGCGTCACATACCACTAACCCAAAACGCGTCCACTTGGTATGGATGGGCACCCACTTATATCTCATGCATTTCACTTCTCATTTTATCTTTCTTAAATGTAGACCCATGTATGAACATACATCATAATGCAATAAAAATATTTTCACATAATATGCAACTATCAAACCATAGTAACAACAAATCCCACACACGCTCAACAATTTAAAGAAAGCACCAATACCAAGTTTCTCCAAGAACAAAACAGTATCAACATAGCCTACAAAACTAATCCCCATCTTCATATTTAACAGAGAAATCCAAATCAACAAATTAACATCCTCAACAATGTTCTTCAAAGCATTAAGTGAAATAAACAATAAAACTCAATCAACAGTTTATTATCCTCAACGGTGGTTATCATGACAGTAAGCAAGATAAATAGCACCATCGGCTTAACAGAGAACCATCCTCAACAATATATATATCCTGAGCAGTAAGTGAAGCAGAAGAATGTTATTCCCAATGATGTTCATCAAGCTATAATTGAAATATGTATAACACAACCCTAAGTAACCGAATACTATCCTTAGTCAACTATATACTCGAGCAATAATTGCAATAGAGAACAACTCCCAATCAACATAGTACTACCCTCAATAGTTCCTATCATCAGTAAACGAGGTAGAACACAAATTCACACCACATGGCACTATTCTCAGCAATATCTAGAATGACAACAACTATAGAGCACCAAAAAGTCCAAATAACAGAATATGGCCTTGTTAAGATGTTCCTCAAAACAGTGATCAAAACATAAACTAAAATCCAATCACACTAGCATAGATATCCCATAGTATCCACAAGTAGTAACCAAGATGCAGAATAAAACTTTAACCAACAAAACAGTAGCTCTCCATGATGCCTATCGGGCAGAAACAAAATACAGAACCGAACTCAAACCATCAAGCATATTTCTGAAGAATGTCTCTCGGCAGTACCAGACCAAGGAATAGACCTAAATTAACAGAACCGTATTTTCTCAAAAAAACCGTCTCTCGGACAGAAACACAACCAAAGAACAGAATCAATTCCAGTATTTTCCATTAAGCAGAAATCAACAGAAAATTAAACTCAATCAACAGCATAACAATCTCAACAAAGTCCATCAATCAGCAAAAGAAATGGAGGAAAATCCCCGCATGGGGTCGAGGGCCAAAACACACTCAAGCATTTACTTACCTCAAATCGCCGGGGAAGGAGGATCGTGGGTTTGCTCATTCTCGGAGACCGGGAACGCTCACCCGATTCACTCTGCGGGCCAGCAGGTCGAACGAGAACATCCCCTTTCGCCCGCGCTCAACGACACCGTCCAGACGCTCGTCGGTCGCTCTCCTTCTCCCTTCTCCCTTCTCCCTTCTCCCTTCTCCCGCCCTCCGCGTTTCCTTTCCCCTTTTCGCCTCATCCCAGCACTTCTCTTCTCAGTCCGTTCTTTCCCAGCAAAAGGGCCGATGGCCCATATGTCTCATACCCCTTTCTAATATCCATCAAAGCAAAACACAACACTCTTAGCGAAATTTCCAAATATACCCTCTCTAACCCCTTCTCAATACGCATCCGTCAGACTTAACCGAAACCCTCAACTTCTTCTCTTTTTTTCCCTTTTATTTTCTTTTCTTTTTCCACCAAATAAAATCCAACCCTTCTTCCAAATTTTAAATTGTTATGATCCCACGTTACTTTTTTTTCCCTAAAATATCTCTTATCTTTTTTTTTTTTTATAATTAATACTTCTTATGCCAATAATAATCTCATAAACTCCTATTAAATCTCTATAATTGTAAAATAATATATTCTGTCAATAGATCGATCTAATAATTATTAAATAGTAAGAATGACATCTTTAATCATTTTAAAAATTCATCCAAAAAGTAATTTCAGTCGTTACACTTTTGCTACTATAGATTGTTGTTTTTACAGTAGACTTTGAACAACTTGTGAGACGCATAATCGAGTGGGCGACTAGGTTATGTGATTCCAAAGGATTTTAGGCCACATTTTAGCTACCTAAATAAGGTAACGTGGAAAAGTTAATATGAGATATATCGGTCGATGATGATTCAAAGTGGTGATTTAAGAGCATAAATTATGGACCCATTAGGATGAATCTGGACGTGAATGGTGTGGAGAAACAGAGACTTGGATTTAAATGGTAACCGCATATCTAAGGAAAACACTTTAGAAATTCCAAACGGATTTATATATATATATATATATATATATATATGAGTCTTGTGTTGGAAAAACCTAGACGCGGGGTGTTGTGAGCTGACTCTCAACCCTCAAGAATACCTTCCTCCAAGATTTGCCAAGGTGAGTTCTCTTATGTTATTTTGATAGTACATTGGTAGTAAGTAACGTTAGGGTTATCCTTTTAATAATTAGTTCTTTACTTTTAAAGGAGAGACCAGTGTACGGGAAGGAAATGGAGAATAAAGCCTCTAGAAAAGGATTAAGGTAAGGAATGATGTTTGCATTACCCTTTAGGATTGCACCACAGAATAATAAGATTAAGATAATGATGTTCTACAGTTGCTATTATATGATAAAATGCATGACTTGAGGATGATAGGCGTATACAATATTTGTTATATGATGAAATACATTACTTAAGGATGATAAGTGTTATTTAGTTTCTATAAATCGCATCACTTGAGGATATTATGTTGTATTATGATATGTTGAATAGCGAGTTAGGTGATGTGATAGTTTGGTGATGTTAGATAAGGATTTAATTGCATGTAGGTTGCATTATTTCATGCATCATGTTTTCAGAAAATGAATGAAAGTGTTTTCTCATGCATAAGTTTTTCATAAAGAAAATATGTAACAACTTTGGTGATACGGTACCAATGGAGCTTTGGTTGGTTGATGCCTTCGAATGAAGAACAAACAACTTTAGTATTGTGTCCCAATGTCAGAACACAACAAGAAAGAAAAGAAAGAAAAAAATTTTATGATGTTTTATTAAAGATGTTTTTATCATTCATATCTATTACATTTCTTGCTAAGCATTAGGCTTATAGATGAATTATGTGGTGTAGGTAATAGGAAAGGTGATCAATGAACAAGAAGAAAGAACCAATTGAAGAAATATTCTCCATGATGATGAAGATGACTTGGCGTTGCTACAGTAAGAAAATATATAAAAAAAAGGGATTTCATTATGTAATGTACGCTATGAAAAATAGTTTAAACAACATGTTTTATTTAATCACTATTTAAAGAGAAAAAGTCTTCCACTGTATGAATGATTTTCTTTAATAAAAAAAAATTTTTCGGCACGTTACGAAATGTTAACAGAGCAAAACTAGGTTCTAAAATTGATTCTATAGTCTATGTAACAACTCAAGCCATCAACATGAAAATACTTTATTAACTGTAAGTACGTTCCAACTTTATTTATAGAATTTAGTTGTTTTTCTAATTTGTGAATTGTTCTATGTTAGAATAGAAAATGGCGAGAAGTCATAGGCGAGGAATTGAAGATAGGGATGATGTTGTTCTCAAGCTAACAGGATTGGTATAACGTCAGTCTCGACAATTTAAACGGTTTATGGTAAGAGAGGAGCAAGGAAATTTTTGATAGGTAGTTCCGAGGGATACTAGTGGTGAACGATTTTGGTGGTTGAGACCCCCTACTTTTGATGGACAAGCAGGTCATCCTATTTTTGCTGAACCGTGGATTCAAACCTTGGAGGACATATTTGATTTCTTGGAGGACATATTTGATTTCGCTAAGATAGAGGATGAGGAAAATGTTTGTTGTGCTATTTTTATGTTGACTTTAGATGTAATATATTGGTGGAATACCATTAAGTTAACGTGCAATGCTGGTGAGATATCTTGGGAATTGTTTAAGAAGATATTCTATGATAAGTATTTTAGTCATACCACTCGGACATGCAAACTTATGGAATTTGTTCAGTTATATCAAGTTGGTTCTAGGGCGGATTATATTCGTAATTTTGAGTCACTGTCATGTTTTGCCCAACATCTTGTTAGTATGGATGAGCACAAGGTTCACCAGTTCGTCCAAGGACTTAAGGCAGAAATTTATAGGTGTTAAGATATCCGGTACTTGAGGGATGCCATACTTAGTTATAGTTTCTAAGGCTCTTGAAATTGAGGAGGCTGAGAATAAATTCACAAGACATGGGGAGTTCATAAAGAAGGTCCAAGCACAAACTAGAGATGAGGAAAAGAATTCAAGGAGTTTTAAGCGACCTTAAGATGAGGGGATACAACAAGGAAGAGAGAAAATGGTTCAAGGAGAGTTTAAAGCTAGTACATGTCCTAGGTGCAAGAGGAACCATTCTGGTTAATGTATGGCTTGGTCTGGAAGATGTTTCATTTGCAATGAGATTGGTCATCATGCCAAGGATTGTCAGTCATCATCAAAGGAAGTGAGTAAGGTTACACTTATGGTTTTCGCTCTTATAGGAAATGAGGATGAAGATCAACCGGCTATGTGTAATACCCTGATTTTCGTCACATAATTAATTAAGGATAATTAGAGGTTTATTTGATAATAATCAAGGATTTATTTAATGAGAAATTAATTGGGATATAATTATATCGATTATTGGATAATTATTGATGATTCAATTTGGGAAACCAAATCGAAGAAATTAAATTAGATCGATAATTATCGTCGAGAAATATTTGGAATAAGTTGGGAATTAAAAATTTTGGTCAATTAATACACTATACGTATATTTGATAATTATTGATTTATTAAAAAAATTAAAATAAATCAAATGGAATTATGCATTAAAAGGAAAAATGGGAATTTAAATTAAATGGGAGAAATGGATAAATTAAAAGGGGAAAGATGCTGGCTGGTTTGGATGAACCGGTTTGGTTCGGTTCAGGGATGGTTTATAGAACAACTGAAAACAAAATGGGGGAAATTCATTTTGGCCTTCGGCCTTCCTTCGTTGGCGAGTAGAACAGAAGAGAGGAGAGGGAGATCGAGAGAGAAGAGAGGTGATTGGGAGCGGAAGGACGACGGTGGGAAGGAGACATCGTCGTGGGCTGGGTTCATGCTATCCGTCGTGCTGGCTACTGGCGACGGCTGTGGGCGGCGCGACGAATGGTGATCGCGAGGCTAGGGCACGAGTCGAAATTGGAGCTGTGAAATCGCCGGTGGAGGTAGTGGTGATTTGGCGAAGACAAATTGGCGAGGCTGGGTAGGGCTTCGTTTCGCTAGAGATTGGAAATGGTCCGGGTCTGTTGGTCCACATATGAACCGGCTTATTCTTCTCCCGAAACGATTGCGGCTTCCACATGGCCATCGGGTATTGGACCACTTTCCTTGAGTTGTGTAATTTTCTAGTCTTCTCTGCCTATATAGGTTTGGCAGTGGCAGTCTTCTCTTGGCTATAAGTCATTTGGTGCAGAGGAATTTGCTGGAGAAGGAGGGGGAAAAGTGACAGTGAAGTGTGTCGAAGGATGATGGTGGCCGAGTGTTTCTCTAGAGAATTGTGAAGCTGTGAAGAGTCGGGTGTTGGCTGCAGGTAATGAACTTCTTCCTTCTTTGATTTTGTCTCTGTTGAAAGAAATCTGTCTATTAAAATGGAATTTGTTAGTTCTGTTGTCTTCGTTTAAGGATGATACGGTGTTGGACATTTGTATATCCTGTAAACTGGCTGTTCATGGTTTAAATTCTGTTATGTTAATGGGTAATCTGTAAAGGGAATAATCTGTTGATGAGCTGCTATTGGGTTTGGTGTATTGTTCTGTTGTATACACAGGAATTATGGGTTGTTCTGGATTTCTTTTTGTTGTCTGCTGGATGATTTTTTGGAAAACAAATCTATTGCTTCTCATAATGATATTGATGGCTTGCGGTGATATGTTGTATGCCATTGATATGTAATTTGGACCTTGTCTGTTTGATGGGTGTTGGTCTGCTACTCACATATTAATAATGGATTGGTTGTTCGGATATTGATAGGTTGCTTAGTGAATGGAAGCTTAACTATTAGTTGGGATTATTTGTTGGTTCCCTGCTAGTTTTTGTGGATGTAAAGACTTAACTATTGTTGCATGGAATGCTCTTCGTTGGGTATTTACTGGAAGCATGAATATGTTGAGATTGGTTTTGATTGCTGGAGATATTATGCATGCATGTCAGATTAAGTTCATGTACTGTGAGAATTACGTTAAGTGCTCTACACGTTGTTACATGCTCTATACATTTGGATTATTCTTGGTTAAACTATATAGATAGTGTGCATGTGAAATATATAGAATTTAGTTGGTTTAAATTCAGTTTATCATTGGACAACTATATACTAGAAAATGGATTGTTGGACATAGAAACATGTTGGATTGATATTCTGGATTAGTTGTTGAATGTTTACTGCTGTGATTGATTTCAGATTAGCTTCTGGTTGTTTGTCTGGATGATTTATCTACGGCCTTTCTAATTGGATAAAAAAGATAAATAAATGTTTTCCAATCTACGGCCTTTCTAATCTACGGCCTTACTACGTTCATGAGGGTTATGCATCATGTCCTTAAAGACTTTATGGGGTGGTTCATTGTGGTATACTTCAACAATATTCTTGTGTATAGCATTGATGTTCCTTCACATGTGCAACACCTCCAACTTCTATTTGACACTTTAAAGTCCACCAAGTTTTATGAAAACTTGAAGAAGTGCTCTTTTGCTCAAGAGAGGGTTTATTTCTTGGGGTTTATGATCACCAAGCATGGTATGGAAGTTGATGAAGCCAAGATTGAAGCCATTCAATAATGGCCGGTTCCTAGAAGTATTTCCTAGGTGAG
Organism: Begonia loranthoides; assembly: GCA_022433065.1. Lineage (NCBI taxonomy): Eukaryota > Viridiplantae > Streptophyta > Magnoliopsida > Cucurbitales > Begoniaceae > Begonia > Begonia loranthoides. The sequence goes on along the minus strand of CM039470.1, from coordinate 16,690,150 downwards.
GAGTTTTCATAGGTTGGCTTTGATTTATCAGAGATTTATTCAGAACTTCAGCACGATAATGGCTCCTATTTCTAATTGCATCAAGAAAGGGAAGGGTTTTCATTAGGCTAAAGCGTTTCAAGCTTGCTTTGAGACCATCAAGGAAAAACTATGTCATGCACCCGTGCTAGCCTTGCCCAATTTTCCTAATGTGTTTGAGGTGGAGTGTGATGCTTCGGGGTTAGGCATTGGTGTTGTTCTTATGCAAGAGGGCCAACCAATTGCCTATTTTAGTGAGATGCTCAAAGGGGCAACCTTAAACTATTCTACTTACGACAATGAGTTCTATGTGGTTATCCATTCCCTCGAAGTGTGGCAGCATTATATTATCTCCAAAGAGTTTATCATTCACTCGGATCATCAAGCTCTTAAACACATATGCAGTGTAATACCAAAAAAATAAGCCATGTATAAATTGTACTGATTATTGGAATGGGGATTGAAGATTTATTGTATGATTAAGGAGGTAATTGATGGATTATGGTTTGAAGATTAATTGGAGAATAATTAGACTTATGTGGGGTATTTATAGTGACTAAATTATTGGATTAATTAAGAGTGTTGTGTGAGGAGTATAACTTAGTTAATATGCAAAGTAAATGGAGAGAGAAGAGTAGTGGCGAAGAAGCAGTGGACGACGTGAAGGAGAGGTTGAGCGAGCGGCAGACATTTTTGGTTTGGGTTGTTGGAGCGGTCGAGTATTGCTCGACCGGTCTCATGCTGACCATGTGAGAGTGGTCGATCATTGCTCAACTTGTAATATCCTGAATTTTCGTATAGCTAAGCACAAGAATTAAGTGATGATTTTGGGATGAAGAGTTGAATTAGACAATTTTAAGATATCTGTCAAGAGAAATGTAATTGGAATAAGTGAATTATAATACCCCGTTATGTTCATAATTAGCGTATGGGAAGGATTGAGGTTAATTGGAGAATTGTTTGATGATATTTGGAGTTAGATGGAACGATATCAACTAGATTGACAGTTAGTGGAATTAGCAAGAGAAAGTGTACTTGGATATTATAGAGTTGAAGGTATAGGATTTAGAATACCTTACGACATATTGGATTTAGTGAAGAATAATGTGAAGGAAGAATAGTAGAGCATATAGTATAAGTAGGTTCAGATGATATAGATGTTCAAATATATATAGGGATTTAGTGTATATTGGTTTGGAAAAAATGAAGTCGCATGGAAGATATTAGAATTTGCAATTTAGACCTCACTTGATATATATAATGTATACATATGTACATATATGTCACGTTATAGAATAACATGTAATATATCTTTATAATTTGAAGAAATATGTCGTGGTCGATCGGTTTGGAGTGGCGGTTGTTTGCCTAAGGATGTGATCGTCCGGCTCGATCATCCGGGATTTTGGAACAAAGAAATCAATGGTCGATCGATGGACTGGCGGTAGATTGGCCAAAGATGAATCGATCTACCGCTAAACTGAAGAGCCGCCTGGTAATGAAAATGCGTCGTTGGAAGCTTATGAAGTCTATGTTGTACGCTTCTGGACGTTGAAGAGTTGTGCTCCTTTGGCCTTCTGTTTTCACTCGGACACTGAAGAGACAATGATGTGGCCTATTAATTGTGAGGGATGGATTGAAGTTAAATGTTTTTGGAGAAACAGTGGGAAACCTCTGGCAGTGTTTTGTGAGAATAGTAGAGAGAAGGTTTATTAGAAAGAAGAGAGGAATGAGAGTTTTACAGAGAAGGAAACCGTGAGAGAATATTCTATGATTGTTGAGTGAGAAATCGTGGTTGTGAGAATTGAGTGGGAGTCCGTGGGGGGTTTTAAGAAAGTGACCAAGGGTAGAGAACTGCTAGCTGGGGTTTTGAAATTGTGAAGGTAAGCCTTTGGTGTTCAGGTATTGGTTTCTCTCAGTTTGTTCTCTGTTGAATAATGGTGATGAAAGTGATAATCTACCTATTGAGTTTTGCATGAGGTTTAGTTATATTCTGTTGGTTGTTTAGGAAATAGACTTGGATAAATAACTCTCTGCGTCATTGAATGAATTGAAATATATTGATGAAGTTGGTTGACATATCCCCTGCTGTAATTGTTGCACCCTTTTGGGTTTTATATTGCTTAATTGTGCTATAGTTAAAATGATGCCATCTTGGTTTGTTGTTAAGTGGGATTATTTCATTCTTATTATTATTGATCATGACCGTGAGGAATTATTGGACTGTGGCATAAATCATTAGTGGGTTTTATTATGTGGAATTATTGGAGAAGGTAGTTATTTGATTGAGGGTTATCATTGTTGGACATATTTTGAAGCTATACCTTGTTGGAGTAAATTGTGAAGTTGAATTAAGGAAATCTATTAGACAATGAATTGCTAGTAGTTAGGGTTGATCATTGGTGAATCATTATTGATAATTTCACGTTGTTGATAAATAGGTTTTGAGAAGAAACTCTAAGTGGTAACTCATTAAAGCTAAGGACTCCAGGTAAGTGGTACTATATGTGTTTTGTCAGAAAGGGCCTACATCATGGGAATTGGGGGATTTTTATTGTTTGTTTGATTGCTTGTTATGAATTGTATGTTTATTAGACTTAGGTTTAGTTCCTTAGTTAGGACGAATCTCGTTTTAAATATATGGTTGAGGAACACGTGATAGGATTGTATGCGCACACAATGTTAAGACATGGAATCCTAAAATATTCAGAAAATAATAAACTTAAATAGGTGGTTAGAGATGTGGGTGGTCGACTAGGTGTGTGCCACACGATGGCCGCCTCATGCATAAACCGCTCTACCTTGTCAAGTTAACATCTCCAATACTTGGATGGGTAATTGAAACAAAATGAAAACAGAAATGAATAAATGTAAATAGGTGGCTAGAGATGTGGGTTCTTGAGTTGGTCGCCTAGGTGTGTGCCACAGGATGGTCGAGTGCATAAACCGCTCTACCTTGTCAAGTTGACATATCTAACACTAGGATGGGTATCTGGATCTAAATGAAAACAGAACATTAACAAAATTAAATGGAAAATACGAACAGGGGTTTTTGTGGTCCGGTTGGATACGCCCAGCACAAAAACAGAATAAATAATAGTAAAACACAAAAACAGTAATAGATAAGCGAAATAGAAGACTGTATACGAACAGTAATAAATAATAGTAAAAGACATGAACAGTAATAGATAAGCAAAACTGAAAACTGTATACGATGTTTAAAAGTTATATGTGTATTTCATGCTTTACGTTTATACCGCTTACTGAGCTTTAGGCTCATAGATAGGTCCCATTGATGTAGGTAAGAAGCCGATGATTGGATAAAGCTGATAAAAGACGTAGCTGATGGAGTATTGCTGGGTTGAGCGTTTGTGCTGTTGGCGACATTCACATTGGGGTTATGACTCACAGAAATGGAACAAATGTATTTAAATGCTTTAAAAGTATTCAAGTGTTTAACGATTCAAACTGTTTGAAATTAATGTTTTACATGTATTTATTTAATAGCTTTAAATTACTAGTTAATGGTATTTTAATGTAAAAGACTTCCGCTGTTTGTTACTCTGGTTTTCCCTCACTAGTGTTTTTAAAAGAAAGAAAGTTTTTATACGGAAAAAATTACAGAATGTCACACAACTGGTCCCATAGATTTTTTAACAAATTGTAAATCCTGAGAAGTCTGTTTTGTTCTCTGGAAAGACCGTCAGGCCAAGAGAAACAGAGAGAAAATGAGAGAGAGATGGAAAAGAGAACTGCTAAAAGCGAAAAGAAAAGAGAGATGAGAGAAACAGAAAGAGAGAAGAGTGAAGTTCTCAGGGGAAAGAGGAAGAAAGACATAAAATGTTATGTGTGAGTGACCTTTTGGAAAAGAATAAAAGAGAGAGGAAGAAGAAGAAGAAAGGAGGAAGAAAGGGCTTCTGGGAATAAAGAAGAAGAAGGAGAAAGATGGAGAAGGCGGCGAACTTGATGGAGAAAGAAGGAGGGTCTGTCCTTGGGAACTCCCCGATTCTCAGGTTCTTCACGGGTGAGCTTCAGGTATTCGACTTCCTCCCTTATTTTATGGGTTATGTTATGATTGTTGTTAAGTGTAGAAAATGAAGGATGTAAGGAGTTAGAAATGGTCCTCTATTTATTTATAATTTTGATATTGCTCCTCTGTTGGGTTTATGCTCATTATACATTGTAGGAATTTATGTTCTACGGTCGTTTTGGTTAATGGTCTGTTGAGCATGGATATTAGGGAAGAGTTGTATTCTGTTTAGGGATTTATGGGAATAATAAGTGAAAGATAAAAGGATGAAGAATGTAGTGCCCTATTGTTTGGATAATGCCATGTTGTTTACTACTTTGCTGATTATGAAGAATATTGATGTAACGACTAGGATTTTCGTAATTCCTTAAAAACATGAGGAAATTCGAAACTTTTAAAAACAAAGCAGAGCACGACTAAACCAGACCGCTACCAACCGTTCATAAAACTCATATTAAAAATCCCATTAACAAAAATATGTGGAAGCGTTATAAAATCTTGTTTAAAACGTTGTAGAAGCGTAATTAAATCATTAAACAATTGAAATACTGCGCTTAATAAATGAAATTGACAATTAAACATCCTTTAATTATAATTTAGAAAACTTAGTTAAATTACAACTGACTATCGTTTACCCTCTTATGCCTGGCCAGACACGAACTTCCTCTACATACAATTACCTACATCTACACCACAAGCAAACTGTAAGCCCGAAGACTTAGTAAGGAAAAAGGGTTCAATGCAACGTGAATGCCACTCTTTAGTCCATTTTGGAATGGGGGCCACCCAAACCAATCCTTTTATTAAGCCATTCGTTTATTAATTACTTTACTCTTACTTTAATCCATTTATTCCTTACTCGTACTTCAAGCTGGAATTGAGAGGTTTTTCTCGTGCAATGGCATAGTGCTCGGATCTAACCTTTTACTTGCAATCTAGAACTCCCGTACCCTATGAGGGAGGGGCTCTGCCTAGAGTGCAGACTACGCTACCCATCCACTCCCAATTCCCTTTTCTTCTTCTTTTTCTTAACATTTTACCTCACTTATGCATGCTTGCGTACCACTACCAAGGTGGCATTTCCTATGGTTTCTATTAACATGAGGCATGACCATACATTCTCAATCTAACATGATGCATGATGCTTCATAACATAACGTTAATAATTGAAGTGCGCATTGACAGAAGGTAACTGTAATTGAAAGCCCATATAAAGAAAGTAAAACATATAATAGAAGGATATGACTGCGCACCTCAAAGAACAATTATAATATTGTGAATCATAAACAGCGAAACACATAAGGAGATCAAGCAAAGATAATAGAACGCAATGATAATCAAAAGAGAAATCAAAACATACTATTTATTAACATGCTGATTTCCTAGTCATTTTACATGCTCCCTACTTTTATTATTCTAGGTGATTCACTAATCACTTAGCATCTTTAAGAAAAGGTTTCCACTATTATCCTAGTTAATTACATGCATTCATTCGAGTTAATTAAGTATGGCATAACTATGTTGGTTAATATGTTAATATTATTCTAATTAATTACATACTCAAGTTAACTAATTTCCCTAGTTAATTATCATGCTCTTAGAATATTAATTACCCTTTAAACAAGCTGGACTTAGTCAAGTTAACATGTTGGTTAATTAACATGCTTATTTAGTTAATCATTCTAGTTAATTGACATGCTCATTCTAGTTATAATAGTTATAATATTCTAACTAATTATTCTAATTAATTCTAGTTAAGTTACTTAGCATGCTTATTGTTATTTACTCTAATTAAAAGTAACATACTCAAGTTCATGCTCTTGTTAATTAGTTGAGTTGCTCTAGTTATTTGATATGTTCAATGTTTAGTTAATTATTCTAATTAATTACATGTTCAACTAGTTGGTTAATTATCCTGATCAAAGTTTGGTTATTTAATTAACATGCTTTGATTACTTAACACATTGATATTAGCCCCTAGTTTGTTATCTTAGTTAGGTTACATACTAAATTCATATCATTAGTTAATTGCATGCTTAGATTACAGGATTAATTGAATTACCTTAACATGCTTGCTAGTTAGTTCATTAATAATTAATCATGCTCAAATCCAATTAGATGATTTTCCTAGTTAGTTAACATGCTTGAACAATAATTGCAAATTCGATTCTAATTGATTAACATTAACATGCTAGCTAATTAACATGCTTAATTTCTAATTATATTAATTATGCTAGTTAATTAACATGTTGTTAATTGATTTGTACAAGATAATTAAACATGTTAGTTAGCTACTTAAGCATGCTAGTTAATGTATTGAACATGCTAATTAATTAATGTGGTACGCATTAGTCAATTAACATGCTAATTAATTACTTTAACTGATTACATACTTAATAAGTAACAACAAGTAAGAGACTAAGCATATGTGCATAAGAAAATAGCAACAACGAAAATTAAACAAGTAATTAGACTGTAAGCATTGCTCGTTTCACGCTTTAACCCTTGTATCACTCCTTTTTCATTTATCATTTCATTACTAATAATACATTTGCATCACTTAACAGACAATTAAAAAGAGCACATTAACAAAAGGAAGTATCACAGAGCTTAACTGAAATTTACAGAATACAATTCACAAGCTAATCAACAAAAGAACATCCAAGGAAATCATCCAGGAAATGCAATAGAAATCATTATCATCTCCCAAACAACTACTCAACAACTAGCAAACAACATACTTAACAACTAGCAATAAACACTTTAAGAACACTAACACTAAACTCACGCACACATACTTGTGGTGCAGGGCCTCCAACTGGCCAAGACACCCCCAATCCCTTACCTAAGTGATGAATACTAACAGGGACAGCTGCACACCTAGCCTCAAGGTTCTAGCAGCTCCAGTAGGGCAGCAGCTCTAGTTTAGCTCAATAACTCGCCACAAACCCTCACTCACTGGAACACTATTCTCACACCTAGCTCACAACACACTTAACACACTCCTTCACCCACTCACAGTAGCTCACTCACTAGGGAGGGAGAGCTCTCACGCAGGGGAATGGAATGAAATGAAGAAGAAGAAAGAGAGAGAGAGAGAGAGAGGTTATTACCTGGAAGAGGGGAAGGGACACCATCAATGCTTCAGGCAGGAGGGAAAAGCCAACTACGGGCATAGGGAGGGGATTTTCGTCACTTCGGGTGGGTTAAGGTCGATTCTTATCCATTTTCTAGGATTTTCTATGATTTTTCATCATTTTATTGCTATTTTATTCGTAGGTCCTGGGCTACTTTGGACGGGTGCGGACACATAGGCTTCGTCCGCAAGGCTAAAATACCGTAGGCTAAATCGAGGCTTTGGACGGGAAGGTGCATCCCTGTCCTGACAATAACGTCTGCAGGCAGGGTTCGGACGCCAAAGCGCGTATGCATGTGACGTCCGCGCATCATCCAAAAGTGTCCCAAAATCAGATAGAGGCAAATCGAACGAGGCCTCAACTCATCTGTAGCCATCCGGACTCGTCTGAAACTGTCCAGGTTTTGAACAGATTAGATGCGAACGTAGTTCCTCTCGTCCGCATCGTCTGGACCTCGTCCGCAACTTCACAGCACAATGAAATCAGGACGTAGAATCACATACCTAGTCATCCCCAGGCTAAGGGTGACGTGCAATGCTCTTGCGGACGACACTTCTTGTCTGCAAGATCGTTCACATGCGTCTGAAAGTCCATTTCCAGACACATTAGGATGCGAATCCTCATCCTTGAGGCGTCCCAAATGTCGGGGACGTTACGCAATGTACTTGCAGACGACATAATGCATCCGCAGAGTCGTCCATATGCATCCAAAAATGCCCTGGACAGCCTTTTTTCGCATAGTCCTCACTTATTAATACACATATTAATACACAACGTAATGATTTCCCCCGTGAATATCTGTCATAGAATGACACATATTCATACAGAACGTAATGTCCCCCCATCAACCAACATCCAATTATATCGCGTATATGGGGAAAATGTGACAGAAATAACCCTAGACTTGATGCTCTAAAACGTCCTTGGTAATACCCCAATAATTGTCCAACTTAAAAAAAGTTGGGGTGTTACTATTGATGGGTTATGTATGTACAGTTTGGTTGTGGGTTACGACTTACTAAATGTAATGAAGTGTTCATATTTGGATATATGTATACTATTGTGGATAGCGATATGGTGGTAGGTTAGTGATGGATACATGGTTGTGCGGTTTATGGAAGGAAATGGATATGAGAAGTTGAAGAAAATATGGAATAGAATTATAATGTATACGCATAGGGTCGAATTATAAGTCTAAGACTGTGGGATAGTTATTAATGATTCAATGTTATTGATTTGTGAAGGTACTGTGAAGGTATTAAAGGAAGAAGGATAAAGTGCTGAAATGCTCTACGGATGCAAGGTAAGTTGATATTGTATGTGTTTTGGTCTTTAAGGCCCTACATCACAAGAATTAGGAATTGTATGTTGACTGTATTTATTAGATTAGGTTCTTTATGTTAAGAAGTATGATATTGAGCATGTTTTGAGATTATAGTGATGATTGATCATGTTTCAAGGATTGTATCATTGCTTGATATTGTGTAACGACCCGGTTTTTCATAAATCCTTTAAAATGCACTAAAATTTGAACTTTTGTAAAACCGTTGAAATCTCTTTTAAAACAAATATCAGAGTGCGACGCTAAACCAGATCGCTGCTAACCCTTTGTTAAACTTGTTATGAAAACCAATTAATAAAATGCGAAAGCGTTATAAAATCATTTGTTTAAAGCATTGCAGAAGCGTAAATAATTTAATGAAGAAACTAGACAATTCTAAACAATTAAAGTCAAAACAATAAAACTTAATTGAATTACACCGTTCCTTATTTTACTCTTTAGCCTAGCCAGCCATGAGTCCTGCACGTGCAAATCCTTCACTCCTGCTTTATTATCTACTTTATTATCTGTTCTTCGTTTTGTACCTACACCACAAGTAATACGTGAGCCTAATGGCCCAGTAAGGAAAAAGGGTTTAATGTAGTTATGAAATGCCTCTCTTTAGTCCTTTTTGGAATGGGGGCCACCCAAACCAATCCTTTCATTACATCATTCATTCGTTCTTTACTTTACATTACTTTATTCGTTCGTTACTTGTACATCGAGCGAAAGTTGTAGACTAGACTCGCTACCCATTCGCCCTCCAACTCCCCATTTCCTTCATATTCTTAACATCTTTTTACCTCACTTAATGCATGTGTAAGTACCACCACCAAGGTGGCACTTCTTATTAGTTTCTATTAACATGATACATGACCATACATTCTCAACCTAACATGATGCATTATGCGTTATAATGTATATTAACAGAAATTGAAGTGCACATATAAAAAAAAGTAAGTGACAATAATTGAATAACAGAATTGAAAGCGCATATAGGAAAACAATTAAAAATACTGAATTAAAACAAAGAAGCACATAAGGAAATCAACAACGAACATTAAGAGAAAACTAAATGTGTTAATTATTCTAGTTATTAACATACTCTAATTAGTCATGCTTATAAGTCTAGCTAATTAAACATGTTTAAGTAAGTGAACATGTTAATTGATTAATTATGCTAATTACATGCTCAAGAAATAACTAGCTTTATCCTTCTAGTTAGATATCCTAATTAACTAACATACTTAAGTCGAATTACAATTATTAATCTAGTTGGTTATCCTAATTTATTTACATGCTCAATAATAAATTATGATTATTATCCTAGATGATTTAAACATGCTTTGTTCTAGTTAGTTAATTAAAACATGTTTTTGTTCTAGTTAATTAAACATGCAAATTAAACGTGGCATGACTTAATTAATTAACATGCTGGTTATTTACTAATTAAACATGCTCAAGTAATAGTTTAAGGGATTAAACATGCTTAGCAAATAAATTAAATATGCTTGACTAGTCATATTAAAGTTTTGTTAATAACTAGTTAATTCATTCTAGTTAATTAACAAACATACTACTAGTTATTCTAGTTGGTTAATTAATTAAAAATGCTAACTAGTTAATCGAATTGTTGTCCTAGTTAATTAACATGCTCAAGTAAAGACTTCGATTATAATTCTAATTAGTGATTCTAATGGATTATCATGCTCAATTTCTAATTAAGTTAGCTACTCTAGTCGATTAATCATACTCAATTTCTAGTTAAGTTAATTACTCTAGGTAATTAACATGCTCAATTTCTAATTAAGTTATATTCGCTAGTTAATTAGCATGCTCGACTAGTTTGTTAATTAACATATTCAAGGATTAGTTATTAATTAAACAACTAGTTAAACATGCTCGAATTGTTATTTAACGACTAAATAATTAATTAGTTAAATAAGCATATTCAAGTCCAATTAGTTACTCTAATTAATTAACATGTTTAAGCCAATATTATAATTACCGACTAATTAGCTCACTTGTTTAGATTGATTAGTTAATTAGTTAACTACGATAAATGATTGATTGATTAAACATGCTCAATGTTGTTCTAGTAGAATCCTAATCAGTTACTTCAAACATGTTTATTAACAGCAAGTAACTGGACAGCTTACCCAGAGAGAGTTAACTAACAACGAGTAAGGAAATAAGCAACAAGAATAAAATTAATATAAGCAAAGGAAATCATAGTTCATTCAAGCTAATCTCATCCTCATGCATTCCTTTTTCCAGTTCATCATTCTCTATTTCTCAGCAACCATTATTAACAACTAACAATATCACTTAGCAGGAAAGGAAATCACAAAATTAACAAAGAATATCATCAAGGGCATATCACAGAAAATCATCCAGGGAAAGGAAATAATTACAGAGTATCAATCATAGAGCTATCAACACAAGAACAGAACTAAAAACCCATGGAATACCACACTCACGCATTCTACTTGTGGTGTAGGGCCTCCACAGGCCAAGACACCCCTAATTCCTTACCTCAAACTTTATCGCGCATTAGCACCAAATCTTCATTCTTCTTCTCTTCTGATACCTTCATGATTAAAATATTATAACTTATCAATGAGTCGTATTCTAACTTGTACAAATTCTGAGTACTTCACCGATGCCTTAACAGAATACAACATAGCCCAATAAATTTATCCCACAAGTAACAAAACAACACTAGTTAAGGCATCATTCATAACTTCACCATTTCAAATCCATTCAGAGCCTACAATCCCAAATTCCAGAAAACCAAACCACATTAACTACTATAAACAGGGCCATGAACCCAAGGTAACATCACCTAGCAAGTTCCATTATCCAGACAACCATTAGCTTACCTTAACCAACGAGATCATCCAACAGCAAGGCTAACCTAACACATCAGGATATGTCATTTTATCCATCCAGATACAAGTGTTTATTCCAAGTTAACAGAGTTATACAAAATCTTAAAACAGAACTTAAAGGACCAAAATAGAATAGGAGAAGACCTCACCTTCTTGGCCAACAACCCAACTCCACCTGCCTCCCCAGTTTCTCCTCTCAGCTCAGCACCCGAGCTCTCCTTCCAGCCTTCCCCTTCCACTGCAAGTCTTCTGCCTTTCAACCTCACTAGAGAGCTCCTATGCCCAAGCCATCTCCCTGGCCATACCCAGACACCCGTGCCATGCCATACCTCTAACTCAAGCCATACCTCCACTTCCACGCTGTCGGTTTCTTCAAAGTAGAACCAGGAGAAGAAGACCGGTTCGAGCCGAACCACAAACCTGACCCAGCTGCTCCACCCGACTTGCTGGCTCCAACCATCGACCCAAGGCCTCCCTGTCCTGAGGCTGGAATCGCAGCCTCACCTCTGCCGACCCTCACCGTCGCCAATCCATTGACGCTGGCCACCAGAATCGACAGGGTGTCAAAGTTCGACGCTGCCCCGATGTGTCCCACGAGCCCGACGCTTCACTTGTCGCCAACTACTCACCGTTTATCAACGTACTCCCCGTTGCAACGCGAGAGAGGATCGCCTGAGGCCTCTTGCCATTCTCCCTCGCTCGCAGTCTCCCTCGTCTTTGTTGTCCTCCCTCTCTCCATCACCCTGCTCTCTCTCTCGTTCCTTCTCTCTGTTTTCTTATCGAGTTCTTCTTTCTCAAAGACAAAACAAATGGCTATGGGCCATTTGTTTATGATGACACACTGGACCGATTCATCCTTGAACCGGTTTAGTCAACCCATCACAAATTAATATCTCCTTCTCATTTTATTCCCCTTTTAATTTAATCTTTCATTTTAATCCCCACATTAATTATTCAATTAATCCTTAATTCAAAAAAATTATAATTAATCCCAAACATTATAATTTAATTCATTAAATTAATATTTATTTTAATTACTATAATTTCCATAAATTATAGTCTAACGAATACGTTCTTGGTAATACCCCAATAATTATCCAATAAATCGGAATATGCCCAATTACTTTCCAATTATCTTTATTAAATTCTGATATAAAAAGCTGGGGTATTACATACTGTATTTATTATAATTTAAACACAGAGATAGATACGGAACTGAGACGGAGACGGAGATGGAGACGGAAACGGAGACGGAGACGGAGACAGAAACATAAATGGAAACGGAAATGGAAACAGAAACGGAAACGGCAACGGAAACGGAGACGGATACGAAAACGGAAATGGAAATAGAAACAGAAACGGAAATGTAAATGAACTTCATTCTAGGAAGGGATACAAAAACAGATACAGATACGAAGACGAAACGGAAACAGAAACAGAAATGGAAACAAGCATGCAAACTGAAACGAAAACAAATACGGATACGGGAACGGAAACTGAAACGAAAACAGATACGAGTATGGATACGAGGATGGAAATGGCTACAGGAATAGAAACAAAAAAAAAAACAGGTATAGACACAAAAGGGAAATGAGACGGGGTTAGGATCTAAGGAACGATGGGATAATAGACATGTGAGAGTAGGTTAGCATTTAACTTAGCTATGGAGTACTGTAAGTTTATGACCTAGCATGTTAGGAAGGACGAATTGGAGGGTAAAAGTTAGGAAGTGCGGAGGATCTGAGGAGTAGAACCGTATAGGAAAGGCAAGTTCGATGTCAGATTGTGAGTCTTATGGCGGTATGAAGATCGGGGAGACTCTCCCTTGGTGTCGAATCACTTGGGAATCAATGGGAAATTTGATGTTGGATGTCGAGTTTAGGAGAAAAATGCTGCAGATTCAAGAGTTGAGTGGCAACGGTGAAGTATTTATTGGATTGAAGCAATAATTGGATATAAGAAAGAAGTCATTCTGCTCTTGATGTTGAAGAATGGTCGTGGTTGAGGCATTTTCTCTGGAATTCTCAGGAATCAGTGTAAGTAGAGTGGCGCTGCGAAAGCTTAGAAAGTGAGCTCGAGGGTTTGATCGACTTTTGGTGTGATGAGACGCGTCGGATGTGGTTAAGTTGATCAAGTAACAGTAGTTGGATGAAGAGATTTGATGCATAGTTTAGTGTTGTTAAGTTAGAGAGAGTATTACGCTAAGCAAATTTCGAGGACAAAATTTATATAAAGAGGGAGGAATGTAATACCCTGATTTTGTATATCAGAATTTAATAAGGATAATTCAAAAGTAATTGGAGGGTATTTGGATTAATTGGATAATTATCAGGGTATTACCAAGGACGTATTCGTAGATTTTAACTTAAGGAAATTATTGGGGGATAATTAAGATTAATTTAAAAGAAGGGGTATTTATGGGATGAAAATTAAGTGGGAAAATGTGAATGAAAAGTTGTTCTGGATGCTTTTGGATGCATGCGGATGACATGGGGATGAGAAACGTCATTCGCAAATGCACGTCATGGCGTCCCCAAGCTTTGGGACGATATAGGACAGCTGCGGACGCCAAAATTTCCAATCTGTCAAATTTCTGGACAGATTCGGACGAACGCGGAGGAAGGTGCGGACGCCTTCCTTCGTCCGAAATCACACTTTTGAAAGGGAGAATATTTGATTGAACCGGCCTGGTTCGGCTCGGTCTGAAAATAATGGAATGGCTCAGTTTTTCTTTTAATTAGAAGAGAAAATAAGATTTATGGGATAATTAGGATTATTTGGAAATAACTATATAAGGGGATTGAATAAATTAATTAATTAGGTTAAAGAAAATTAAAAGGGGGGATATGGAAGGCATGAACCGGTTCAACAGAACCGGTTCATGCCATTTGAACCGGTTCACTAAGTGAAACGGTTGAGTGAGAAAAGAATGGCATTTGGCCATTCGCGAGGTGCAGATAGAAATGAGAGGGAGAGAGAGAGTGACTAAGAAGGGTGATGGCAAAGAGGAAGGGGAAGTCGCGAAGGGTGAACGGCGAGCGTGAGGCATGGCTGTTCGAGGCGGTGTTTGGCGATCGACTTCTAGCACGCTGCTGCTGCGGCTAACGGTTACGGCGTCTAGGGCTTGGGTTTTCCTTTGCAGGACGGATCGGTGTAGCGTCGGACTTCGATGCTCCACCGATTTTGGGTGTTCGGTGAGGCTCGGCCACGACAAATTGGTGACGACAATGGAGCAGCGAATGACAAGGGTGATGGGTGAGCGGTGTGGCTGCGGTTTCTAGCCTCAGGTCGAGCTCTGACCCAGGTGCTCCAACCCAGGTGTGACCGAGCCAGTTTGACCAGTTTGGGTGAATTGTTGTCTGCTATGCAGACAACCCACAGTTTTTCCCAGCCTGGAATTGCACCTCGCGTGATGGGCAGCCTCTGGAAAGCTGAAGGAATCAGGGAAGAATGTCAGAGATTGTCCGGAGTGGCCTCTGGTGGGTTGAAATGTAGAGGAGGGATAGAGAAGAGTAGAAAGGCTCTCGGGAGAGCTTGGGTTGTGAGGTGAGATACCCTCTGGAGCTGTGAAGGTTAGAGAAAATGTAGGGAATAATTAGGGATGGATGATGGCCGAGAGGTTGGAGCTCCTGGACTACCTTTGGTTGATTCTAATCAATAATTGGATATATGCTCTCTGTGATGTTTGGTGAGGATTGGTGCTCTGTGGATGTTGATGTATTTTCTATGGGGTTGATTTATGAATGCAGCACTCTGTTGGTTATTTTGCTATGTTTCCCTCTGTTAGTTGTTAATTATTTATTGCCTTGGAAGTGAAATTGTGATTTTGTTTGTGGGTTGCACTATGTTGTTGGGAATAATAATCAGTTGGGTTTGGTTGATACATGGATTGTACTTTGTCTGATTAAGATTTGGAATAAGTTGTTAAATTGGATTAGATTGAGGAGTTGTTTATAATCTCCATGTGATTTGTATGAAGTGAATATGCTCTCTGCTATTGATCGTGACAAGTTTATGAACTGTTAGTTATGTACGTTGGAATGATCTATCAGCTGACATTTTATTTAGATAAAAAGAATAATGAGCATGCTTTGTTGATTGCTAAGTTGTGAATATTGGAATTTGTTAAGTGTTAAAGTGTGTAGAATTCGATGAGAAGTTATTAATGGATAAATGTGTTAATTATGAAGGTATTAGACAAGGCAAGAGAAGGATAGCGATTAAGTACAATACGCGATAACGTGTGAAGGTAAGGATTTGAGTGTGTCTTAGCCAGAGGAGGCCCTACCCACAAGTAGAGTGTGTGAGTTTTATGTCTAGTGCACTGTGATTTCCTTATTGTTACTGTTGTAGTTAATTGTTTGCTGGTAGATAATTGTTAGTTGATAATTGATATTTCCTTTGATTGTTAGTTTCCAACAATTTTATATATATTGATGTCTATTTCCTGCAAATACTTCCTTTACTGCGAATGATCTCTGCAAATTGTTAGTGATGATTGTGATGAATGCTGAATGCGGGAATGGTAAATGGTTATGTGAAGTCCAGAAATGAGCTAAGAGTTCTATTTTGTTCTTGGATGTTTACTTGTTGTTCAGTTATTAACTATAAGCTATTATTTCCTTCATTATTGTTTTGCTACCATTTTTTCGTTTACTTCCTTAATCTAGCATGTTTAATAAATAATAATTATAACAATAACCTTTACTCTAAACTTGTATCAATACTCGAGATGATGGACTAAGACATTAATATAAGTTGAACATGTAATTAACTAAGCATGTAATCTGAACATGTAAATTAATTAAGATTCTACTAGAATAATCTTGAGCATGTTAATTTACTAGAGTACTTAACTAGAATCACAATTATAATCTTACTTGGGCTTGTTAATTAATTTAAGTAATCAACTAGTTGAGCATGTTAATTAATTAGAGTAATCATCTAGTTGAGCATGTCAATCAACTAGAGTAATTAACTATAATCACAATTATAACCTTACTCGAGCATGTTTAATCCGAGTATGTTTAATTAACAAGTTAATGATAACTAATTTGAGTATGCTTAATTAACCAACTAGCATGTTAACTAACTAGGTTAATTAACTAGAATGATAATTGTGATTAGCAAGTTCATCAACTATAATTGTAATTATCATGTTTAATTTAACTAACTAGAATAATATCAGCATGTTAATTAACTAAGTTAAGCCATGTTTAGTTAGTATGTTTAATTAACTAGCTTAATTAATTAACTAGTCGTTAAATAACTAATGTGAGTATGTTTAACTAGTTGTTTAACTTACAATTGTTAATCACTTCCTTGAGCATGCTAATTATCTTCCTTAAGCATGCTAGTTGTTAAATAACTTTGTTAAATACTGGTTGTTAATCTTTGTTGATAATCCGTATGTTACCCGTTTTCTGCAATTTCCTTTACTATAAATTCTACAATTTGATGTTTTACGTTATTAGAGGATAATAGAGAAGATGGAAAAAGAATGAACTAAGCATGAACGAATTAAGAGTTCCATTGACTATGTGAATATATGTTTCTATCTTTCCTTTGTTATTGTTTTTGTCATGTTATTTATCAACTATAGTTACTAAACATGAGTATGCCTAATTAAATTAGAATAAAATCATGTTTATAATTTGTAATCTTTCTTCAGCATGTAAATTAACTAGGATAACTAGCATGTTAATTAATAGTATGTCCTGACTTCTGTTTCGTTTATTGTTTGTTCTGTAAGTTCAAGCATGTCATTCGTTGTTTTAATTCATTGTATATTGTTTGATATATGTGTTTAATTTCTTTTAGCCCATCATGAATTGCTATTCAATTTCCTTAATGTTTGTTGTTTGGTTTCTTTACGTGCTTCGTAGTTCCAATTTAATAGCATAATTGTTCTCCGATATGTGCTTCCAATTATGCTATTCAATTACTTTGCATATATGCGCCATTCCATTGTTATTTACTTTCTCTTAAATGTGTTATTCAATTATTGTGACTTACTTTCTTTATATGCGCAATTTAATTTCTGTTAATGTTACGTTATACTGCATCATGCATCATGCTATAGGGAGAATGTGTCATCATGCATCATGCTAATAGAAACCAAGTAGGGAGTGCCACTGGGTGGTACTCACGCATGCATTATGTGAGGAAAAATGTTAAAAAAAGAAAAAGAGAAAAAGAAAAAGGGAGTTAGGGGGCGGATGGGTAGCGGGTTGAGTCTGTAGCTAGGCAAAGCCTCGTTCCTTATCGGTAGAGGGGACTTAGTTGTAAGTAAAAAGTTAGATCCAATCAACTATTCCATTCCATCACAAAGGAAATCCTCCAATCTCTAGCTCGACGTACGAGTAAAGAACCATGGAACCAACGATGTAACGAAAAGATTGGTATGGGTGGCCCCCAATCCAAAAGAACTAAAGAGATGCATATCATATTGCATAAACCTTTTTCCTTACTGGGCCATTAGGCTCATGTATTACATGTGGTGTTGGTGTAGGAACTTGTACGCGAATGCACAGAATTAGGAATCAAGACGAAAACAATATACAAATCAAAATGCAGGGATGAAAGATTTGCACGCGCGAGATTCATGGCTGGCCAGGCTAGAGAGAGTAAAGAGAAAATGGTTGTAATAAAATGTATTTAATTATTTAGTTTTCATTTCTCAAATGCAGTATTTAATGGTTTGCTTTCATTACTCAAATAATTTACGCTTCCGCTATGTATAATAAATCCGTATGATTTCACAACAGATTTTACAGCTGCTTCCGTTATGTTTTAATGAAAAAGGTTTTAACGGTCCGGTTTTGCACTCTGATATTATCTTAAAAAGGTTTTAATTTAAGGTTTTAGTGGTTTGATAAAAGTTTTGAATTTTACTGAATTTTAATAAGGGTTACAAAAAACTGGGTCATTACAACAGTTGTGATGGATATGTTTGTTAGAGAAAATGAAGGACAATAAAGTTCTGTGATTTTTGGAGGAAAGAAGAACAGTGAGGTGCTGGAGTATGAAGAGGAGTTCTCTTTAGATTCCAATTTTTGGATGGGGTAAGCAATCTTCACTCATGTTTTGTTGGAGATTTATTCATGTGTACACCCTCTGTGATTATTATTGGATAAATGAATTCTGGAATTTGAATAGTGATTGTTGTGGATTGAAGTTTAAGTGATAATAGATATAGTATAGATTAAAGTTAGCTATATAATATCCTGAATTTCCGTTGAGCTAAGCACAAGATTTATGTGATAATTTTGGGATTATAGGAGCTGAATTGGACGATTTGAAGTTATTGGTCAAGAGAGACGTATTTGGAATAAGTGAGTTTTGATACCTATTATGTTCATAATTAGCTTGAAGGAAGGATTAAGGTTATTGGAGAATGGGTTGATGATACTTGAAATTAGAAAGGATGACATCATGATTGAGTTAGTGATTGGCAGTCAGTGAATTAGTAAGAGGAAATGCACTTGGATATAATAAGGTGAAAGTTATAAGTTCTATAATATTTTAGAGTATATTGGATTTAATAAAAATAAGGTGAAAGAGGAGTTATGAAATATATATTTTGATTATTGAGGGATAAATTTATGGATAGTTAGATAATTCAAGTGTTGGCTAAAGAGAAAATATATTT
Source organism: Begonia loranthoides (assembly GCA_022433065.1). Classification (NCBI taxonomy): domain Eukaryota; kingdom Viridiplantae; phylum Streptophyta; class Magnoliopsida; order Cucurbitales; family Begoniaceae; genus Begonia; species Begonia loranthoides. The sequence goes on along the minus strand of CM039470.1, from coordinate 16,671,102 downwards.
GGACGTAATTGGATATTGAATGGATATTGTAAGGACTAAGAGCTTGAGAATAGTAAGGTTCTTATCATTTATTGGAAAATGTACTTTGATGCAATACAGTTGAAAGTATAGGATTTATACTATTTTGAGGACTTATTGGATTTAATGAAGAATAGTGTGAAGGAAGAATGGTGGAGCATATAGTATAAGTTAGTAGATGATATAAATGTTCATATATGTAAATATATGGTGTTAGTGCATAATGATTTGGAGAAGATGACGTCGTATGGAGGATATTACTATTACAATTAAGACCTTAGATTATGGTTACAATATATATATATTTAGAAGACATGTGTATGTATGTGTCACGTTAAGGAAAATAACGTGTGTATACATAATCTAGAGAGACATGCGTAAAATGCTCTATTGGAGACAACGATCGATCGGGGCAGTTGATCAATGAGGGGGCGATCGACCGGCATTGATCGACTGACATTAAAAGTGAAGTTTTTTTTGGAAGGATTCGACGGTCATTTGGCAATTGGGGTGGTCGATCAACCATGAGGAAAATCGATTGATCGCCATTAATGTTAGCCATCTAGAATGCTTAACCGACATGATGATTCATTGTCTGAATGTCTGAGTAGTTAAATGTCCGTCCAGTGGCCTTCCATCTTCAAGGGGATAGTGAAGAGTCGATGGTGGTAGCTTATAAATAGAGGGGTGTAACCGAGAGCTTTGATGAGAGGAAATCTGTGCAGTTACGCTGCCAAATTTTAGAGAGAAACCTGGCATGAGGAGTTGTTGTGAAGGTGTTTTGCTTCAGGTGTTTATAAGAATAGAACAAAGAAGAGGGTTGTGTCCATGAGAAAAACCATGAGTGTGTGACTCTGCTGTGAGGTTAAGGTTAAAGTTCTAGAGTTTTGGAGTGAAGAGAGATAGGTGTGAAGTATTAATTACTGTGAAGTTCTAGAAAGTTTGAAGAGAGTGAGAAGCTGTTCGTTGGGGTGGTTTGCTTGGTCTATGAATTACCTGTGTTGTGAGACTTCTGATAACCAAGTCTTGCTTCTGTTAATCTTAATGGTTCTATCATTGTTAACAGATGTTGGTTAACAATAGAGTTTGAGTACTGCCAGTATAGTATGTGATTGAATGGATTGCTTTCTGCATATAAATGTGTATGAGTGATAATCATTTCGAGTGGAGTTGAAATGAATTTTTATTATTGTCTTGAAGTATATATTATAGCTTCAGGTATTACAAAATGTTCATAAAAATGTTAGATTAGTTGTTGGGTATATGCTGAATGGTGGAGGATAATGAGGTATTTAAATATTAGTTTTAGGATAATGAGGAAATATTAAGAAAAGTTTATTTGGAAGTACAAAGCATGGATATCTATCTGTTTATACTATTGTAGTTTAAGATGAAAGTGTTGAATGCTAAGGTTGGATTTTGGATGGACTCTTTGGCAAGGAAATAGATGAGAAGTTCAGGAAATAGATGATAAGTTTAGGAAATAGTTTAAGGAATATTATCCTATATATTAGTTGTAGAATTGTTACTAATTTAATATGTTAATTATGAGTAGGTTTTATGAAGAATACTTTAAGTGATAATAGCTCTTCAAAGCTAAGGACTCCAGGTACGTTGTACTACATGTGTTTTATCCGAAAGGGCCTACATCACGGGAATTAGGGGGTGTTTATTTGATACTTGTTTACTAAATGTATAGCTTATGTTATATTTGGAAACGTACTGTTGAATGATTGCTTATATGTTTATTAGATTTAAGTCCATTTCTTTGATTAGGAAATGGTGCACGTTTTGAAGTTACGATGATAGACACGATAGATAGAATTGTATGCTTGCATCATTGTTCTTAATGGACATGAAAGTACAAACATAACTGAATTTCAAATAAACGTAAAAGTAAATGGTTAGTTTTTACGTGAGTTCGAAGACTTAAGAGTTTTCTCTCACGTGGGAATGAGTCACAGAATGAATAACAATAAAATACAATTAAGTAAAAAAATAAGAAGAGTTTGTTCTCGATTGATGTCAAAACAGACTAGCTAATGGTAAGTGAGGCCATTAGCGTTGATGCGCATGGCTGCTAGTGCGTTCTCAATTGATTTCGGAACCGATTGTTGTACATTGATGTGTACAATCGATAGCATAGCTTTTGGTTGATGTCGTAGCTGCTTACCAGAGGTGAACTCGTTTGGGTGAGTTCGGAGACTGAAGAGGTTGCTCTCATCTAACAGGTGGGTGAGTTCAGAAACTGAAGAGGTTGCTCTCACCCCAAATTATAAATAACTCATTTTGGTGAGTTCGAAAACTGAAGAGGTTGCTCTCATCAAATGGGTGAGTGAGTTCAGAAACTGAAGAGGTTGCTCTCACTCAAAGAGATGTTTAAGGGAAAAACAAATAAAGGAAAACTCAACAGTGAAAGGAAAACGCAACGATAAAAGACAGAAAAACAAAATAGAAAACTGTATGTGTTTGAATAGTATTGTATGAGCACGTTTTACTTTTATACTACATACTAAGCGTTAGGCTCATAGTTAGGTCCTGTGATGTAGGTAGACAAAGGATCAAAGATAGTAGCAGTTGATGAGGTATTTGTACGTTGCAGGCTTGGCGGCTGGTTAGGCTAAAAGGTTTAAAGAAGAAATGTAATGTTTGGCAATAACGTTTTTGAAAAGTGAACTTTTGTTATGGTATTTCGTTACATTAAGGAGGTGTTCAAATGTTGTTTAATTATTTAGGTATTAGAAATACAAGTCTTCCATTGTTGTAATATTTTAAAGTTTTATAGTACGATATGTTTTAAGTGATAAATAGTTTAACGAAAAAGAGTTTATTTATGCACTTCTTATTTAAGTTAGTTTTCAAACGAAAAGTCTTCTGCTGTGATTTTAAAAAAAAGGTTTTAAAAAATAGTGAGTTTTAAATTGTAAGAATAACTGGGATGTTATAGGCTATTAGTTGGAAATGGATTATGCCACTGCATATTTAATAGCTAGAATTGATGTATTAGAGTGTTATTCATGAAACTGGTTATTATCATGTGGTATTAGTTGTTGAGGTGAGTTGTAAGATAATAATAGTTTTGGACATAGTGGGATGGAATAAGCATGTCCTACGATTATCTTGGTTATTGATGAGTGTTAGGATGATATTCCTTAAGGCGTTGAGGATATGTAACCCAATGAATAGTTGATTGTTTTAGAGATTTAATAAGTAAATATTTATATGATCTGAATAGGTTTTTGGAAAAAGGACAACTCTAAGTGTTAAAACCTTTTAAATCTAAGGACTTTAGGTTGGTACTACATGTGTTTTGTCCAAAATGGCCTACATCACGAGAATTATGGGGTGTTTACTATTTGTTTTATTGATTGTTATGAATTGTATGCTTATAGATTTAAGTTCAGTTCCTTAGTTAGGACAGATCACATTTTAAGAATATGATTAAAGAACACGTTAGATAGGATTGTATGTGCATGACAACGTTAAGACTTGAAGTACTAAAGTACATGAAAATGGAAGATAAATAAACAACTGTGGACCGGTTAGTTACGCCCGGCACAGAAACCAAAGATAAGTAAACCAATTGTGGTCTGGTTTGTTACGCTTGGCACAGAAATCAAAGTATACAAAAATAAAATGAACGTAAATAGTCATTTTTGTGGACTGGTTAGTTATGCCTAACATAGAAACCAAAGATAAGTAAAGAACTGTGGACCGATTTGTTATGCTCGGGACAAAAACCAAAGATAAGTAAACCAACTATGGTTCGAATAGTTACGTCCGGCACATATGTTTGTACGGTCCGGTTTGACACGCCAGACATATAAACAGTAAAAGACAGAAACAGTAAACAGATGTTTGTGTGGACCGGTTTGATATGCCCGGCACATAAACAGATGGAATAATAGTAAAAGGCAGAAACGGTAATAGATGTTTGTGTGGTCCAGCTGGATAAGCCCGACACACAAACAGTAAAGACATGAACAGTAAAAGATGTAAGCAGTAAAAGACAAGAAAAACAACAGATAAAGAAAATAGAAAACTGTATACGATGTTATAAAAATTGTATGTGTTTTACGTTTATACCATGTATTGAGCTTTAGGCTCATAGTTAGGTACCGTTGATGTAGGTAAGGAGCAGATGAATGGATAAAGCTGTTAAAGGACGTAGCTGATGGAGTATTGCTGTGTGGGCGGTTGTACTGTTGGTGACATTGACATTGGGTTATGGCTCACAGAAGATGAAATAAATGTATTTAAATGTTTTAAAAAGCTTTTAAGTGTTTTATGATTTCAAATAAATGTTTTAAGTTAATGTGTTTATTTAAACAATGGGTTTGTGGTATTAAATTGTAAAAGACTTCTGCTGATGTTTTATACGATTAAGACTTTTGCTGTTTATTACTCTGGTGTTCTATTATGTAATGGTTTTAAAAGAAAAGAAAGTTTTTATACGAAAAGGGTTACGAGATGTTACATCTTTAGCCTAGCTAGCCACAAGGTTTACGCGTGCAAATCCTGCATCAATTGCTCCTTAACTCGATCACATACGTACTTACATTACAAGACTTAACTATGAGCCTAAGTCTTAGTAAGCGATATAATTAAATATGCAATGTACATGCTATGTAACTTTTATAAAAAAATGTGCAATTTTTAGTTCTTATAAACATTTTTCCTTTCCTTTCGTTATGTTTACTTGCTTATAAAAACTATGATAAACTTTAATGAACTTTAATTCTAACAGTGAACTTAGGTTGTATTGGTGAACTTAGGCCCTAACAGTGAACTTGTACTATGTTGGTGAACTTAAGCCAACATAGTGAACTTAATACCGCAAACAGTATCATGATGGTGAACTTAAGCCATCATATGAACTTATACCATTTCCTTTCTGATAACATCTCAGAAATGAGCGGTGAACTTAAGCCAACTTAAACCCTTCTGTTAACATCTCGGGAGAGAGTAGGTTAACTTCAGTCTAACTCAAACCCTTCTCATTTTCTTTATGTATTTCTCTTTACTCTTTATCTTTCTTATACACTACTTATACAATTAAAACCATTTCATTTTCAAAACATATGCTCATTTTCAAAACATATTTGCATCTGTAATTCTCACTTAACTCCCTTCTTTTCTTTTCTAATCTAACAATCCTTAAACAATAATCCACAAATTATCTCCTTAATCATATAATAAATCTTCAATCCCCATTCCAATAATCGGTACTAATCATACCTAAACTTATTACGTTTACTAAACTTATTTTTGGGGTATTGTAATCCATAATAAAATCATCCCAAATTCTCCAATAATTCACAATTATGATTATCCTTAGTTTAAGCTTAATTCAGGGTATTATAGTTGAACCACCGACATCTCCAAAACCTATAAAATAGTTAATGTCAACTTCCTAACAATCACACATTGGAAACATATAAGTCTTAAACAAGACTGAAACCTAAGACGGTCTCTGAGGACAACCACAAGTTCCACACCAGCGATCAAATTTAGGAATACCTCCAAGAGTCATAGACCGAAACACATTACCTATCCAAGACCCAGGTAGGGCTGGTGAAGCTAAAAGGAGTTCATCAAACCCAACTCCAAGGAACAAATAATGCGGTCGACCAAAAGAAAACCATGGTCGACTCGACACCTCAACAGACAACCAAAAAGACCTACCAGTCGACAAGACACTGTGACGATTGATGGAACAGGACACATTTGATTGGAATAACCCAGCAGTAAAAAAGAAATAGTTGAAGCCATTCGAATCTAACCATGGTCGACAAGGCATCACAGTGGCCAACCGTGACCACTCAATATTTATCGAAGCAAAGCGAAGGCCAATTGGGACCTCATAGCTTCGACCAAACTCAACAACGGTCAACCAGGATCATTTAGTGTTGATGAGACACATCGAGATCCAAAACCTCTCAGTAGCCAATACGACACGTCTGAGACCATCCAAGACTCAACAGTCGAGGAGACTCATCTAAAGTCAATTGAGTATGAATTTAGTGGAAAGTCAGCTCAAGATCCATAAACTGAACCGAGCCTAAAATGTAACGACCCAGATTTTTCTTACTTAGAAAATCGCTTAAAATTATATCTTTTTAAATTGTGATCAGAGTTCTTTTCTAAAAATTCAGATAGTTAAAAACCTTTTTCTTAGACTCGTTATGAAAATTGTTATAAGCAGTGGAAACTATAATTATAAAATCTTTTCTCAAAACGTAGCAGAAGCATAAACAATTCATTCGACAAGACAGTAAATAAACTGGTATTTTACATTTATAAAATCCTTTTCTTTTTTACTTTCCTTAGCCTAGCCAACCACAAGTCCCACACGTGCAAATCCTTCATCAACTGTTCCTTCATCTGTTTTCTTGTGTGTACCTACACCATTAGCAAACTGTGAGCCCAAGGCCTAATAAGAAATGAGATATGCAATATAATGTGTGCCTTTAACTCATTATGTCGGAATGGATACCGCCCCAAACCGTTCTTTTTCTTTACCTTACATTTGACTCCTTACAAGCAAAGTTGGTTAAATGACCGAGAAGACATCAAAGTTAGCAAGCAAGCTTCAATCAAGTTCTCTATTGGGAGTTTCATGGATAAAGCACATTGTGATGTGGTTCCAATAAGTGCTAGTCATCTACTTTTCGGAAGACCATGACAATATGACAGAAAAACTATGCATGATGGTTTCACCAATTGTTATACATTCAAGTTCAATGACAATCAAGCTAGCTCCACTCCCATCGAAGCAAGTAGCCAAGTATTTCGAATCAATAAGGTAAATTAGGTTGAAGACAACCTTATTCATATCAAAGAAATAAGTGTGGAAAGTTTTGAAGAGAAAAGACTTGGTGGTATTAATGATGTTCAACGACAAACTTGTTGAGATGTGAGGAATACCTGAATCGGTTCTAACTCTTTTAGAAGAGTATCAAGATGTATTCCCCGAAGTTCTTCCTTAAGGGCTCCCACCAATTAGAGAAATTAAGCATCAAATTGACTTGGTGCTCGGTGTAAGTCTTCCAAATCGGCCCCCTTATAGACTAAATCCAGAGGATGCCAAAGAACTACACAAGCAAGTGACTGAACTATTAGACAAATGTTTTATACGAGAGTCCCTAAGTCCATGTACCATACCAACACTATTAGTACCAAAGAAGGATGAAAGCATGAATATGTGTGTGGACAGCCAGACTATTAATCAAATCACTATCAAGTACCGATTTCTAATCCCTCGGCTTGAAGATATGTTGGATGAATTAAGTGGGGCCTCATTTTTCTCAAGAATTGACTTAATGAGTGGTTAGCATTAGATTAGAATAAGGGAAGGATATGAATGGAGGACGACCTTCAAAACCAAGTATGGATTTTATGAATGGATGGTCATGCACTTCGGACTATCAAATGTCTTAAGCACTTTCATGCAGATCATGGACCATATGCTCAAAGGCTTTCTAGGGAAGTTTGTGGTGGTTTATTTCGATGACATCTTGGTTTAAAGTGAGAATTTATCTTCACATATTGAGCACCTTAGAAAGCTTTTTGAAGTCCTCCGATCGGCCAAATTCTATGGGAACTTGAAGAAATGTTCCTTTGCACAAGAAAAAGTCTATTTCCTTGGTTTCATCATCTCGAAGTATGAAATGGAAATAGACGGCTCGAAGATAAAAGCTATTCAAGAATGGCCTACCCCTATAGGCATTACCGAGGTGTGAAGTTTTCATGGCCTAGCCTCTTTTTATAGGAGGTTTATTCAAGATTTTAGCACCATAATGACCCCCATAATGGATTGCACAAAGAAAGGAAAGGATTTATGTAACACCCTGACTTTTCATAACGAAAATTAATATGGGTAATTGGAAAGTAATTGGGTGTAATTGAATTATGTGGATAATCATTAAAGATTTATTAGATGGAATTATTAGGAGTGGTTAAGTGGGTATTTATGGTGATTAAATTGTTGGATTAATTAGAAGTGAAGAGAGAGAAGAGTAGGGTGTGACTAATGTATAGCCGTGGTGTTTTTATGTGAATGGCGGACCTCCCTTGTAGTGGGACGGACGTCCCTTGTATTGTGTGAGTCGGTGGATGCTTTTGTGGAAAGGCGACCATTGCTTGGTGGTGGACAGACGTCCTTTATGGAGGGACAGACGTTCGCTATAGGGGGAATGGACGCCCTTCATGGTGGAGTGTACTTTTTTTATGGATGACATTGTTAAGGTTTAGTGGAACGACGACATTTGGAAATGAAGGAGTTATGTTAGGAAGGGACGGACGTCCTTTATGGACAAAGGATGTCCATGATTGATAGAAAAAGGAATGGCGTTAATATTAAGTGGGACAACGTCGTTTGAGAGCGAAGAAGGGAGCCACTTTCGGAAGGGACAGACATCCCTTATAGGAAAACGGATGTCCCTCATGGCGAAAGAAGACGTCATCCATTCGGTTTGACAGACATCCCTAACAGACGAATAAAATGTGAAGGCGATGGACATCCCCCATGAGGAATGGATGTCCGTTGCAACGAAGAAACTAACGAACGAATAAAATGTGAAGGCGACGGACGTCCCTCATGAGGAATGGACATCCGTTGCAGCAAAGAGACTGACGGATGACAAAAATGTGAAGACAACAGACATCCCCCTTAGCATAAATGGTAAGCAAACGTCCCTAAATGGAGGAATTAAAACAAAGGGGATTAAATAGGGGGGTAAACTGGTTCTCCCTTGTGGATGGGTTTAGTTTTAGGAGAAAAAGAGGGAGAGCGAACAATCTGTAGCAATCGAGAGAGGGATGTGAAAAAGAAGTGGGTGCTCAAGCTAGTGTGCTCAGGATGGCTCCAATCATGCGTGTTGTCTGGTGAGCGGCGAACGATTTTGGGCGAGCGATTTAGAGCTAGGGCTCTGGGTAGTGGCTTCGCGGTATGGTTCGGTGCGAAGCGTAGAGTCGTGGTGAGCTATGATGCTCTATCAAATTTGGGTGCCTGGTGATGCTTGGCAATGATAGAATGGCGACAAAAAGGATCGGCGAGGAACGGCTAAAGGATTTGTGGTCCGGGTTGCAGGTCCGTCCAAACCAATCTGTCCTGCTCTGATGAAGACGACAACGTAGACGTGCGACAGGAGTGGTGATGTCATGGCATGGCTTGGGGACACCCACGTGTGTCTGTGGTACAGGCATGGTAAGGTGTGCTCTTTGATGAATTAGAAATGCAAAGGAAGGGGAGGCTGGCAGAGGAGAGCTCTCGGGTGAGTTGAGTTGAGCTGAGTGAAATGGAGACAGAGCAAAGAGAGGAATGCTCTTTGGAAGGCTGAGCCTTGGGAGAAAAGAATATGGAAAATTGAGAAAGACAGAGTGTAACATCCTAGTTATTCTTACAATTTAAAACTCACGATTTTTGAAAACTTTTTCTTTTAAATCACAGCGAAAGACTTTTCGTTTGAAAACTAACTTAAATAAGAAGTGCATAAATAAACTCTTTTTCATTAAACCATTTATTATTTCAAACATATCGTACTGTAAAACTTTAAACATTGCAACAACGGAAGACTTGTATTTCTAATACCTAAAGAATTAAACATCGTTTGAAAACCTCCTTAATGTAATGAAATACCATAACAAAAGTTCACTTTTGAAAAACATTATTATCAAACATTGCATTTCTTTTTTAAACCTTTTAGCCTAACCAGCTGCCAAGCCCGCAGAGTACAAATGCCTCATTAACTGCTACTATCTTTAATCCTTTGCATATCTACATCACAGGACATAACTATGAGCCTAAAGCTTAGTACGTAGTATAAAAGTAAAACGTGCTCATACAATACTATTCAAACACATACAATTTTCTATTTTGTTTATCTATCTTTTACCATTGCATTTTCTTTTCACTGTTGAGTTTTCCTTTATCTATTTTTCCTTTAAACATCTCTTTGAGTGAGAGTAACCTCTTCAGTTTTCGAATTCACTCACCCATTGGATGAGAGCAACCTCTTCAGGCTCCGAACTCACCTAAATGAGTTCACTTCCGGTAAGCAACTATGACATCAACCAAAAACTATGCTAGCGGTTGTACTCATCAATGTACAACAATCGGTTCCGACATCAATAGAGAATGCACTAGCAGCTAATGGCCTCACTTACCATTAGCTTGTTTCGACATCAATCGAGAACAAACTCTTCTTATTCTTTCACTTAATTGTTTTTTACTGTTATTCATTCTGTGACTCGTTCCCACGTGAGAGCAACCTCTTAAGTCTCCAAACTCACTTAAAAACTAACCATGTACGTTTACATTTATTTGCAATTCAGTTATGTTTGTACTTTCATGTGCATTAGGAACAATGATGCAAACATACAATTCTATTTATTGTGTCTATTATCGTAACCTCAAAACGTGCACCATTTCTTAAATAAAGAACTGAACTTAAATCTAATAAACATACAAGCAATCATTCATCAGTGCATCTCCAAATATAACTTAAGCAATGCATTTAGTAAACAAGCATCAAACAACCCTTTAATTCCGTGATGTAGGCTCTTTCGGACAAAACAATGCAGTACTACATACCCAAATCCTTAGCTTTACAAAGTTAGCACATAAACTGTTCTTCACGAAACCTATTTATAATTGGCACATATTTAATTATTATTAATAATTCTATACTAATATATATAGGAAATTATTCCTTAATTATTCCCTAGATTTATCATCTATTTCCTAAACAAATGAACATTATTTATCCTAACTAAGATTATCTTCGGTAAATAATTACAATAACCTTTATCAAGCAACCTAACCATAATTTCCACTACATGTTCTCCATCGTCAATCATTTACATGATTAATTTAACATCTAATAATCAATCTATACAACAAACTCTTAAGTATCCCACAATAATCAAATAAACATTAACCTCATTTTATTTACAGAACCTAACTACAACTCAACAGACATAACCCATTCCACATGATAATTCCTTTAATCACTCCTCAGTAGAACCAGTATAATATATAAACATATATATATATATATATATATCCAAGAGGGCAGAAACTGTTGCTAGTAAAATTCAAAGTGAAGCTCATGCATTTCCTTCACCCTTCCAAGATTCCATCCTCACAGTTCATGATTTCCCTCACGGTTCTCTCTGTAAAACTACACCCTTCATAGACTCTCCTCAAACCCTTTAAACAACTAGCAACTTCTCCACTTCACAATACTCACAGCATCATGCGTACCAAATCCTAGTAGTGAAACATCTTTCTCTCTTTCTCCAAAACACATCACACATCTTCATTCTAAAATACAGAACTCTCCCTGACCTACGTCTCTAGAAGCACAAACATCAAAACCCCACTCACCATCAAACTCTCAACTCACAGCAAGCATCACAAAACATCTCTCACACCTTTTCCTCATGCCAGCTTTTCTCTAAATTTTGGCAGAGTAACACCAGACTCTTTCTTCTTTCCTCAACTCTCGTTCTTTCACTCTCAATTTATAGGCCTCCAACAACGTCTCTTCAACAACCGCGTGAAGACAGAAGGCCACTGGACGCAAACTTAATTACCCAGACATTTAGACAACGAACCATCACGTCCATTAAGCATTTTAGAAGATTAATATTAATGGCAGTTCATCAATTTTCTTCATTGCTGATCGACCACCCGTCTACTAAACATCTGGCAATTTCTTCAAAAATTTTTAACTTTTTATGTCGTTCGATCGTCGCTTGTCAATCGGCTCCTCATCAATCGATTGCCCCGATCAACCGCCGTCTCCAACAGAGCATTTTACGCATTTCTCTCTAGAATATGTATACACACGTTATTTTCTTTAACGTGACACATACATAAACGTCTTCTATATATATATATATATATATATATATTGTAACCATAATCTAAGGTCTTAATTGTAATAGTAATATCCTCCATACCACTTCATCTTCTTCAAACCATTATGCACCAACACCATATATTTACATATATGAACATTTATATCATCTACCAACTTATACTATATGCTCCACCATTTGTCCATCACACTATTCTTCAATAAATCCAATTAGTCCTCAAAATAGTATAAATCCTATGCTTTCAACCTTGTTACATAAAAGAACATTTTCCAATAAATGATAAGAACCTTACTATTCTCAAGCTCTTAGTCTTTACAATATTCAGTTATGCCCAAATGTATTTTATCTTTGGCCAAAACTTGAATTATCCAACTATCCATAAATTTAACCCTTAATAATCAAAATATATATTTCATAACTCCTCTTCCACCTTATTTTTATTAAATTCCATATACTCTAAAATATTATAGATCTTATAACTTTAACTTTATTATATCCAAGTGCATTTTCTCTTACTAATTCACTGACTGCCAATCACTAACTCAGTCCTGTTGTCATCCTTTCTAATTCCAAGTATCATCAACCCATTCTCCAATAACCTTAATCCGTCCTTCAAGTTAATTATGAACATAATTGGGTATCATAACTCACTTATTCCAAATACGTTTCTCTTGACCATTAACTTCAAATCATCCAATTCAGCTCCTATAATCCCAAAATCGTCACATAAATCTTGTGCTTATCTCAACAGAAATTCGGGATATTACACAGAGTGTGAGGGAGAGGGATGGAACTCTTGGGTCTATTTCTATCTCCAGGTAATGTCCTCCTCCTCCCTTGGTTTATGGAATTGTAATTTCAGCTAAGCTTCTGTGTGATTTGATGAAGCTTCCGAGTGTGGGTTGTAAACCAAGGAATTTAAGCCTCTGGAGAAGTTGGGTTGTAGGGATGTTTGAAGCTGCTCTAGGGTGTCCTCTGGTGAGTGACTTCCTTCAACTTTATTATGGATTTTATGGATGTTCCTGCTTTGTTAATGGACGAATAGTGTTAGGATTATACTCTGTAAGTGGATAATGTCTTCTATTGGTTTTGGAATGCCTTTGGTTGCCTGCTAAAGCGTGGTTCTGTTAACTATAATATGTAATGCTAAGTTGAGAAAATGTTGATCTAATGGATATGTTATCTATTATAGTTGTTAGAAATTGTTAAATGGTTGAGGCCTTTAATTATTGTTGGGCGTTGATAAGTATGGAGGGGTTATGTTGCGAGAAAATGAGTTGTTAATTAGTTAAAAATGGATATTGAGTTTGGATTATAAAACGTTATCAAGTGATAAATAAATATTAAGGGTATAGATAATGGTGAAGTTGTTAAGTTGAGAATGTTAGAATTATTAAGTGTTATGTTCCGTTTTGATGTGTCAAAAGAGATCCTAGAATTGCTATGTAATTAAGGATAGGAAAATAAAGAAATTATTAAGTTATGATTATTAATGAGTAAATATTTTAATCATGAAGGTATTGAAAAGGAAAAGAAGGATAAAGATTAAGTGGTAATACACGTTAAAGCTTCGAGGAAAGAAATTGAGTAGAGTTGTTGGCCTGTGGAGGCCCTACACCATAAGCAATGTCTTTCCTTTAATTGTTTGTTTGCATTTCTACAATGCTGCTATATTATGCCTATGTTGTTCCCACGTTATTAAATTAATCTCTAAGCATGTTTAGGATGTTAACATATCGTTATGGTTTCCTTTAAATAGCCAAGCACGTCTATATTGTTATTGGTTTCATTAAATTACTAAGCATGTCTATATCGTTATTGTTTTCTTTAAATTGCCAAGCATGCCTATGTTTTTGTCGTTTCCTTTAAATTACAAAGCATGTCTATTTTGTTATTGATTCCTTTAAATTTTCGAGCATGCCTATATAGTATGTTAGTAGACTTTCCATATCTTGTACTTTTATATTGTTGTGATTACAGCTTCATGCTTTTATGTTGCTGTGATTATTGTTTCGCATTGACATGCATCATGATTGGCATTGGATGTGCTATTCAATGCATTTATGTGAGGAAAATGAATAAAGAAAGTAAATGAAAGAAGGAAAAAGGGAGTTAGAGGGTGGAAGAATAGTTCAGATCTAATCAGGTAGACAGGAAGAATTATGCCCTTCACTTGTCGAGTTGCGAGACTATCTATCATAGGTGGTTAGAAGCCGACAAAGAAACTATTCTCTCCAACACAGATTCCTCCAATCTCCAACTCGACGTACGAGGAATGAATGAATGAACAAAACATAAAGTGTAACACCTCAACTTTTTAAGATGGATAATTATCGAGGTATTACCAATGACTTTCTAGAGCATTAAGTCTAGGGATATTTCCATTACGTTTTTCTCGTGTATGTGATGTGATTAGAGGATGGGGTACTTAGGATATTATATGGCGTATTTATACGTGTCATTTTTGACGTGTAGTTATGGAGAAAGTGTTATGGGATAGGAGTTGAGTGGGAAAAATGTGAGAAAATGTTGTCCAGGGAAATTTCGGACACCTGCGAACGATAGGGGTGTGCAGAACCGAACCGGTACTGAAGAACCGGACCGGAACCGGTGGTTCGGTACAAGTTTTGGTACTGATTATTGAGTACCGACCCAAAGTCGGTACTCACTCCTCAGTACCGACTTTCTCGGTACCGGTACTCGGTCCTCAGTACCACAGAAACGGTACCGAGGGAATATCGAGTACAGAGTGATGGCAGTGGCACCCTAAATTGTTTCATGAATTCGTGCCCTGTAATTAGGGCATTATTTCTCTCTCAGCCCTTCGGCGACTAGGCAACAAGGACTCCAGCCTCCCAAGTTTTCTTTCTCACTTCCAGATCCAGCTCGGTAGCTCTCACCTGATCACCTCAAGTCTCGACTCTCTCTCTCGTTCAACTCTCTCATAGTCTCACAACTGGCCACTGCAATCGACTACTCACTGCCATCGGAGAAGAGGCCCCTCACACAGTAGTAGAGCTGTTTGTCCGTCGATCTCACCACCACCGGAGAAGAGGCCCGCACCTGCACATAGTTTCTTTGGTACCGTCCAGCGTCGATTTCCACCGTCCAACGTCGATTTCCAGCGTCTAGCGTCCTCCCTCGTCGATCTCAAGCTCACGGAGATCTCATTCTCCAATCTCTGAGCTCCGAGCTCCAAGCTCCGTCTAGCGTCCAGCGTCCAGCGTCCTCTTCCACTCATTCCCCAATCTCCGAGCTCCGAGCTCTGTCCGTCCAGCATAAGATTTTACATTATATTTTTTAATATTTAAACAAAAATGGTACCAAACCAGTACCGACCGAAAAACCCAGTCCGTTACCGGTCCAGTACTGGTCTTCCATGGGACCGGTACAGGTCTTAAAAATGCAATATAGGTACTGACCCGTCTGGTGGTGGTCCGCTGTAAAACCAAACCGGACCTGACCGTGCACACCCCTAGCGAACAACACTATGGACGGGTTGTATCGTCCGTAAATGCACTTCACAAATGAATAAGGGGTTGGGATGACTCAGGACGTGATTCTGCATCCTGAATGCACTATGTCGCGGACTTACGGATGAGTCCGGACAAGTGTGGACGTGGACTAGTCGCGTTCGGTTTGAATCTGTCCAAATCCTGGATAGTTTCAAACGACTACGGACATGGAGTAGCCTCGTCCGATTTGTCTTTGTCTATTTCCTGGACACTACTGGATGCGTGCGGACACTGCGTGCGGATGCCAAATAGCGTCCAAACATCGTCTGCGGACAGTACGAACAGGAAGAGGACACCAGTTCTTGTCTGAAGCCACGATTTAGCCGGTGAAATTTTGCTCTTGCGGACGAGACCAGTGCATTCGCACTCATCCAAAATAGCCCAATTCAGTGTAAAATTATGGATTTAAAATGATGAATTCTCTCATGTAGCCCATAAATGCTCGACAGAAGGGGACGAAAACCATGCCCAGAGTTACCTCCCTTCCACTCCCGAGGCCACCCCCTCTCCTGTCCTGGCCACCCCCTCTCTACCTGCTCTCTCCTTCTCTGCCAATTCCATTTAATCTTCAACATTTCCCTTCCCTATGTAAGCTCTCCTCCCCTGCGAGAGATTTTCTGCCTGCGAGAGAGAGTGTGTGTGTGCACGCTGAAGAGTGTGAGTGAGTGCATTGTGAGCTATTGTGTGTGATGAATGAATGAGGGTGGTGTGAACTAAGTGTATGTTGTGAGCTGGTGTGCTGCTCGTAAGCGTGAGGAACCGTGAGCTGTGGAGTGCTATCCATGTTAGAGTTCTTCACTTATGTAAGGAAATAGGGGTGTCTTGGCCAGTGGTGGCCCTACCCACAAGTAGGTGTGCGTGAGTAGTGTTAGTTTTCCTTGGATGATTACTTGTTGTGCTTTCCTTGTTGTTGTTAGCTTTGTGATATTTCCTCTGTGACTAAATGCTTTACTTTATTGATTTCTTTGCAAATATTTCTTTGATTATGGCTTTGTACTCTGTAGATATGCTTTAGTTGATAAGTTTTGTTGTAAAGTATGGAATGGTTTGCTGTAAAATAGAGAATGTTGAAGAGAAAAGTATACGAGGATGAGATGAGTAGGAATGAACTATGATTTCCTTTGCTTATGTTAATCTTATTCTTGTTGCTTATTTCCTTGCTTGCTATTAGTTAACCCTCTCTGTTAGTTAGCTATCCGCATGTAAATTAACTAGTTGTTAAATAATGAATCCAAACATGTTAAACTAACTAGAGTGACACTTAGTTGAGCATGTTTAATTAGGATAATTAATTTGAGTATGTACATTTACTATAACTAGGATAACTAATTATTGAAATAAAGTGGTGTTTATAATCAAAGCACGTAAGCAAATAAATTAGGGTAGTTAACTAGTTAGGATAGTTAACTAGTTAACTTAAGCATGTGAACTAAATAATAAATCTAAGCATGTGTAGTAATTAGTTAATCTAAACTTAAGCATGTTTAACTAACTAATCATTTTATCGTAATCTAGATGAATAACTAATTAATCTAAACAAGTGAACTAAGTAGTATTGAGCATGTTAAATAATTAACTAGTTGTAATTAATAACTAATTCTTGAGCACGTTAAGTACCTAGGATAAAAGCATGTAATCGTTTTGAGCATGTAATTAATTAGGGTAATCAACTAGACCATTAAATAGCATGTTTAATTAATTAGAATAAAAGCATATGTAATCAACTAGAATAAGAATTACCAATTTACAAGCATATTCCCGCTATTTGTTGTCTATGCATGTCTCTATTTCTAATTGCCTAAGCATGTTAGTTTAAATAAATTACTTGCATGTTTACCGTACCATCCCTTTATTTGTATGCATTCCCTGTTCCAATTCGATATTGTACTTATTTTCTGTTATGCGCTTTTAATTATAATTGTTCTTTGTTGTGCGCTTTTAATTTCTGTTACCCTTTATATACGCCTTCAATTTCAGCTGCTTTACTTTCAATGCAATTGTTACTTACATTCTTTTATATGCGCACTACAATTACTATTAAAGTTATGTTATAATGCTTCATGCATCATGTTAATAGAAAACCAATAGGGAGTGCCACCTTGGTGGTGGTACTCACACATGCATAATGTGAGGTAGAATACTAAGAAAATGAAAGAAATGGGGAGTTTGGAGGTGGATGGGTACATATCTAGTCTATAGTTAGGCGAAGCCTCCTACCGTTTTGGGAACGGGGACCTAGCTACAAGTAAAATGTTAGATATGGTCAACTATTCCATCCCTGATTAACCCTCCAGTCTTCTGCTCGATGTATGAGTAAGGAATGAATGAATGTAAAGTAATAAAACGAACGAATGATGTAATGAAAGGATTGGTTTGGGTGGCTCCCATTCCAAAAATGACTAAAGAGAGGCATATCATAATTGCATAAACCATTTTCCTTACTGGGCCATTAGGCTCATGTATTACTTGTGGTGTAGGTACAACGATGAACAAATAATAAGCAGATAATGAACAAATAATAAAGCAAGGATGAGAGATTTGTACGCTCGAGACTCATGGCTGGCTAGGCATAAAGAGATTAAACAAGAGCACGGTTGTATTTAAATGGCATTTAATTGTTGGTCTTTATTTCTCAAACGCGGTAATTCAATTGTTTAGTATTTCTTCTGTAAACGAATTTATTTACGCTTCCGCAACGTTTTAAACAAATGATTTATTAACACTTCTGCAGTGATTTTAATTGGTTTTCATAACGATTTTTAACGAAATGTTAGTAATGGTCCAGTTTAGTGTTGCACTCTGATATTGTTTTAAAAGAGTTTTACAAAGTTTAAATTTTTACGCATTTTAAAGGATTTACGAAAAACCAAGTTTTTACATGAAGGGAGTTGGGGGATGGAGAGGTAGTTCGGATCTAATCAAGTAGACTAGACAATTTAAGCCCTTCCCTTATCGGGTTGGGGTTGGACTACCCTAGATGGTTAGAAGCCGACCAAGACTATTCCCTCCGACATAAATTCCTCCAATCTCCAACTTGATGTACGAGAAATGAGTGAAACGTAAAGAAAAGAACGGTTTGGGACTATACCCATTCGATATAATGAGTTAGAGGCATACATCATATTGCATGTCTCATTTCTTACCAGGCCTTGAGCTCACAATTTGCTAATGGTGTAGGTACGCGAAAGAGAAAAGATGAATGAGCAGTTGATGAAGGATTTGCACGGGCGGAACTTGTAGCTGACTAGACTAAGGAAAGTAAAAGGAAAAAGGCTTTTGTAAATATGAAGTAACAGTTTAATTATTGCATTTTTAAAATAAAAGATTTATGCTTCTACTATTAACTAAGAAAAATGGATTTTATAAATGAAGTCTTTCGCTATTAAACAAGATTCAAGTAACGAGTTTTAAGTAAGATGTTTTAACGATCGGATTTTAAGAAAAGAACTCTGATTTTAATTTAAAATGTTTTAATAAAGATTTCAGTCATTTTATAAAAGTTCTAAATTAACGCGATTTTGGAAGTAAGAAAAATCCAGGTTGTTATAAAGTTGGTATTAGAACAACTATGTTTTAAAATCGGTTCTGTAGACTGCCTACCAGCACAAACTCTGACATAGAAATACTCCATCAACTGTAAGTATGCTAATAGAATTGTTTCAAGTGTTTACTTAGTTTAAGCATTTTAATTGTAACTGAAAAGATATCATGGTTAGAGAACGAATTGTAGATAATGTTCTGGTTATAGATATATAGATGATTTTACTTAAGCAATAGTGTAGTGATGTACATGATAGAAGATAGAGAATGCATGAGATTTTGTGCAGGATGTATGAAATATAGCTTTGAAGGAGTGTAAAAACAGGGAAGACTCTACCTAAATTTTTATAAATTGAAAATAGAAGATAAGTGAAAGGAAAATTCTGCATAAACTAGACCAAATAGATAATTAAACAGGATTGCCTAGGTTGCAAAGGACTAGATAGAGGATAGAATTGTAATGGGAATGAAGAACATTAAAGACTAAAGACTAAGCTGAATTAGGAGGATGATAATCTCAACAATTGGAGCAGCAGTCTTGAAACTTCAAGACATTTATAAGAAAGAAGGTATAGAAGAAAGATAAGAATAAAAATGTAAAAGATAAAAGATAAAAGAAAAACAAGAAAAGAAACTACATATGTATTTTAATGTGGATCCAGACGGTGCCGTGGAATAAATTAGAACGCTGGAGGACATGGTTGCACATGCTAAAATAGGAAGTGTTAGTATAAGAGAAGCAGAGAAGGGTAGCATGTGTCATGTTTATGCTGGTTAAGAACATGAGATCTTGGCGGGATCCCATCGGGATAGCCAAGGATGTGGCTGTAATGACTTGGATAGAATTCAAAAGATTTTTCTATGACCAATATTTCAACCACACGATGAGTATGAGGAAATTGGTGGAATTTACTCAACTACGGCAGGAAGTGTCGGTTTCGAAGTATGTGTGCAAGTTTGAGGTGTTATCGTGGTTCGCCTCGCGTCGAGTGAACAATAATGAGCATGGAGTACACCACTTTGTGCAAGGACTTAAAACAGAAATTTTCAAAAGAGTAGTGGTGTCAGGAACTCAAGACGTGGCTTACTCTGAAGTAGTATCAAAAGCTCTTAACATAGAAGTAAACGATGTGATTCTATCGTAAGTTTCCAGCCACACGCATGGGACGAAGCGGAAACGGATACAGATACAGATACGGAAATGAAAACGGTTATAGAAACGAAAACAAAAACAGAAATAGAAATAGAAACTGAAATTGATACGCATACGGATACAAATACGGATACGAAAAATGGAAACGGAGATAGATATGAAAACGGAAATGGAAACAAATAGGATACGGATACGGATACAGGAACGGAAACGAAAATGAAAATGGAGACGAATACAGAAATGGAAATAGAGACGGATACGGATACAGATACGGCTACGAAAACGAAAACAGAAATGGAGACGAATACGGATACAGATACAGATATGGATACAGAAACATAAACAAATTTTCATAAATGAATTTCTAGAAACGGATACAAATACAGATACAGATACGGATACGAAAACGAAAATAGGAACCGAAACAAAAATGGACATGGTTACAGTAACATATACAGAAATAGAAACTGAAATGAAATAGATACGGATACAAATACAGATATGGAAACGGGAACAGATACGAAAACTGAAACAGAAACAGAAACAGGTACGGATATGGATACAGATATGGATACAAGAACGGATATGGACACAGAAACAAATATGGATACAAACATAGAAATAGACACGGAAAAGGATACGGAGACAGAAACAGATACAGAAAAGGATACAGAAATAGAAACAAAAATAGAAACGGAAATAGGTACGAATACGGAAAGGGAAAAACTAAATCATGAATTAGATGTGTGGTGTAGCATTTTGTTAAGTCAAGGAACGTGATGGATGTAGAAGTAATGAAACCCTTTTGAAGATTAAAGACATGTACGAGGTAAGAAGATGTTTGTATATTTCTGTGAAAAGACAAAATGACTATTTTGGGTTGTGAAGACAAAGGAGTAATTCCCCAAACAAATTTTGAGGACAAAATTTATATAAAGAGGGAGGAATATAATAGCCCGACTTTTCATAACGGAAATTCATATGGGTAATTGGAAAGTAATTGGGTGTAATTGAATTATATGGATAATTATTAAAGATTTTATTAGATGGAATTATTAGGAGTGGTTAAGTGGATATTTATGGTGATTAAATTGTTAGATTAATTAGAAGTGAAGAGAGAGAAGAGCAAGGTGTAACTAATGTATAGTCATGGTGTTTTTACGTGAATGGCGGACGTCCCTTGTAGTGGGATGGATGTCCCTAGTATTGTGTGAATCGGCATATGCTTTTGTGGAAGGACGGGGATCGCTTGGTGGTGGACGGACATCCTTTATGGAGGGACGGATGTCTGTTATAAGGGTGAATGGACACCCTTCATGGTGGAGTGGACTTTCTTTATGGACGACGTTGTTAAGGTTTAGTGGAGCAACGTCGTTTGGAAATGAAGTAGTTATGCTAGGAAAGGATGGATGTCTTTTATGGCAAAGGATGTCCATGATTGAAAGAAAAATGAATGGCATTAATTTTAAGTGGGACAACGTCATTTGAGAGAGAAGAAGGGAGCCACTTTAGGAAGGGATGGACGTCACTTTTAGGAAAATGGACGTCCCTCATGGCAAAAGAAGACGGTCATTCGTTGGGTTTGATGGACATTCTTGACAGACGAATAAAATGTTAAGGCGACGGACGTCCCCTATGAGGAACAGGTGTCCATCGCAATGAAGAAACTGACGAACGAATAAAATGTGAAGGTGACGAACGTCCCTCATGAGGAACGGACGTTCGTTGCAGCGAAGAGACTGACGGATGACAAAAATGTGAAGACAACGGATGTCCCCCTTTGCATAAATGGTAAGCAGACATCCCTGAGTGGAGGAATTAAAATAAAGGGGATTAAATAGGGTGTAAATCGGTTCTCCCTTGTGGATCGGTTCAGTTTTAGGAGAAAAAGATGGAGAGTGGCCAATCTGTAGCAAGCGAGAGAGGGATGTGAGAGAGAAGTGGGTGCTCAAGCTCAGGTACTTGGGATAGCTCCAGTTATGCGCGTTGTCTTGTGAGTGGCGAGCGGTTTTGGGTGAGCGATTTTGGGCTAGGGCTCGGGGTAGCAGCTTCGCGGGATGGTTCGGTGCGGAGCGTTGGGACGTGGTGAGCTACGATGCTCTTTCAATTTCGAGTGTCTGGTGATGCTTGTCGATGATGGAATGGTGATGGCAAGGATCGTCGACGGTGTGGCTGCAATTTTCAAGCTCTGGTCGCAGGGCAGGGCCTGGTGGTTTGCAAGGAACGGCTGAAGGACTTGTGGTCTATCTTGCGGGTCCGTCTAAACCGGTTTGTCCTGCACTTATGAAGATGACAGTGTGGACGTGCAAGAGGAGTGGTGATGTCACGGCATGGCTTGGGGACACCCACGGGTGTTTGTGGCAGAGGCATGGTAAGGAGTGCTCTTTGATGAATTAGAAATGCAGAGGAAGGGGAGGCTGGCAGAGGACGCTCTCAGGTGAGCTGAGCTGAGAGAAATGGAGATAGAGTAGAGAGAGGAATGCTATCTGGAAGGTAGAGCCTTGGGAGAAAAGAATAAGGAAAACTGAGAAAGAGTTTGAGGGAGAGGCTCTCGATGAGAGGGATGGAACTCTCAGGACTATTTCTATCTCCAGGCAATGTCTTCATCCTCCTTTGGCTTATGGAATTGCAATTTCGGCTAAGCTCTCTGTGTGCTTTGATGAAGCTTCCAAGTGTGGGTTGTAAACCAAGGAATTTAAGCCTCTAGAGAAGTTGGGTTGCTGGGTTGATTAAAGCTGCTCTCGGTTGTCCTCTGGTGAGGGACTTCCTTCAACTTTATTATGGATTTTATGGATGTTCTTGCTTTGTTAATGGATGAATAGTGTTAGGATTATACTCTGTTGGTGGATAATGTCTTCTGTTTGTTTTGGAATGCCTTTGGTTGCCTCTTAAACCGTGGTTCTGTTAACTATAATATGTAATGTTAAGTTGAGGAAATGTTGATCTAATGGATTTGTTCTCTGTTATAGTTGTTAGAAACTGTTAAATAGTTGAGGCCTTTAATTATTGTTGGGCGTTGATAAGTATGGAGGGGTTATGTTACTGGAAAATGAGTTGTTAATTAGTTAAGAATTGATATTGAGTTTGGATTATAAAACGTTATCAATTGATGATTAAAGATTAAAGGTATAGATAATGGTGAAGTTGTTAAGTTGAGAATGTTGGAATTGTTAACTGTTGTGTTCCATTTTGGTGTGTCAAAGGGGTTCCTAGAATTACTATGTAATTAAGGATAAGAAAAGAATGAAATTAATAAGTTATGATTATTAATGAGTAAATGTTTTAATCATGAAGGTATTGAAAAGTAAAAGAAGGATAAAGATTAAGTGCTAATACATGTTAAAGCTTCGAGGTAAGAAATTAAATAGAGTCGTTGGCCTGTGGAGGCCCTACATCATAAGTAGTGTCTTTCTTTTAATTGTTTCTTTGCATTTCTACTATGCTACTCTATTACGCCTATGTTGTTCACACGTTATTAATTTAATCTCTAAGCATGTTTAGGATGTTAGCATATCGTTATTGTTTTCTATAAATAGTCAAGCTCGTCTATATTGTTATTGTTTTCATTAAATTACTAAGCATGTCTATATCATTATTGTTTTCTTTAAATTGCCAAGCATGCCTACGTTATTATCGTTTCCTTTAAATCGCAAAGCATGTCTATATTGTTATTGCTTCATTTAAATTACTATACATGTTTAGAAACAAAATTGAATAAACGTAAATAGGTGTTTAAAGATGTAGGTTTTACCTTGTCAAGTTTGCATCTCTAACACTTGGATGGGTAACTGGAACTAAATAAAAATGGAATACATCTAATACCCCGACTTTTTCAATTTGATAATAATCATTTAATCAGGGTGTTACGAAGGATATTGTAACAAATATTAAGTTAATATTTTGGATTTATTTAGTTGTTGTACGTTACTAAGTAACTTTATTGTTTTACATAAATTGGAATAAAATTAGATGTTTAGTTAAAAAATTAACTTATAATGTTGGAATGAGAATTAAGTAGAAGGGAAAATGACAAATCAACCATCGTGGTTTGCGGTCAATGACAAGTCAACCACTGTGGTATGTTTTCTAACAAGTTAACCACCAACGTATGTGAAAATGACAAATGCACCATCGCTGTCCGTAAAAAAAAGCTGATGNAGTTTTTTTTTACGGACAGCGATGGTGCATTTGTCATTTTCACATACGTTGGTGGTTAACTTGTTAGAAAACATACCACAGTGGTTGACTTGTCATTGATCGCAAACTACGATGGTTGATTTGTCATTTTCCCTAAGTAGAATTTATTATGAATAATTGGGTATTAGAGTAGACTATGTAAATGACATATTTAATTTAATTAATTAAAGAATTAATTACATAAAGAATTAAGTAATTTACGAAATAGAAAGAAAAGAATTAAGGGAGGGGGGTCGTTGGGTGAAGAAACAAGAAGAGAGAGAGAGAGAGAGAGAGAGAGAGAGAGAGAGAGAGAAGGGAGAGGCCGTGAGGGACGGGAGATGGCGAGAGAAGGAGATTGGATCCGGCGAGCGACCGATGAACGACGAACAGCGACGGCGAGCGAGAGCGGGTGCGCGACGTGGTGGCTGGCGTTGTTTGCGCGGAGCTAGGGCTCGGAATCGGGATTCCCCTGGGGCGATTTTTCGGCGGCGAATTTCGGTATGAATGGTTGGGTTTTTCTCCTCTGTTGATTTCCTCTTGAGTGGTCGTCGTTTGGTGGCCCGATCCAATGGAAGAACCGTCGTTTCTCGTTCGGCAGTGCCAAACACGCGATGGGCAGCGCTGCCAGGTGCGTTTGTCAACGGTTTAATCGGTATTTTTGTCTGCTAGTGTAGACAATTCCAGCCTGGAATTGCACTGTGGGGAACACTCTTAATTTCTGGAGTGAATTGCGGAGATACTATTTTGTTGTTTTGTTTTGATACGTATTAATAATTGGCAGAGAGCTTTCAGCTCTCAAGTGGGTGGATGAATTTGCGGGGATTATGTCTAGTGACATTATTGATGTGTAGATAAATGTCTGAGAGCTTTCAGCTCTCGGGTGGGGGGAAAGAGTCTTCGGTGTTTTCTCCTGAGGGCCGAGACATAGAGGGAAGTCAGGGGTATGTGAGTGAGCTGGAAGTGAAGGATGGACTGCTATCCCTGTGAAGCTGCTAGAGGCCGAAGATGGAGCTGCTGTAGTGAAGCTGTCGGAGCCGGTGTGGCTGTCCCTGGTTTTAGGTTCGTCAAATGGTAAGGAAAGGGTAGAGTCGGCCGTCTAAGCCCTACCCACGAGTATGTGTGCGTGCGTTGAGTATGGTTTCTTGATTCTGTTCACTGGTTGTTTGATTCTGTCGTTGGTTTTCTTGATATGGTTAACAATTCTTTGAAGTGCTCATTTTAGTTGCTGTAAACGGATTTCAGAGTTTGGATTAATGCCCACTGTTAGTTTGTTAATTGGCTTTAGATTATCTTTCCTTGCAGGTTATTATGTTGCCATTGCAGGTTTAATTATTAACAGTTCTTTGGATGAATTTCTATTGCTTTTCCTTAGTCGATTTCTTAGGCTGTCAAATTGTGTGGAAAGATAAGTTAGTATTGTGTGAATTGTCAGCTTGTGATATAGGTTGTTAGTTTGATAATCAATTTCTGTGATGGGGATACCCTGTAGTATTTTCTTAGTCGTTGACTATTGCTGCTTGTTATTTCTCTAGATGGTAGAATTGTGTTAGTTAATTGTAGAATTGTTTTAATTATTTAAATTCTATTTTTAACCCTTTCCTTATTAAGTCTTTTTAGGCTTACAGTTTACTAATGGTGTAGGTACCCGCAAGAGAAGATAGTTTCTGATTAGAAACAGTGATGATGGATTTGCACGCGAGAAGGCTTGTGGTTGGCCAGGCTACGAGAAGATTAAGATACATTGAATTGTAATTAAATTAATTTACGTCTTCTTTTCTTAATTTGTAATTTAATGCTTAGTTCATTTCCTTTTTAATTCTTTATGCTGCCGTAGTATTTTAAACGTATGATTTTAACGCTTCCGCAAATGTTTTTATTACCGCAACGTTTTAAGTGTTTTCTAACGGCCTGGTTTGCACTATGATATTTCTTTCATAAATTTTAACGCGTTTTTAAAAGGAATTTACGAAGAAATTTCGGGTCGTTACAATACACATGAATAAAATGTAAATGATGTTGTGATATGTGAGTTTTACCTTATCAAGTTGACATCTCCAACGTCGGTAAAGGTACAGGTAATGCATAATAAAATAAAAACTACATGTGTTTTTATAGCATGGCATGAGCATTTTATATTTATGTCGCTTACTGAGTTTTAATGTCATAGTTTAAATCTTGTGATGTAAGTAAGGAGCCTATGATTGGATAAGCTTATAAAGGACGTAACTGATGAAATATTCCTAGGTTGGGCCTTTGTGCTATTGGCGGATTGACCTTTGGGGTTATGGCTCACGAAAATAAAATAAGTGTATTTAAGTGTTTTAAGAGTTTTCAAACTACTTTCAAATGTTTATTAGCTTTAAACTATTTTATGATAATGTTTTAGTAATATTTGTTTAAATAGCTTTTAAACTGCTGGTTTGTAATATTTTAATTTAAAAAATTTACGCATTTCTTTTACTCTGATTTTCCTTCACATATGTTTTAAAAGCAAAATTTTTTATGCGGTTAAACTAAGAATAAAATGAACACGGGATGTTACATCTCTATTTAGCCCACCAATAAATAGTGTTATTGTAGCCTCAATGCCTTCCTCCACGTTAGCCCAATCATGGCCGCTTCTATTTCTTTGTAGTATTCCTCCACACTCTTAGACCCATGAGTCAAACCTTGTAATTTCCTACACAAGTCTCTATAATAATTGTTAGAAATAAATCTTTACTGTAAAATTCGGGATTTTTAAATGATTTAAAAATGTCACGTGTAAATTTTTCATAAATTTTCTATCAAATATTGAAGAGTTAGACTCATTTTGTCGCGTAGCGACGACGTATACGTTTTTTTTTGTAAAACGGTCAAATTGGTTTTTCCGAGCGGAAATTTTTTTTTTCAGAAACATTCTTGGTAAATTATTTTGAATAAGAAATATATTTTCGGTTGGCATTTAAACGAGTCGGATTAAACCAGGATAATGTAGGATACAATATATAGTTTTAAATATATATATATAATTTATATATATATATATATAATTTATTTATTATTAATATATAATTTATTTATTTTTAATTTGAAATATATGTCAGAAGGAGAAGAGAAATCGCAACCGCAACTGGAGAAGAAGGCTTCGGCCGAGGTCCGATTTTGCGAAGGCCGAGGTTCGCAAGGTCAAGAATCAGCGGCTTCGGCTGACGAGGAGTTGCGGTTGGTCCTGCATTTTCGACTGAGGGTAGTGCATCGTCCGTCCTAGAGACATGGAACTCAGGAAATTAGGGCTTCTCCGCTCCGGCCTTCTTCCGCCATTTCGTCGATTCTGGTGAGTAATTGCATAAACTAATGATGATTTTTGGATTCCTTTTTTATTCTGGACTTTGCAATTTAGGTCTCTGAAATTTTGATGTTGTCTTGATTTTGTTGGGGTATCGGCCAAATTGGATTTTCTCATCCCTGTTATGTCAATTCCGAGCTGAGCTTCTACCATTCCTCCGATTCTAGGTGAGAAATTCAGAGTGTGTGTTAAGTTGATATTGGCCCCTATTTTGATTTTTATTTCTGGTTTGGGAAATTTAGGGATTTGTTTGTTGATTCCCGGTTTGATGAAATTGGAGTGTTGGGAATTGAAATTGCAATTGTTGTGATGGAGAATATTGAGCTACTCACTGTCCTGTTATTAGAAACTCAGTCTTGGCAAACTGTTCCCTGTTGTTTCTTTGTTGTTACGGTTTCACTAGAGAAACCCAGGAAGTGCCCTAATTAGCTGCTGTTTTTTTTTAGGAAATCGATTTAACAGTGACTTATGTAGGTATATAGATTTGCTTGACGTATTAAATGATGAATAAAATCCGATCGTATTGATAGGTTAATCTTTGCCTCTAGATTTGAGTCATTGAGATCTGTTGGTTGGGTAAAATTGATGGAGGAACTTTGCTCTATTGATTTGGATTAGTTCTGTCTTGATAGATATGGTTGGAGTTTCTTTTTGTTTGTTGTGTTTATAGTCTTCAACTCTGTGCCTACCCGATGGGCATTATGAGGAAAATGTTGCCCCGTTGATTAGGTCCTGCAAATTGGGTTTATTCAAGTTCTTGGCCGCTAAATAGATGTCGTTGGAGATGTTGTACTGTTAATTTATGCTGCAACCTTGGATTTCTGCTAGGAGACTATAGATGAACATATATGCTCGGTTGTTTTAGTATATGTTATGTCCATTTATCACTGCTTATTGGACGATATTGAGGAAGTAATGTCATGTTTGATTTGAAGTTTCTGTTTTTGGTTTTGCTTTTACTAATGGACGTTAAGCTTAATCCAAAGTATAGGTTGTAATCCTAGTTTTAGTTCTGAGTTGGGATTCGGGGTTAACCCTAGAATTGTCTTTGAATTCTAGTCTTGTTTAAGATTTTTTTGTTCTCCCTCGTATGATTGATGGGATGTTGACACTGATTTTGTTGTAGGTTCTAAGAGGTGTCAGATGTTTTGACCTTTCGCTTACGACAGCGCGTGGAGCGAGTTTGTCGATAAGCGTGTCGTAGTCACCATCGAGGTAAGGATCTTTATACTTCCTGCACTACATTGCATCATGGTTTTTAAAACTGCTATTTTGTGGGATATCACACTTAAAAATCCAACGAGGATTGTTCGACAGCACGTTAGTTTTTACGTATACGTATGTTTTCTCACGTTTACATTTCGTACATGATATATTGCTGATATTTTGTACATATTGAGGATGTGATTTCTGTGCATGTGTTTGCAGGATGAATCCTCTTGATGTTTTTGGCACTTTAGCGTTAAAGTATCATGAGGCTATTCTAACAACCTTCTACTGTGAGAAGGTTTGATATTAGTTACGTACATTGGGAGGATGAATCATCTTGATGCTTTAGGTACTCTAGTGCTAAAGCATCACGAGGCTAACCCTGAAATCTTCTATTGTGAGAGGATTTGATATGTACATTGGGAGGATGAATCCTCTTAATGCTTTAGGCACTCTAGCGCTAAAGCATCACGAGGTTATCCCCAAGCAATCTTCTGCTACACGAAGATTGGTCATTTACGTGCGAATTGGCGATGGGGCATTCATGACATAGCACTAAAGCATCAAAGAGGATTCATCCCCCCAATGTACGTATCATATAAGAATAATGGCGAAACGGGACAGCCAATGTACATATTTTAACGACTAAATTATAGCAGCAAAAATGGCGAAATGGGACGACTAAATTACTACAGCGAAAGATATCGAAACAACAGCAAAGACGTGGCTTTTATTGACAAAATCACAGCAGCAAAAAGATATCGAAACAAACAGCGAAAACAGGGCTTTTATCGATGAATTTACAGCAGCGAAAGATATTCAGTTAAAATGGCGAAATCATGCTATTAACTAGATAACAAATGGCAGCGAGAATATTGAAACGAAACAACAAAATCATGCTTTTATCAGAGACTATCAACAAGAAAAACAGTAAGGGAAACACATTATTCCGAATGAAGTGAAACGCAATAACAATCAATAGAACACTTAAGGAAAAAGAGGGAGTTGTAAGGCATCTAATAGTGAGCAGCAAACAATTATAGGCATACAGAGCATCATAGAAAACATAGACTCCACAACACACACACCTATTACTTGCGGTGTAGGGCCTTCAAATGGCCAACGACACACCCAAGTTTCTTAACATTGTCGAAGACACACAACAAGACGTCCAGCTTCAGCTAGGACAGCCCCAACATCAGCTCCAGTTCCGCTTCCAGCACACCACAGCTCCACCTTCAGCCATTCCCAGCTCTTCGTCTTCAACAATTCACCCGAGAAGAGAGCTCTCACTCTCTATCTGTCCCTTTTATCCAGCCCACGCCAGGAGACCAAGTCCCCTGCAACTCTTCAGCACGCCCGACCGAACTGCCAGAAGCAGAGAGTGTCTCCCACGCCCACACCCCGTCAATTTCCAGCGCAGCAAGAGCCAGTCGTTGATGGGCCGCTTGAACCCATTAGCAAGCTGGGCTGGCCCAGACCCGAGCAGAAGCTACACCAGCCCGCGAAGACACCGAGCATCGCCAAGCCCCAGCCACCCTTGCATCTGTCGAACGCCGCTGCCTACATCTCGTCGAATGCGAGCTCCGAGCACCCTTGAATCACCGCCGAAAATCGTGAGCCCTAACTCGCCGTAGTTCGTCGATGACCAGTCGCCTGCACGCCATCGCTCGCTCGAACTCGTCGTTGCCGTCTGATCGCGACGTCGCTCACTCGTTCGCTTACCAGCATTCCCTTGATCTCTCAGCTCTCTTCTCCCTCCCTCTCATTTTCTCGCCTGGAATGCCATTTCTTTCTTTTTATTATTATTATTTATTTAATTTATTCTTATTAAATCTTTCATTAACTCTTTTCTTAAAATAATCAAACAATTAACTTAATCCTTAATGTAAAATAATTATAACTAATCCCAACATTATAATTTAAATTCATTAAATTAATATTTATTTAATTACAGTAAATTTCATTTAATTTCACAATAGGGAATTCTTACGCATACGTCATTCGTAATACCCCGATAATTAAATAATTATCCACTTTAAAAATAATATCGGAGTGTTACATACCTCCCCTCTATATAAATTTTGTCCTCGAAATTTGTCCTACGTAATACTCTTCTTACCCCTAAAAACCGCTAATCTACTAATTCTAACACTATATTAACTACCCATTTTGGTTTCCTAGTCGACTTAGGTTTGGGCTTTAACCCCTCTCAATCTGACGATTACATAGATATAGCTAAAGGATCGGCTTGACAACGCCCAACTCATCTCTTCTCACCAAAGTCGATCCAACTATTGAACTCACTCATCCATACTTCTGCTGCGCTACTCTATTACCCATTTACCCTTCTTAGGTTTCTAATACGGTTGTGCTTTCCGATTTGTGTGTATACCAATTTCCGTTCCCGTTTCCGTATTCATTTCCAGAAATACTCTAGAAACTTCGTGTCCGTTTCTGTCTCCGTATCCGTTTCTGTTATCCGAGGTTTTTGGTTCTGTTCCCGTTTCCATTTCAGTCTTTATGTGCTCGGGTCGTTCGTCTAGGCTCTACAACTCTCTTACTATCCCTTCCCAAAGGTCAAGGCTCAATGGTCGGTTACTTTGCTGGAAGAATCCTATTAGTTATTAATTATCGCAAGGTAGAAGGCATTGTCCTCAAACACAAGTAGATATTGTCCTCTTTGGCGTATCCCCGCCTCCAAGGCTTTTTTCCCAGCGATAGGCGGATCTCGCCCATCCTGAAACGCATCCACTTAGCATGGTTCTCACTACTAAGCAGATATGTCCCCTTTGGCGTATCCCGCCATCAAGGATTTCTCACAGTGATGGGCGGATCTTGCCCATCCTGAAACGCGTCCACTTGTCCTTGAGTCCCATCCACTTATACCCTGCTCGTTTCTCTTTTTACTTCTTATGTTTTATATTGTCGTTATATTTCTCTCTTTCGTTCGTGACCTCTGGCATAGCAGCAATGACATCCTCTGACCGAAGCCTGCTAACCATTGGTTGTACTTTTCTTTAGCTTTCATCTCCTTTTCTTTTCTCGTTCTTGTGCCGGGTTAAGCTACCGAACCACAGAAATCTTTATTAGGGGTTTGCTTTTATTCGCTTTTTATCATTTCTTAATCACTCTCGTTGCTTGTGATTCGTTCGTCGTTTGTGCTAGACATTGTGCATACTTCTACCTAAGTGCTCTCGTTTACTATATGACTCCACTTAACTGTCTAACTCCGTTCAATCCTACATTCCTTTCACTTATTCTCTCGTCCTATTTTCCTGAAAATTTGGGCAGAGACTCCCTTGCTTTTAAACTCCCCCAAAGCTAAATATCCTGCATAAGACATCCCAACAATTCCAGCATCGTCCAATCTCTTATCATCATTCTGCTAACTCATCTTTAACTCAAACGTCATCATCAAAAATAGATATGCATACTAAAGAAAACAAATAAAGCAATTAAATCGAAGTACAAGCGATTAAATTAAAATACTTACAGTCGATGAATGATTTCCACGTCGAGGCTTTTGTTGGCAGAAGGCTATAGTATCAGTTTGAATTTTCAAAAGTCATTTTAGAACAAGCGAGAAACTTGGTTTTAAAAACGATCAGAGCAGTCCACAAAATCGTTTTTAAAACTTTGGTTTTGATACCAATTGTAACGACCCGGATTTTACTTCGTAAATCCCTTCGAAAAACGCGTTAAAATTTATGAAAGAAAAATCAGAGTGTAAGTCGGGCCGTTTGAAAACACTTAACTTAAAATGTTGCGAGAGTAAAAAAAAACATTTGCGGAAGCATTAAAATCATACATTTTAAAATACTGCAGAAACGTAAAGAATTTAAAGGAATAAACTAGTCATTAAATTACAAATTAAGAAGAAAAATTTAATTTAAATTAATTACAACTCAATGTGTCTTTATCTTCTCGTAGCTGGCCAACTGTAAGCTCGCTCTTGCAAATCCCTCGTCGACTGCTTGTTCATATGCTCGAGGATTCCTCGCGCCGTGTACCTACACCGCAAGTAAGATGTGAACTTAAAGGCCCAGTAAGAAAATAGGTTTATGCATATGAAATGTTGCTCTTTAATTCTTTGGAATGAGTCCGTCCCAAACCAATACTTTAATTACGTATATTATAAATGGTTACGTGTCTTAGGAATAGCTCGTATAAAGAGCATGAAGTTTGTGGAATTCTATGATTTATAATTAGTTAAGTTAATTAGTTTTATAATCCCGATAAGGGAATGGTAATTCTTTTCTTCACTCAAGGCGTATGATTACCCCGTGGTGATGTTCTTAATTGTTTCTAGCGATATAAGACTATTCTAAAAAAAAACACATACAAGGAACTATCCAACAATACATTGAAGGAGTTAAGCAAAACCATAACAAATATAAGAGCACACGACAATAATTAAATCAAAAACAATATAACATAATTGCAAGTAATTATTACATGCTTATATTAATTAATCGTTTAGATTAACTACATTAACATGTTTGACGAATTAACAATTGGATTAACGTGTTCAACATCTTAATTAATTATACTAGTAACAACTACTCAATTTAGATAGCATGGTCAAGGGGTTTATTCACAACAAGGACTATGCAAAACAACACACCAATAGAGAACATATAGAAAATCATATAGGTTAACACTAACTAATAATACATGGACACACTAAATTTGATTACATGATTGGAATGCTAGTTATTTACGCTAAGCGATTGATTAACCGATTTTGATCACATAATAAACATCTAACATTTTTTATTAACATTCTAAATGAGTTAATATATACTAGTCGTGATCACTTTTTCGATGGCATGCTCAAGAGATTTATATACAGTGGGAACTCTACAATTTATTAACAGAGAGTTAAAAATAATATAATATCAAGGCAATAACTAACAACGATGGACATATATTAGAGAAACCAGTTCTAGAGAGCATTAATGATTTGATTAACATGTTCAGTCTATTATCATGCTTAGACTACTAGTTATTCACACTAGTGATATGAACTTTAATTATGTAACCTGTACATGGGATTCCTATCAGAGGATGCATCAAGTAAAACTATCAACGAGGAGTTTATACAAGTCAAGAAATCACATTACTGCAACTAAAGAATAGGAATATCACATAGAGCTAACACAACTAATAATAAGGAAATAAAGCTAACAACGATGGATGTATCACAGGGTAACCAAGTCTACTAAATCGACTATAATTAGCAGCGAATGTCATCAAATTAAAACAACGAAACTATGCTTTTAAACACCTAAAAACAGCAGCAAATTATGTGCAGCAAAACATATTTTAAACATCTAAAAACAGCAGCGAAGATAGCAAAGGGAACAGCCAATACGTGCGTTTAATGACTAAATTACAACAGTGAAAACTAGCTATAAACGGAACATCCAACATATGCATTTTAACGACTAAATTACAGCAGCCAAATTGACAAAAACGGAACCGCCAACATGTGCATTTTAATGACTAAATTACAGCAGCGAACTATTGAAACAAAACAGCAAAAATGTGCAACCGAACAACTAAAAATACAGCAGCGAACTTTTGAAACAAAACAACGAAAATGTGCATCCGAACAACTAAAAATACAGCATCGAACTATTGAAACAAAACCGCGAAAATGTGCATCCAAACAACTAAAAATACAGCAGCGAACTCTTGAAACAAAACAGCGAAAATGTGCATCCGAACAACTAAAAATACAGCAGAGAAAATGGGGAAACGGAACAGCCAACAATGCATTTTAACGACTATATTATAGCAGAGAAAATGGTGAAACGGAACGGCCAACATATCCATTTTAACGACTATATTACAGCAGAGAAAATGGCTAAATGAAACAGCCAACATATGCATTTTAACGACTAAATTACAGCAGAGAAAATGGCGAAACGAATAGCCAATAAATGCATTTTAACCACTAAATTACAGCAACAAAAATGGCAAAACGGGACATCCAACATATGCATTTTAACGACTAAATTACAGCAGAGAAAATGGCGAAACCAAACAGCCAACATACGCATTTTAACAACTAAATTATAGCAGCAAAAATGGCAAAACGGAACATCCAACATATGCATTTTAACGACTAAATTACAGCAGAGAAAATGGCGAAACCGAACAGCCAACATACGCATTATAATGACTAAATTACAACAGCAAAATGGTGAAACGGAACATCCAACATATGCATTTTAACAACTAAATTACAGTAGAGAAAATGGCAAAACGGAACAGCCAAACATACGCATTTTAACTACTAAATTACAGCAGCAAAAATGGCGAAATGGAACATCCAACATATGCATTGTAACGACTAAATTACAACAGAGAAAATGGCGAAACGGAACAGCCAACATACGCATTTTAACGACTAAATTATAGCAGCAAAAATGGCAAAACGGGACAGCCAACATGCATTTTAACGACTAAATTGCAGAAGCGAAAGATATCGAAACAACATCGAAGACATGGCTTTTATCGACAAATTTACAACAGCGAAAGATATCGAAATAACAGTGAAAACATGACTTTTATCGACGAATTTACAGCAGTGAAAGATATTAAAACAACAGCAAAAACTGAGCTTTTATTGACGAATTTACAACAGCGAAACATATCGAAATAATAGCAAAAACATGGCTTTTATCGACGAATTTACAGCAGCGAAAGATATCGGAATAACAACGAAAACATGACATTTATAGACGAATTTACAGCAGCAAAAGATATCGAACTAAACAACGAAAACAGGGCTTTTATCGATGAATTTAGAGCAGCGAAAGATATCGAGATAAAATGGTGAAATCATGCTATTAACTAGATAACAAATGGCAGCGAGAATATTGAAACGAAACAACGAAATCATGCTTTTTATCAGAGACTATCAACAGGAAAAACAGTAAGGGAAACACATTCTTCCGACTGAAGTGAAACGCAATAACAATCAATAGAACACTTAAGGAAAAAAAGGGAGTTGTAAGGCATTTAATAGTGTGCAGCAGACGATTATAGACATAAAGAGCATCATAGAGACGATTATAGACATAAAGAGCATCATAGAAAACATAGACTCCACAACACACACACCCCTTACTTGCGGTGTAGGGCGACGTCACGATCGGACGGCAACGGCGGGTTCGAGCGAGTGACGGCGTGCAAGCTGGTGGTCATCGACGAACGACGGCGAGTTAGGGCTCACAATTTTGGGACTTCCGTTGTGGCGTGTTTCGGCGGTGATTCAAGGGTGCTCGGAGCTGGCATTCGATGGGATGCAGGGAGCGGCGTTCAACAGATGCAAGGGTGGCCGGGGCTTGGCGATGCTCGGTGTCTTCACGGGCTGGCTTGGCTTCCGCTCGGGTCTGGGCCAGCAAGCTTGCTAATGGGTTCAAGCGGCCCATCAACGACTGGCTCTTGCTGCGTTGGAAATTGACGGGGTGTGGGTGTGGGTGTGGGCGTGGGAGACACTCTCTACTTCTTAGCAGTTCGGTCGGCGTGCTGAAGAGTTGTAGGGGACTTGGTCTCCTGGCGTGGACTGGATAAAAGGGACAGATAGAGAGTGAGAGCTCTCTTCTCGGGTGAATTGTTGAAGACGAAGAGCCGGGAATGGCTGAAGGTGGAGCTGCGGTGTGTTGGAAGCGTAACTGGAGCTGATGTTGGGGCTGTCCTTGCCGAAGCTGAAGCTAGACGTCTTGTTGTGTCTTCGACAATAGTAAGAAACTTGGGTGTGTCGTTGGCCATTTGGAGGCCCTACACCGCAAGTAATGGGTGCGTATGTTGTGGAGTCTATGTTTTCTATGATGCTCTTTATGTCTATAATTGTTTGCTGCTCACTATTAGACGCCTTACAACTCCCTATTTTTCCTTAAGTGTTTTATTGATTGTTATTGTGTTTCACTTCAGTCGGAAGAATGTGTTTCCCTTACTGTTTTTCTTGTTGATAGTCTCTGATAAAAGCATGATTTCGTTGTTTCGTTTCAATATTCTCGCTGTCATTTATTATCTAGTTAATAGCATGATTTCGCCATTTTATCTCGATATCTTTTGCTGCTGTAAATTCGTCGATAAAAGTCCTGTTTTCGCTGTTTAGTTCGATATCTTTTGCTGCTGTAAATTCGTCTATAAAAGCCATGTTTTCGCTGTTATTTCGATATCTTTCGTTGCTGTAAATTCCTCGATAAAAGCCATGTTTTCGTTGTTATTTCGATATCTTTCGCTGCTGTAAATTCGTCAATAAGCTCTGTTTTCGCTGTTGTTTCAATATCTTTCGCTGCTGTAAATTCGTCGATAAAAGCCATGTTTTTACTGTTATTTCGATATCTTTCGCTGCTATAAATTTGTCGATAAAAGCCCTGTTTTCGCTGTTTATTTCGATATCTTTTTGCTACTGTGATTTTGTCAATAAAAGCCACGTCTTCGCTGTTGTTTCGATATCTTTCGCTGCTGTAATTAGTCGTTAAAATGCATATATTGGATATTCCGTTTTGCCATTTTTGCTGCTGTAATTTAGTCGTTAAAATGCATATGTTGGTTGTTCGTTTTGCCATTTTCTCTGCTGTAATTTAGTCGTTAAAATCCATATGTTGGCTATTTCGTTTCGCCATTTTCTCTGCTGTAATATAGTCGTTAAAATGCATATGTTGGTTGTTCCGTTTCACCATTTTCTCTACTGTAATATAGTCGTTAAAATGCATATGTTGGCTATTCCGTTTCGCCATTTTCGCTGCTGTATTTTTAGTTGTTCGGATGCACATTTTCGCTGTTTTGTTTCAAGAGTTCGCTACAGTATTTTTAGTTGTTTGGATGCACATTTTTGCGGTTTTGTTTCAATAGTTCGATGCTGTATTTTTAGTTGTTCGGATGCACATTTTCGTTGTTTTGTTTCAAAAGTTCACTGCTGTATTTTTAGTTGTTCGGTTGCACATTTTTGCTGTTTTGTTTCTATAGTTCGCTGCTGTAATTTAGTCATTAAAATTCACATGTTGGCGGTTCCGTTTTTGTCGATTTGGCTGCTGTAATTTAGTTATTAAAATGCATATGTTGGATGTTCCGTTTATAGCTAGCTAGTTTTCACTGCTGTAATTTAGTCATTAAACGCACGTATTGGCTGTTCCCTTTGCTATCTTTGCTTATGTTTTTTGATGTTTAAAACATGTTTTGCTGCACATAAT
The DNA here is from genome assembly GCA_022433065.1 of Begonia loranthoides. Taxonomy (NCBI): domain Eukaryota; kingdom Viridiplantae; phylum Streptophyta; class Magnoliopsida; order Cucurbitales; family Begoniaceae; genus Begonia; species Begonia loranthoides. Next base: position 16,633,059 of record CM039470.1, on the reverse strand, counting down.
TTGCTGCTGTTTTTAGGTGTTTAAAAGCATAGTTTCGTTGTTTTAATTTGATGACATTCGTTGCTAATTATAGTCGATTTAGTAGACTTGGTTACCCTGTGATACGTCCATCGTTGTTAGCTTTATTACCTTATTATTAGTTGTGTTAGCTCTATGTGATATTCCTATTCTTTAGTTGCAGTAATGTGATTTCTTGACTTGTATAAACTCCTCGTTGATGGTTTCACTTGATGCATCCTCTAATAAAAATCCCATGTACAGGTTACATAATTAAAGTTCATATCACTAGTGTGAATAACTAGTAGTCTAAGCATGATAATAGACTGAACATGTTAATCAAATCATTAATGCTCTCTAGAACTGGTTTCTCTAATATATGTCCATTGTTGTTAGTTATTGCCTTGTTATTATATTATTTTTAACTCTCTGTTAATAAATTGTCGAGTTCCCACTGTATATAAATCTCTTGAGCATGCCATCGAAAAAGTGATCACGACTAGTATATATATTAACTCATTTAAAATGTTAATCAAAACTGTTAGATGTTTATTATGTGATCAAAATCAGTTAATCAATCGCTTAGCATAAATAACAAGCATTCCAATCATGTAATCAATTTAGTGTGTCTATGTATTATTAGTTGGTGTTAACCTATATGATTTTCTATATGTTCTCTATTGATGTGTTGTTTTGCATAGTCCTTGTTGTGAATAAACCCCTTGACCATGCTATCTAAATTGAGTAGTTGTTACTAGTATAATTAATTAAGATGTTGAACACGTTAACCCAATTGTTAATTCGCCAAACATGTTAATCTAATCAATCTAGTTAATCTAAACAATTAATTAATATAAGCATGCAATAATTAGGTTATTAACCTTGCAATTATGTTGTATTGTTTTTTATTTAATTATTGTCATGCGCTCTTCTATTTGTTATGGTTTTGCTTAACTCCTTGAATGTATTGTTAGGATAGTTACTTGTATGTGTTTTTTTTAGGATAGTCTCATATCGCTAGAAACAATTAAGAACATCACCACGAGGTGATCATATGCCTTGAGTGAAGAAAAGAATTATCATTCCCTTATTGCGATTATAAAACTAATTAACTTAACTAATTAGAAATCATAGAATTCCCCAAACTCCATGCTCCATATACGAGCTATCCTAAGACACGTAACCATTCCTAATAATTGGTTTGGGACGGACTCATTTCAAAGAATTAAAGAGCGGCATTTCATATGCATAAGCTCATTTTCTTACTGGGTCTTTAGGCTCACGTCTTACTTGCGGTGTAGGTACACGACGCGAGGAATCCTCGAGCATATGAACAAGCAGTCAACGAGGTATTTGCACGAGCGAGCTTACGGTTGGCCAAGCTACGAGAAGATAAAGACACATTGAGTTGTAAAAATTAAGTTTTTCTTCTTAATTTGTAATTTAATGTCTAGTGTATTCCTTTAAATTCTTTACGCTTCCGCATTATTTTAAAATGTATGATTTTAACGCTTTCGCAAATGTTTTCTTATTTCTGCAACGTTTTAAGTTAAGTGTTTTCTAACGGTCCGACTTACACTATAATATTTCTTTCATAAATTGTAATGCGTTTTTCGAAGGGATTTACGAAGAAAAATCCGGGTCGTTACAAAGAATATACCATGTACAGAATGTAAACGTGAGAAAACATACGTATACGTAAAAACTAGCGTGTTGTCAAATAGTCCCCATCGGGTTTTCAGGTATGGTATCCCACAAAATAGCAGTTTTGAAAACCATGATGCAATGTAGTGCAAAAAGTATAAAGGTTCCTACCTCGATGGCGACCATTACATGCTTACCGACAAACCAGCTCCACACACTATCGTAAGCGAAGGTCGAATCAACTGACACCTCCAGAACCTACAACAAGGTCGGTGTCAACATCCTAACAAACATAGAAGGGATAACAAACAAGTCTCAATCAAGACTAAACTCCAAGACGGTTTCTAGGGACAACCACGAGCCCCAACCTGAAAACTGAAACTAGAAATCCCAACAAAATCCTCAATCTTATCACTCAACAACAAGCAACCGAACCATCTAGTGTCAACGAGACACGTCAACAGTCAACCACACACTCGCAACCACCTAAGACTCAACAGCCAATAGAAATAGGAATCCATTATGGCTATGCCAGCTCCCAAATAGAATTTAAACAGAATTCAATCTTCAGCTTACCAAGTGGGCATAAGTACTCAAAACCTTCATCAGAACGGCAGTAACAACAGCATAGAATCCATCAAATAAAACAAATTATAGAATTAGTATTTTTTACTATCTCAATACTACAATTCAACCTTTGCCAATTTAATTCACCCAACAAGACCAAAGTCATTATCCTTGGGATTCTATCAACAAGCAGCAAAATAAACAGGAGTCAAATTTATGATTATTCTCGGGCCATGCTTTCAACAAATTAACACACCAAAGCAGGGACCCAAAGCAAAGCCAAGCTAATCACTCTTAATTCTTTCTTCCCAAAATAGCAACAATTTTCCAAAATTAAACACACTTCTTAAAAAAAAACCTGCACATCACACTACTAGTGAATCATCAATAAATCCGCGGCAAGAAGGGAACCACCACAAAAAAAACAGACCGCAATTCCTTAGCTAAAAATTGGGCGAAGCGGGGACAACAATCATCAGAAATCTGAACATAAATTTCCAGCTCGAAATTGACAGAACATGAACAAGGAGAACATCAATTCTGCCAAAACCCCCCAAAAAAATCAACCAGAACTAGACACTTGGAAATTACTCACCGAAACAAGGAATTGGAAGAATGCAGCTACCCGGCTCGGAACACCCTTGGACGGAGTATAGAATCGCCGAAAACCCGATTCTATCGAAATCGGTGAAAAAGGAAATGTTCGAGCTAGCAATGCCCTAACTCCCGAGCTCCCTGCCTCGACCAAACCCTTGCGAAAGGTCCCCGGACAGACAGCACAACCCACAGACGGAGCTTTCCAGCTGCTCGCCTTCCCGCTGGAAACCGTCTGCTCTCGGCCTTCGTGAATCCCCTCTCTCGCTCGAATGTCGCTCGTGGTCGAAGAGGGAGAAGAAGAAGCCGTTCTTCTTCTCCTTCTCCTTCTTTTTAATTAAAAATTTTATTTAATTTAATAATATATAATATATAATGCATTAAGATATATATTATATATTCCGTTATCCCAATTTTTAAGTTCAATTCATTTTAAATGCCAACCGAAAATAAGTTTTTTATTCAAAATAATTTACCAAAACATTATCGAAAATAAATTTCCACTCAAAAAACTCAATTTGACTGTTTTACGAAAAACGCACATGTCATCGCTACGCGATAAAACGAGTCAATTCTTCCACATTTGACCAAAGATTCACGAAAAATTTATATGTGACATTTTAAAAATCTCAGATTTTACAATTTGAAATCTTGATCTAGCCCAAATCTTCATATCAATTTGGGTGCGCAAAAAATCCAGGCTCAATTTCAATCATTCAATGATTACTTAAACTTAATAATTTTTGTTCTTCTAGTTAGCCCATTTAGAATAGTGAATCCTTTGATTTTTTTTCCTTTGCACATTCTTCCACCATTGCTTCTTTATCAGCACTAAGCATATTTATTGGTTTTAATATTTGTTTAGTTGATTCTTTCTCTAGGATCTCCACAATTAAGTCATACAATACTTTGTGTTTTTTCTTGATTCTTTATCTTGTCATCAACCTCCTATGGCTTACAATGGATCATTGTCTTTGGACTTGAGCTTGGTTGCACTTTGATTCGCATCACACAGTGATGGACTACAAGGTCCAATCATAAGAGCAATGGTCCAAAGACTTACTAACACCTACATTTCTAACTATTTGGAAGGTGGATTAATTATGACCCAAATAGATGAGCTTCCAACCCATGAAGACCAAGGGAACCCCACATACTTGCTGCTATGGAAAGAAGCCCAAGAATACATGCTTGAAGGGCAAGAAAGACCAAAGGAAAAAGGGATAAGGAAACATTCCTTAATCGGCCAAAGACAAGTGGACATTGAAGAGTCGGTTATGATTGGTTTTGGCAACCTTCTATGTGACAAAATTGAAGAGGAAGAAGTTACCAAAAAGCCACCATTTAGTGGAGCCAAAGCCAGCAAGGAGTTACTAAAATAATAGCTTTAGAAAGTTACTAAATTCATAGTATACTATTAAGCTAATTAGGACTGAATACTTAGTGTGTTTCCTATTTTATGCTTTGTAATTGGCTATATAAAGCCCCCTAGTGCTTATGTTTTAGACATTGAATTTTGAATACAAAAGGCTCTTGCTTTCTGGAGTGATTTTTTTTTCAAACACTTTGGTGAGTTGTATCCAAATTTATCCTTGTGTGAGTAGCATCACAAGATTGGGGTCACTTGGAGTTGAGTGAGTTTTCTTATGGGCATCGACGTCCCTACTCCTTGGAGAAAGGTTGTGTGAAGAGGTTTCCAACCATCAAGAAGGTTTCCATCTGCAAAGTCATCCAAAAGGGAGTGCAAGCTACATTACTTTCTATTTCCAACCACTTGAATTCTCTTCAGTATATTTCCTAATCCTTCAAGGTTATTTCCATTATTCTTGAAGGAGTTCTTTCCTTATTCATTCAAGAAGGCATGGTTCAAATTTCAGCTCAAAAACTTCTAAAATGAGGGACTTATTGAATCTCAAAGTCAGATTTTCCATCTTGAGTTTTGTGGCCAAATAAAGAAATTGAAGAACTGGTTGATCAGCTCCACGTTGATTATTGACCGGCCGGTAATCTATTTGCCACTACCTTTTTTAAGGTTGACCTTTTGCTCGACCACAAAATCCCAAACAATCTAAATCCTTTAGTTTTGGTCGATCTCCGCCTGTTGTTTTCCTCTTGGTCGACCACCCTATTTTATAATCCTTCAACTGGTTGATCAACATCAAGGGATTCTTCATCAACACATCAACTCTTCATCAACAAAGATTGTCCCGCATCCTTCTTCAATATTTACAGGTTATAATTCTTACCCCCACTGCTAGTGCATCACATAGGCTTCCGCAAAAGCACTGAAGTTCACGAAAGCGTAGTCTCCCGCCAAAAAACTTGCATATGTGGATACTGTTTCCACATCCCAAGATGTGCAGCTTTGGACGTCCGCATTGAAACCCATTTCTGTACTGGGCGACTGTACCAGTCATCCATAGCTTGATCCAGACAACCGTAGCAGCCCTTTTGTGTTAAATTTTATCACCTCAGCGCTACGTGCCTTGGCAAAGTTAGCGGCCATGTGTCATTTTCTTCCTGTAAGAAAGGTCATCGCAAAGGTAGGGATTTAATACTTTATCACATTGCATCAAATCATGGTTTTCAAAACCTTATTTTGTGAGTTATTGTATATGAAAATTCAAAGGAGATTGTTCGACAACACGTCAATTTTTATACTACATATGTACATGTGAGTTTACACTTCACGTGCATGGTATTTCATTAATTTTTCCATTATGAATACAAGAGGATGAATCCTCTTGATACTTTGGACGATCATGATGTCCAAGTATCACAAGGCGATCCCAATACATCTTCTACTACATGAAGATGTTTTGTTTGTGCATTGTGTGAAAATGGGTAATAGGGCGATGATGACATGGTCCTTGGGTTTTGAATCCCTAAACCTGATTAGGGTGTATTTTTTTTTGGATTGTTTCATCGCTGACTTGTTCACTGATAATCACTAAGGTCTGGCTTGATCTTTGGATAGCCCTCACAGTTTTTCATCTTGGCTCATGAGGTGTGGCCATCTTCGGACTGCCGTCTTTTTGTGTGATTGTATCAGAAGGGTCCTTAAGCGACCCTCCTTTTTCATAGATCATTGTTTTAAATTTGTGAAAAATAATGTAGGCTTATTTTACTCTACCTGGATAGGTATTCAATGATATTTTGATTAATTGTCTCATCGGTGGCTCGTGAAGCCTATTTTGCTTAAATGATAAAGAATGTTTTAAAATTATTACAAACTCATGCACGGTAATGACATTTTAGATCAATCATGGTTTTTGATGTGAAAGGTAAAACTAGTTTTACATGCATTGTATTTTGTATAATCTGCCTACTGAGTTAGTAACTTACCCCAATGATGCACCAAAGGATGCAAAGCTTGGGAAATTCCTTGATGCTGGCTGTTGTAAAAGACAAGATAGACCAGAATTTGGAAATATCACAACTCTATCCAGAGATGTCCAAATGTCGTAAAAATTGAACCACACCCTTCTCTATGAATCAATAAGGAACCCTTAAAAATCAAGATAATAATTCGTTTGGGAGTGTAAGATATTCAAGGAAAGGTACAACTAGTCTGAAAAGGCACCAACAGACAGAATTCAGAGTCTAAATGGTTGAATGCACAACTGGCTCAAATGACGTAAAAATTGAACCATGTTAAATCCACCAGAGATGAGAATGCTTTCCAAAAATCAAATTAAGATTCAACCAAGGATGGAGTTATAATAATATAAAATTTACTGCCCAGAAGCGCACAAATAATGCAGTTTTTGGGTCCAAAAGGGAATAATCATAAGTCAATCAATTCTTGTCCAAATTGCATTAAATTTGAACCGCATACCTTTTCAAATTTATACAACAAAAACTCCAAATTTTAAAACCATAATCACTCAGGCAAAGAAATTATGCATGAATAGCTACAAGCTGGTCTGAAAGGGCATTATGTTTGCACCCTTTGACTTCAAACGGACTCCCTCAAGGAAGCCACTCCAACTTGGTTTGCAACAAGTCTTCTAACCCTTCTCTAAGGACTTCCACCACTGGATGAAATGAAGGAAGGAGTTAGTGTAGGAGATTCATCTCAAGACATGCCAAGAACGGTGATGAATCAGCTTGTGGTCACACACTCACTCGAGTTTCACCAAGAAAATGAGGGTCGATTCAAGATAGAGGGAACTCCAGCTCAAAATGGTTTTCTTTAATTCAATTCAAATTTGTTTCAAACAGCCCCTTAAGGATGGCTTAAATACCCCCCAAAAGGGTTGCCCTAAAGTAAAAACATTACAAAAGTAACCTCAACTAAAAAATAGCACAAAATTGTTCTCGGCTAATTAAGTATAGTTGAGAACATACCAAGCAACATTATCCAATTCATCAATTTAAAATCCAAAAAATGAAAAACTAATTTCATACCACCTACTAAGGAGCTTGGAATATCTTGAATAACTTCAACTTGCCAGGCCTTCAAATGTCTTTACAAGGCATTGTAATTCGGATACATGCAAGGGCTGGGGTGGAGTTTTAGCCATAGTTGCTTGATGGAACTCTAAGTGATCACATGCTTTGGTTTTTCCTTATCTTCATGAGTTGGTTCATCCTCAAGCCTTTCTAAGGAAGTTCATCCTACAAAATAAGAAAATATAAAATGGTTAAGGAGTCTCTTTGTTCAAGCTCCAGGAATCAGTGCTTGAAGTGCATCACCCAATGACTCATCCCTTGAGGTAAAGGCAAGGTTAGTCAGGAGTAGTTGTTGTAATACCCCAAATTTTTTGTCATATTAAGATTTGGATGAGGATGATGTTATTTGATAATTATTGGAGATATATGGAATGATATTGTTATTGGGATGTGATTTGTGGTTTATGGTTGTTGGAAATGTGGATTTTATATGTTCTAAGAAGGATTAGCAGGGGTGTGGTTGATCAAAAGGATAAGCGGTCGTTCGGTTTCATTAAAGAGTCGAAATGAGGGAGTTTTGTTGATGACCAATGAATGACCAGGTTTTGAAGAAGATTTGTGAAGTTTGAGTTTAGCAATAGATCATAAGGGTTTAGTGATCAATCATGGTCATTATAAATTGTAAAACGTTGCAAGTCATTCATGTGAAGGGGTTGATCGTCCGATTTTCTTGAGAATGTACAAAGTCACTTTTCAGGATTGTTTTGCAGTCGATCATCTGAAGGGAGTGATCGACCGAAATGTCAAAGGTCACCAACTTTAGCTAATGTGTCATATTTTTATTGAATTAAAGATGATTTGTCACCATTTCTTTGGCTGAGTGTGTGCCACTTCATGCTTGAGTGGCTAATAAAGAAGGATTAAGCTTATTAAAGGGGAGAGACTTGAGAAAATGAAGGGTAACCATGAGAGAAAAAGAGAGAAGCTGTGAAGAAGGATTTGAGAGGGAACAAAGAGAGAGGAGGTGGGTTCTGTCAGAGAGAGCTTGAGAGAGAAAAGAAGAAGAAAAGAAAGAGGAAGAAGGGAGGAAGAGATTAAAGGAGAAGCTTAAAGAGGAAAGAAACCCTAGGAAGTCTATATCTCTTAACTCTCCAAGGAATAAAGGTAAGAAATGAATGATTGTGTTTTTCCTTTTTGGGCTACATCACAAGAGGTAAGGTTTTATTGTTGTTTGATACTTGTATTGTTAGATCTTAAGTCTTGGTTATGTTAATGTTTGAGGATGTATTGTTTATGATATATTGTTGATGCTTTGATGCTTGTGTTTAATAGACTTTAAGTTGAATGATCATGTTGATGTTTGAGGATGTATTGATGATATGTTAAATTTTATTAAGTTGTGTGTGATCATGCTCATGCATCATAGTTTTTACAAAATGCTATGAAAATGTTTTGGTCATGCATATGTTTTAAGCAAAGAAAGATAAAAGAAGTTAAGAACTTAATGATATGTTAAGGCTTTGGGAACAAGTTTCCATTGTGAGGCTTTAGATACTTAACTCATTGATTGAGGCTTTGATGGACGTGATTCCCATTGGTTGAGGTTTTGGGTTGATTTTCCTCCAATGATTGAGACTTTGAGTTGAGATCCAATGTAAAAACAAAAAAGGAAAAGAAACTAAAATGCCCATTGATTGAGGCTTTGCGCGACGTGGTCCCCATTGATTGAGGCTTTAGGTAGGTTTTCCCCCATTGATTGAGGCTTTGAATTGAGTTCCAATGGTGAAACAGTAATGGTAATGTAAAAAAAAGAAACAAAAATGGAATATGTTTTATGAAAAGTACATTTCATGTGTCACGACCCAAAGACGGGCCTGACAGAACCGCCGGGTCAGGCAACCCGATCCTCGTAGAGAATCCAATCACCCAGCCCAAGGCGTGTGTTTTAGCGGAAGACTTATAAATATTCAATTCGGCCCAAGATGATATGGGCCTAGGTCCGGGTAGGGATCACGAGAAAATAACGGTGTATAAATTAAAATGAAATCGAAATACTGTGCAACAAATTCAAACCAACAGTGTTTAAAGTTTACAACCCAAATAGAAACACAAATGTCCTCACCAAATAACGATAAATCACTCAAGTAGAAATAATAAAATGCTTCAGCTCCTGATCCTCAGCTACTCTTTGCCTTTACCTGAAGTTTTGGGGGAGGAGTTGTTTGGAGTGAGTGACTAACTCAGTAAGGTATAGTTATACTAAATGCACCTCGTGCAAAACTAGTTTTTTCTATATTCTCAAAAACAAGGTTATATTTCTCATTTTACCGTACATGGATTTTTAAATCGCTTCAAAACTCTGTCATTTTATCAAACCAGCCCAAGGCCATCGATGAGGCTTTTATCGAAACCCGCTGTATACATAGACAGCTATACCTCATAAAATAGGCCATCATCGTTTTCCAAAATGAAAACGTCATCAGTGAAAAGGGGTGGTCACTCATGGACTCACCCGCCACACAGCAGAGAATAGGTGGACACCCATCGGCGTCAACACCTCATGAGGCAGGAGAAAGTATAAATGACGGTGGTTCGTAGATCCAACACGTCACTCGGTTTGCCTGCGAGAAGTCTGCGTCGGTAGAACTAATCTAGGGTTTCAAACAATGGGGAGAACTCTGCGTCCTAATCTAGGGGTCAAATGGCGAGAACTCCTCGATGACAATCCATACGATAAAATAGAACGGATACGGTTGCTTGCCATATAAGGACTCGGGGTAAACAAGTCTCAGCGACTAACAACCGTCTGATCCGTGTGACAAAAACCCTCGCCAGGTTTAGGGGCTTGCGACCCAAGGAGACGTCATCACTCTCCCATACTAATTTACGACTTTCAGGAATTTCAACCTGAGGACACGTCACAATGCCCTACCTATATTTTTACACGCCAAACAATCAACCTTCACGCAGAAGAAGGTATTCAAGGGGATAGCTAATCCATCCCTCAAGATAAGCACAATAAATTCCAAACCATGTACGGAATTTAAACGTGAGAAAACATACTACTAATTAAAACTGACGTGCTGTCGAACAGTCCCCGTCATTTTTCAAGTGTGGTATTCCACAAAATAGTTATTTTTTTCAAAACGGGGTTGGATGCAATGCAACGCAGAAGGTATAGAAATCCCAACCTTTTCAGCATTCTCTCTTAGTACTCAGAGCTACAGCCTTCTCAGGAATCGTATCAAACTTGCCAAAATCGCCTAAGCCTAACAAATGTATCAAATACGGGAATTCATAAATTAATCCCAGAAAATAAGCGGAGGATTTTATACCAGTAAATGACTCATCCAATAATTCCAACAAAATTTCCAACTTTACCCTTTGGTAAATAAATGTATCATCATCCAAACAACACTTAATCCTCAACATATTGCGCAATATTTAACCAGTTAACAATGTCACAAAATGTCTCTCAAACTTAGACGAGATCAACTATATCGAACAAATAACTATAACAAAACCTCAACATGGAACATATAGCATAGTGTGCAATATTCCAACAATTAGCAAAACATGTTCTTAAACATACAAGATTCATCATCCAACCAGAATTCCAAACAGTTTTCAACTCAATCCTTAGTAGTCATCAACAAACATGACCCATTATCAAAGCACCCACATCGAACAATATCAAAGCAGAATCCATATTCTATTACTAAGAGCATCCTCATTAATGCCAATTTAAGAGATTATTACAAGTCCATCACAAAACATTTCTTCACTTAAGACAACTAATTCCAAACAGATTCTTTATTAACAACTTCATCCAAAACCAAACAGAAACGAAGATGACATTTCTTCTTTAGCCACTATTTATCATCACAGCAGTTTAAAGAAAACCTACAGCTAGACTACCCATGGCAGAAGCATAAGTCAACTACAGCAGAATTTCCATAAATTTTAGAACAACAATTTCAGACAATAGCACTTTCCTTCGACATTATTTCATCAAAAAAGTTTATATGCAGAGATCATTCAGTCCAACATCAAAACAGGACCAAATTGGTTTCCATTACCGAAGCAAGAATTCAACTAAACATCCCACATTCAACAGACCAAAATAACATTGCACTACTTATCCACAGATAGAAATCAGACAGAGCAGCAATCCTTATATCCACAGTTCTTCACCAAGATTTCCAACAACCAAAACAACATCAAATCTGAAATCCATTATTGAATAAAAAGCTCAAATGAAAATCGCTCACCCAATCAGAACATAACAGAGTGTTCTATTTTTGCTTGCCGGAAATAGGAAGGTTGGCGAGGCGGAGCTCCTGTCGTCGGTGGTCGGAATGCTCGCTGCTGGACAGAGCACACGAACCATCTGAGGTTGTCTGTCCTTGCTTCGGCCAACGTCGAGCTCGGAACATTTTCCCTTCCCGAACGGCGCTCACGAGGTGCGGTTCCGCCGTCAAAGGAGTCGCTTGGTTCCTGTCGGCTGCCACTCGGAATGCCTCAGACGACGTCAACCGTCGTTGTCCAGCCACGGGTCTCCCTCTCTCTCGTAAAAATCGCCTAGCCGGCGTCTCTCTCTCCCTTTCGATTTCTCTCAGTTGGAGGCTGGAATGGGGAAAGATGAAAAGCCCTAATTTTCTCCCCCCTCTCCCTTCGAATATTTCAATGGGTAAATGACAAATCAACCATCGTGGTTTAAGATCAATGACAAGTCAACTACTATGGTATTTTTTTTAACAAGCTTAACCATTGGAGTATGCAAAAATAACAAATCCCACATCGTGGTAACTTTCTCCGTTACTAAGTTGACGGCAGACATGTGTCTCACACTAAAACTACACACTAAAATTACGAAAAAAGGCACTAACCGCATAAAATGCGATCTCTCAGCATAAAACGCGGTCTGTCGAGTCAGGAGAGACCGCGTTTTTACGCAGTCTCTAGGCAAGAGGAGAGACCCCGAAAAAATGCGGTCTCTCCTGACTCGAGAGACCGCGTTTTTAAGCGGTCTCTCCTCTTGCTCAGAGACCGCGTAACGCGGTCTATCGAGTCAGGAGAGATCGCGTTTTTACGCAATCTCTGTGCGACTTCTCAATTTGTGAGACACTGCACAATTGTGCGGCGTCTTAGTGTGTGAGACGCCGCACAATTGTGCGGCGTCTGGGGGGAGAGAGAGAGAGAACAATTATTGTGTAAGAGACCGCACAATTATTGTGCGGTCTCTCAAAAAGAGACCGAGAGAGAGGCTCTCTCTCTCTCTCTCTTAATTGTGCGGTCTCTCAAAAAGAGACCGAGAGAAAGGCTCTCTCTCTCTCTCTCTCTCTACCCCTCCCCCCAGACGCCGCACAATTGTGCGGCATCTCACTTGTGCGGCGTCTAGAAGTCGCACAGAGACCGCGTTTTCCTGACTTAACAGACCTCGTTTTTACGCGGTCTCTTGAGTCAGGAGAGACCGTCTTTTATGCGATCTCTCATCTTGCCCAGAGACAGCGTAAAACGCGGTCTCTCGAGTCAGGAGAGACCCCATTTTTTTCGCGATCTCTCCTCTTTACGCGGTCTCTCCTGACTCGACAAACTACGTTTTTACACGGAGAGACCGCATAGTGCATTTTTTTCGTAGTTTTAGTGTATAGTTTTTGTGTGAGACACGTGTCTGCCGTCAACTTAGTAACGGAGAAAGTTACCGCGATGTGGGATTTGTTATTTTCGCATACTCCAATGGTAAACTTGTTAGAAAAAATATCATAATTGTTGACTTATCATTAATCTCAAACCACGATGGTTGATTTGTCATTTACCCTTTATTATTTTATTTCCTTATTTTATAGGCCTTCCCTCTTCAATTGCATGCCATTTCTTCTTTGTCTTCCACTAACTTTTATTTATTTATTTTTCTTATTTCCACTTTGTCTTTCACTTCAACGTCAATCTCTCCCTTCTTTTTTTCATTTAATTTATTCCAATACACATGGCAAATCTTTCCCCCTCATTTCTCAATTCCTTCATCCAATTACATAAATACCCCTGTATATATCAAGATACATGTCATACATCAAATAATCTAACTTCTTCCTAATATATGGACGTATCAAATACACATATCATGTACCAATTTATTTATTCAAAATCTCAATCCATTCTGAGCATCGTCAAATGTTACTTATAGCTTTAATTTAATTCATCAATTTCACTTAAACAAATCTTTCGTTCAGAAAATTTCAACTTTACTTATTTGACTAATTGACCAAAATCCTACGTGGCCACTGCACGACAAATTGGGTCAACTTTTCAACATTATGACCGATTTTAATGTGAAAAATTTACACGTGGAATTTCTTATTTAAAAAAAATTTCACGGGTTTTACATCATCTTTCATTATGCATCTCATTTCTTACTAAGCATTCAGCTTATAGAATATGTCTTGTGATGTAGGTATGCATGGTAAAGAAAGTGCAGAGCAGTTGATGAAGAATTTACACGTTGTGGATCTTATGGCTGGCTAGGCTAAAGGTTAAAGGAAAAAGGATAATTGTAAATGGTTTTCTATTTGTAAAATGTTTAATGTGTTCAATGCATGACTTGATTTGTAGAATGAAAATGATTTAAAGAAAAGAATTTTATAAATGGTATTTCATACAACTATTTCAAAGATATTTTATTTATAAAAAGTCTTTCCCTATGCCATGTTTTAAGTGTATGAAAAATGGGTTGCTACAATTGTTGTTGGACCTTATGCACACCTATTGGGGGGGGGGGGGGGGGGGTGAGTTTGGTGAGCTAACTGTGATGACCTGACTTTTCTTACCTTATTAAAATACGTTAAAATTTAAAAACTTTTATTTTCTTTTGTAAACACCGGAAAATCTTTTTCAATTGTATCAGAGTTCTTTAAAAAAGCCGAACCGTCAAAACCCTTTCGTTATACTCGTTATGAAAATTGTTAAAAACGTTTCTCAAAACATAGAGGAAGTCAAATCAAGAAACATAGCGGATTTATCAAAACATAGCAGAAGCGTAAATAACTCGTTTAAGGAATACTAAACAAAGCATTACTTGTTAATTACAAACATTTTAATCTTTTACTTTCCTTAGCCCAGCCAGCCACAAGTTCCCGCACGTGCAAATTCTTTATCTCTGCTTTTCAATTTGTTCATCGTTTTCTTGTACATGTACCTACACCACAAGTAATACGTGATCCTAAAAGCCCAGTAAGGAATTGGAGTTATGCAATATACTTTATGTCTCTCTTTAGTTCTTTCTAGAATTGGAACCACCCCAAACTAGTCTTTTCTTTACTTTTTCTCTTTTATTCTTTCTTTCATAACTCGTACGTCGAGCGGGAGATTGGAGGAACCCATGTGTGATGGTATAGTTTGATTAGCTTTTAACCTCCTGTGTGTAGGTAGTCCTGTTCTCGACAAGGTAGGGGTGTAGCCTAGCTATCAGACTAGATCTGACCTACCCATCCGCCCCCCAACTCCCCATCATCTTTTCTTTCATTCGTTCTTTTCATTTATTACTTTTCCTCACATAATGCATGTGAGTACCACCCCCAAGGTGGCACTCCCTACTTGTTTCTATTAGCATGATGCATGTTGATACAGTATGACATAACATTAACAATAATTGAATAGCGCATATAAAGGAAAGTAATGATAATTGAACGATGCGTATAATTGAATGACAGTAATTTAAAAACACCTAAAAGAGAACAATCATATTAGTGAATTAAAACAGAGAATGGTATATTTGAATTTCATAGCATAGCACTAATAAAAGAAATGGTAGTTTAGCATGCTTCTAATAGCAAAATCATAAAACGAATCATGATAGCCAATCATCATGCGTCTAACAACGACAGAGAACATGATAACATATAACGAATCATGATAGCAAATCAGCATGCTTCTAACAACGACAGCGAACTTGCTAACAATTTACATGCTTTTATGTTGAGATTTGAATTAATAAATCCTACGAGATGCTCCAAGGAATTAGACATGTTCAACATTATTAAGTGGACATGGAATAAGTAAATTAAATGGAAACATGCTCAGACAATAGATAACGGAAACATGCTTAATAAATAGCTCATCAGTAATTAGCTATGGTACATGCTTAATAATTGGATACGATGGTAGAAACATGCTTTACTAGCTAGCTAAGTACATGAATCAATTAAATGATATCGTGCATTCTAAAGTAAAGCATGGAATCGTTACAGAATGTTATTACAGAATGTTCATCTAGTTAACTACACATGCTCGATTAACAGAGTAGATTAACGGAGTATTAACCTAGTTATCTACACATGATTAGATTTAGGGAACTATAACTTCTAGTTAACAATTACACATGCTCGATTAACAGAGTAGATTAACGGAGTATTAACCTAGTTATCTACACTTGCTCAGATTTAGGGAACTATAACTTCTAGTTAACATAGAGATATTAAACAAGGGTAATGGTAGAACAATATATGCATCGAACAATAGGAATGACAAGAACAACATATGCATCAGATGATGGAAATAACAATTTATAGTTACCACAGAGAGATTTAAACTAGACAGCAAGTAACAATAAAGAACAGAATCATCCTCAATGGCATAGCTCTTAACTCGTTTACGCTTTTCAAGTCATAATAAGATCTTCAACTCAGCATTAACTCGTTCATCCAAGCAGTAATCATTCATCATTTTGCTATCAAAGTAAAGCATGGAATTGTAGAAGTGGTAGTAAAGAAAAGTGCATAAATTAACAACAAAGGAATTAGCATTACGCACGCACACTACTTGTGGGTAGGGCCTCCACAGGCCAAGACACTACCCAATCCTTACCCTTAATGAAGAACTCAACTCACAAACAACAACTTCTAGCTCCCTCCACAACTTACAGAGTTTTGCATTCACCCACATAATACACTAGAGGACTCTCACAACTCACCAGACAATTTTCTCTCTTGCAGGAACTCTCCCTCATATGAAGGAAGCTCTATCGCTCGCAGAAGACTCTCTCTCACGCAGGAAGAAAAGATGGACTCACATGGGAAGAAAAACTGGACCAGAAATGCAGAAAAGGATGACTTAAATCAAAGGCCATACTTGGAGAGATAGACCTACTCTAAACGGAGAGGGAGGGGCATCCATCAACACGGTCCAGGCGTGGGCTTTGTCGACTCCGTGTCTCCTGAGTGCGTTTTAATTAACAAAATGACAAGAATTCCCTTATTTAAAGCCTAATTTTTTTGCAGGTCTGGGACGTTTCGAACAAGAAGAGTCATCTTGACCTCATCCACGTGCATCCAAAAATCACTATTCTTTAGGCAAATTTGCATTTCCGAACGAAGGATAGCATTCTTTCCTTCATTCGTGTTCGTCCGAATCTACCATTCAGATGAAGAAAGGCGTCTGCATGCGTCTGAAACTGTCCAGAAATTGGACAGATTCAAAATCACCATGTCTGCATGCATCCACACTCATCTGCATTTGTCTATAAAGTCAAGTTAGGACGCAAAACCTCATCTTCCATCGTCCCAAAATGCAGGGACGACGTTCCATGTGTTTCCAGACGACATACCTCGTCCTTGTGTCGTCCGCCATAGCACGAATCGCTAGATTCCATCTTTTCATCACATTTTCATACTATATTTTTATCGCATAATGTTTACCCCAAAAATACATGTCATAATTTAACACGTATCGATATGCAATGTAATATTTTAATTATCTAGTAAATTAATTACATTGCGTATACGGGGAAAACGTTATCGGGGTATTACACTTACTTTTTTTCATACAATATTTATTATTCTTTCCCTAAGTGATTTATCACAAGAATAAAATCAAACAATAGCAAATGTAAAGAGTAAGGGATAGAGAAGTGCAAACAATTTATTCACGCGGTTCGGCAACTCTGCCTATGTCTGCGCTCCAAGTTTCTCACTTGGAGATCCTTAACCGACTAACGTCCCCGGTTAGTGATGATTGGCTTCACGGGTGCGAATCAAACCTTTACAAATGACTATTCTCAAGGTGTCACCCATTCCTTTGACTATTCTCAGGGCGTCACTCTTTCGATCACTATTTAAGTACAAATAGAATAAAATGAAGAATACAAATCTAAAGCCTAAGCTCTCAAAAGTAAACTCTCAAGTTTATGAATGGGAGAGCTAGGCTAAGCACTTAATTTGCATAGAGAAATTGAGTAGAAATTTCAGCAGCATTTCGGTATAGTTCTCCCTTAGTTAGATTACATTTTAAGTGCTTTTATATAAAGACACTATCTGAGAGGTCGACCACCCTTGTTTCAGTCGACCGCTATCCGACTGTTGGAATATAGTCGTTATGTAACGCCCCATATTTAATTGCCTTTAAAAACATGTAAATTGAAAACCCTTTTTAAAATGTATTCTTATGAAAAGCACATAAAACTTAAAACTTTTCTTTTTCATTAGAGTATTGTAGTGGAAGACTTCTCTTTACTTTAAAATACAAACTCATTACAAAACATTTACATGTGTATCAAATTACATATACCAAAAAGTGTCACCCAAAACCTACCACACTGAGCCATAACCTACCGATCAGTTCGCCAACAACACAAAAGGCTCAATACCGCAACACTCCATCATCATCTACATCCTCAACAATAGCCATCGCCTCCTTACCTACATCACAACACTTAAACTATGAGTCAAGGACTCAGTAAGTGATATAAAATAAATCATGCTATGCACATGCAATGCAACTTTTAAAATTCGTATGCAGTTTTCTGTTTTCATTTCATTTTCATTTACCGTTGTCTTGATCTTAACTATTATCTTGACTTTTGCTCCTTGACCTTGACTTTACTTTATCTTCACTTGACATGTGTTGGAGATGTCTAAACTTGACGAGGATGAGTGGTTTATGCACAAGGCGGCCAATCGTGACACACACTTAAGGCGACCACACCGTGGCGCACACCTTAGGCGGCCATCCCATGGCACTCACCTAAGCAACCAACTCAAGAACTCACACCTCCAAACATTTATTTATGTTTATTAGGCTTAAAATATTTGTTTCTATTTCCTTTTCAAAACCATGCTTAAAACCATTTTCATAATATTTTGAAAACCATGATGCATGAGTGCGTATGAATGCATACAATGCTATATCCTCAATTTAATCCTCAAGTATGATCCATATCAAATCGTTAACTTAAAGAACTTAAAATCTAATAAACACATCATTAAAAGAACAAGCAAGCACACAACATTACATCCTTGAACAATAGCATGATCAATAACTTAACTTAATAATTTTAGTAACCACAGTTAGCATACAGTTCCTAACTCTTGCGATGTAGGTCTTTTGGCAAAGTACACACAAGATCACTTACTTGGTGGTTCGTAAAGCGTTTTAGCACTTAATACTCTTCTTCCTTCAATACCTTCAAAATCAATAATATTTATTATTAACAAGCACAACTTATTGACCTCAACCTCACTTATACCATTATTCCATAACAGCAAAGAGAAATCTAGAAACCATTATTAGCACTGCAATATATACTTTCTTTCAGTAGCTAACAAACAGAAGAGAATGCAGAACAACTGTTCAACCATGGCCATCAATAATATCCAAACAGTAGTGCACAACATTCTTTATTCATTCATCTTCTACTTATTATTTCCATAGAATCCATAAATAGTCACAAGTAGAGAGCCAAAAACCCATTAACAGAGTATATATTCTCACAGTATATAAATCTCGACCACAAAGCATAAAACCTCCTACTACTCATTAAACATTTACAGTAACAGAAACAACACTTCCATTAAAATACTTTCCTATCACCCTTATCTTTTATCTTCTACCATTAATGAACTTTTACCTAAATCCATAAACAGTATTCAACTCTTCCATAATATCCATGTTCAACAAATCATTAACCAAAACAATTGCAGAACATTAATCCTCAAGCCAGTCACATACAACAAAAGCACTTCCAGATTAACAGAATAACACACTTTGATGTAGCATGGGGTGCAAGGAGCTCACAATGGCGGAATGATGCTAATCGGATATTCCAAAACAGAACACTCAAATTGGAACAACAATAACTCTCGGTGCAGGCAGCAAATCAACTTCAAATTTGGAGGGGGCTTAGAAATCACAAGGACAAAGATCTCCACCAAAAAATCATGGATTCACAATGAAGATGGAGTTATGCCATTTACAAGAAGCTGCCTAAAAAATGACCAAATAAACAGTTTCGGCTACCCAGGTTGAAGAGTCAATAACTTTCGATTCAGAAATCCAATTGATGTCAAAATTGAAGGGGACATAAAAAATACAGAGACAAAAATCTCCACCAAAAATTACAATTCAATTTGCTACGAAGAGGGAGTTATGCATTTGGTAAGAAGCTGCTCAGAAATGCCACAAAAGAAAGATTCGGGTAACACTAATGATAATTGCACCAAATTGTAGAATCAATATCAAATCAATCAAAATCTTGAACACCTCAATGTATATCTAGAGAACAACCAAAAATCCAAGAATCCAGTATCAAATTGCAATCAATAAATTTAGAAAACATAACACACTTTCAAGCTGGTCCACTAATCTCCAAACTCGAAAATAGCGACTTCAATGGATCCCCACAAAGAAGACCACTCCACCTTGTTTCTTTCGATCTTCTAAACCCTCACACGTGATGAGCACCTCAAGGGAAGAGGCTGGAATGTTCAGTATAAGATCTCCTCTCCAAGATGGAACAAGAACAATGAGAGTAGAAATTTTGGTGACAAGTCTGTGGCAAGAGCAAGATTAGAACCACCAAGGGTTTCCTCTAAAACAATTTTAGCTGTAGCTTAATCGAATTCAAATTCACATTTTAGGGCACTATTAAGGAAGATTAAATATCCCCTTAAGGTAACCCTAAAGCATAATTACAATAATGCCCTTTTTAATCAAAAATCGCCATGAGGACTCAGCTAACATCCTAGGCAAGTACTCCCAAAAGTTCAACAATCTAACCAACCTAAATCTATCAAAAAACAACCCAATATCCAGTAGCTTAGTCAAACTTAAGTTCATAAAACATGTCAAAGCATGAAAAGATCATATCTCTAACTAAGGATCCTCCTTAGCCTCGGTGATGTGGGCACCAATGTGGCCTCGGGTCAATTGCGCTAGCCGACAGGTCGTAATGAGCTTCCAAATGAGCATCTATTTTGGCCTTCCTTTATCTTCTTGCAAAGGCTCTCCTTCAAGTCCATCAAGTGTGTTTTCCTCTGCAAAATAATAGCGTGTTAGAAAAATGATTATCCTCTCGGCTCGGGCCGAGTGATTGGGACTTGTGGTGCATCACACTCACAATACCTTTCAACTACAGTATCAATGCTTAACACGAAAGGAACAAAGAGCCTTAACCACTTAAAACCCATAAAGGCATAAAGGAACACTTCATTACCTGAAGCTCACCCGAGAAGAAAGCAGTTCATCAATATCCAGAGTCTTCCCTTCCCTTGCTTCTTCTTCTTTTTGACTTCTAGGAGCTCACTCTCTCTCTCACTTTTCTCTTTCTCTTTCTCCTCCTGTCTCTCCAAAGATCTTCCTCTCTTTTCTTCTCTTTTTCTCTCGGCTTTCTCCTTTCCTTCAGAGAGCTTCTTCACTCTGTTTCTTTTCTCTAGATAGCTTTCTCTCTATTTTTTTTCTCTCAATCTATCTCTCTATCTCTCTTTCTCTTCATCAGAAGCTTCCTATATAAGCCTCTCCACAAATTCCCATAATATCTCACCTAACCCCATATCTATGCTGCCATTTGTAAAGGAAGCACATGTGGAGGAAATCCCAAAAAATCAACAACTAGGGATTCCCACCTCAAACCCACTAACTGGGAAAAATTGCTTAAAAACACAAACCGCAGTGGAATTGGTCAATCAAATGATCGATCGGTCCAACGTCAAAAGCGGCGGTTCATCGCATGATCGACCTTTCCCACGCCTAAATCCTACTTAACGCCACTACCTCTGTAATTCTCACTTCTCTTCACTAATCCAACAATCTTCTAACCCCAATTAACTCTAATTATCCCCTAATAAATCTTTTAAACCATAATCCACCAATTATCTCTTTAGTCATACAATAAATCTTCAACCTTCATTCCAATAATCGATACCAATTATACCCAAACTTATTATGTTTATTAAACTTATTTTTGGGGTAATATAATCCATAATAAAATAACTCCATAATCTCTAATAATTCACAATTAATACTATCCAACATTAACATTATCCTCCTATGCTTACAATTATCACTTTGGTCAACCTATCCATCATAGGTTGACCTCTTTCCACTGCTTCAAAATTCAAAACAATCTGTCTTGATTCTGGTCGACCGTCTTCTTGCCTTAGTTGACTACTTTCTCTGGTTTGGATTTCTATAGCCATTCTGGTCGACCTTTCTCTCAGCCATGGTCGACCTATACTCCGTGTTTTGCTCTTGTTGAATCTTTTAAGTCTTCATCATAAAAATATAAGCTACATGGATTTAGGCAAATACGTTAGTAAAAATTAATACCCGTATTAAGAGTATTTGCAATTAATAATAGTAATGTATTTACATGATTCAACATATATAGAATAAACAACTTATACAATTAATTAACGTCATAAAAACAAATAAACTAATGTCAATTAGATTAACAGTTGTCGGATGGTAGATCATTCCATTTCTATTATTTTCCTTGTGCATTTGAACTTGTTTTCCAGTGAGGACTTAAACATTTATTGGGCCTGTATAAAAATATTTGAACGATGTTTGGGTTTTGGAATTGATGCACAATGTTTATTATATTTATGTTATTATTTCTCATAAAGATTATGTGGACCTAGGCACATCTTGTGTGGGCTCTGGTTTTGATTGTGTTCAAGTCTTTCGCTATGAACAAAGCTTTAGGCTAGGTGATTGGATTCTCTCTGAGGATTGGGTCACTCAACTCGGCATTTCTGTTAAGCCTATCTTCGAGTCGTGACAATATATTTCCTAGAAAATTTTGAAAAAGTCACTTACAGCTTCTTTGAGTATACCAATAGAATTAATAGCATATTACAAGGCATCCAATGAAACATTACGGCTAAGGAATTTTGTCACAAGATTGAGGATTATTGAAGGTGTCGAAAAACCACTCAGAATTTTATGTGAAATAAATCAGTTGGGATGTTCTCTAACAACTACAATAGCTCTTCAAAGTCTAAGTTTATAGACATCAAGTTCCTTATAGTATAGGAAAAAGTTTAGAGTAGTCAGAAATATATCGATCACATTAGAACAAACTCTAGGATAGCGGATCCGTTAACTAAAGGAATACCACCCAAATTTTTTCATGAGCATGTTTCTCACATGGGTGTCATTTCTCTTGAGGATATTGTGGTTTAGTGGGAGTTTATACATTTTTATGTTATGCATTTATATAGATATTTGTCACGAACCAGAGGCGGGCCTAACAGAATCGTCGGGTCAAGCAAATCGATTCTCAAAGAGAACCCGATCTCCTTGCCCAAGCCTAGGGAGAAGCAAAAGTCTTAACATGAAATTAAGCCCTAACCCAAATCACATAAATTGAGATCCATAGAGTGATCAATGAGAGACAAGATGATATAATAATAAATTAAAAACAATTGTGCAGGAATTAAACCAAACAACACCAAAATAACAAATCTCAAATGTACTAGAGACGAAGGGACTTGAACCGACGAACCTCTACCCATCCACGGAAAAGTTGAAGCACCCACCAGAGGGACACTAGCAACGCCCCACGACACCCCCAAAAGTACCCATGTAGATCCTATACATAACTTGGGAAAAATAAAGTCTAAGGGGTGAGTGATAAACTTAGTAGGAAAGTCTATACTAAATGCAATGCATGTTAAAAACTGTTTTTCTAATCTTTTTGAAAACCATTTTCATGCTTCTCATTTACCGTACATGGATTTTAAATCATAAAACTCTTTACCGTTTTATTAAACAGGTCCAAGGTCGTCGATGAGACTTTTTTCAAAACATATGGTATACATAGACAGTTATACCTCATCGTGTTTTCATACTAAAATCAATCATCAATGAAAAATGATGGTCACACAAGGAACCATCCGACACTCATAAAAGAAAAACAACGACCATCACCGGGTAGGACCTCATGAGGCAAAGGAAGTAAAATGATGGCGCATCACCCGAGTTGCTGGCGAGCAAGCTCCACGACGACACAACTCGTACGATTAAATAAACAGATGAGGTTGCCAACGATGAATTTCTTCTCATCTAGCTACCTAAAGGTCCCAAATTGATGAGGGTTGCCGACGAGTAGAGCTACAAGATATCACGCCACTCGTCAAATGGAACGATATTAGGATGGTAAAACTCAGCGATGAACAACCCACAAGTCTGTGTGACTAAAACCCTGGCTAGTTTATGGGGCTTGAACCCCAAGGACGCGTCATCACCAACCCATCTCCATTTGACTTTCGGGGCTCAAAACCCAAGGACATGTCATCAATGTCTCATCCCTTTTCTAAACGTACAAATAATCAACCTTCACGCAGTAGAGGATTTCGCGGGATAGCCTTGTGATGTTTTAGTGCCATAGTGCCCAAAGCATCAAGAGGATTCATCCTCCCAATTTATCCACAAAACATCAAACATTATACCATGTACGGTAAAGTAAACATGAGAAAACATACATATACGTAAAAACAGAAGTGTTGTCAAAACAGTCCCTATCAAATTTTCAAGTGTGGTGTCTCACAAAATATTAGTTTGAAAACATGATGCTATGTAGTGTAGAATGTATAAAAATCTCTACCTCATAGGCGACCACGACACGCTTACTGAAAAGCTTGCTCCACACGTTATCGAAAGTGAGGGTCGAACCACTGACATCTCTAGAACCTATAACAAGGTCTATGTCAATATCCCAACAATTACATGTGGGAAACATATAAGTCTTAAACAAGACTAAAACACAAAATGGTCTATAGGGACAACCACAAGTCCCAAACTGAAAATCAAAAATTAGAATACCTTCAAGAGTCCTAGACCGAAACACAAAACCAGACCAAGACCCAGGTATGGCTGGTGAAGCCGAACGGAGTTCGTCAAACCCAACTCCAAGAAACAAACAGTGCAGTCAACCAAAATATAACCATGGTCGACCTGGCACCCCAACAAACAACTAGAAAGACCCACTGGTCAACAAGACACAGTGATGGTTGACGAAACATGACACGCTTGACTGAAATAACCCAGCAGTGAGAAGACATAGTTGAAGTCATTCTAACCCAACCATGGTCGACTAGGCATCACAATGGCCAACCTAGACCACTCAACAATCATCGAGGCAAAGTGAAGGTGAACCTACACCTCGCAGCTTGGACCAAACCCAACAACGATCAACCGGGACCATTCAATGTCGCCGAGACACATCGACAGTCAACCGAAACCTCATAGAGGTCAATATGGCATGTCTGCGACCATCCAAGACTCAACAGTCGAAGAGACTCATCTAAAGTCAATCGAGGATGACTTTAGTGGAAAGTCGACTTGAAATCCATAAACCAAATTGAGCCTAAAACCTTACCAAAAGATAAGATTTTTCTAACAATTAGTCACAAAGAATAGGTGGAAGGGCTCTATGTTAAGTCTAAGAATCCAACCGATGCACAAACGACTCAATGTGACAAAATAGGAGCATTTTCTCACTTCTGGTCAACCAGTGGTCGACTAGTGTCACTTCTTATCGACCATAGGTCGACCAGTGCCCTCAATGGTCGACAATCGATCAACCATAATTGCCAGAAAACGTCTGTTTTCTGAGAGTTTCTCTCGATTTTTTACTCCTAACGACAAATAACCATGCATAAACTTCTATTTTACCAATATAAATAAAAAAATTTCCTCGGATTCGAGTTTTTAACCTCAAATTCGAAGCTAATCAAAATCCTAAACTTTGAACTCAAAAAATGAAGAATAAAAAAAAAGAAATACTTACCAACGACCTTTACAAAAGTTGTTGGTGTGAACGACGGGAACTTGAATCCATTGTCGGAAGTTGGAAACCCTTCAATTGGGCTCCCTCTTCCCTCTCCTCGCGTCTCTCTTGCTGCAGACAACAAGGAGTAACTCCTTCATGTTTTCTATTCTTAACATATATAAAAATAATAATAATTTAAATAATATATATATATATATATATATATAATCTATTAAATAAACTCAATTCAAATTCTGATTGAAACCCCGATTCATTTAAAACACTAACCAAAAATAATTATTCAGGCAAAATAATCTATCTAAAAATTTCCACGATTAAATTATTGTTTGGTAAAACCCAATTTGACCATTTGACCGAAAACCCACATGTCGTCACTACACGACAAAACGGGTCAAATCACTGGTTTTACGAATACTTGTAATAAATACTTTTGGTTGTTACAAACAAAGTTTGAGGTTATTCATTAACGATTCAATCTGGTATTTGCAGTTTAATATTGATCTCTATACAAAAATAAGTTCGATAAGTTGGAAATAGGCATGTTGTTACTACATTACATATAATGTTCATGTTCTACATTCATATTTGATCTATGTAATTTAATTATGTTTATATTTGTGATCATTTATGGGTTTTACGTGATATGTGACAAAAACCGCTTTTATCCTATATCGATATAGTTAATTGATGAGATTGGTTATATATACTCAATTTTGGTGATAATAAATTGATATATTATAAAGTTAAAGTTATACTGTATAATAGTCAAGTTATACATGTGATCCTAGTGGGAGATTATAAGATTTATTTAACATTTTGTGGATCTACATTTATATAAGCATTGAATTTATACACTATAGTTATCATCAAATATAAAGCTATTGAAAGTGATTTAATAAGATTTAATATTTTAGCTTTAAGAGTATAGTGGATAATAAGAGTAAGGTCTAACGGGCCCAACGCATGTGTAGATAAAAAGAGTGTGATTAGTTATTGTTTGATGAGCAGAATAGTAATTGCACATAAAGTCAATTTATGGTTTATAGTCCCCAAATCATAAGGATGTTTTCATATTCTTCTTAAGATTCTATCGACCCTAAAGAGATTTACGTCAAGTGTTTATTAATATGAATGACCTTCATACCCGACTTGATGTTCTAGGAATCTCTCCCATGAATTCAGGTATGTCATTCTATTCTTTTGATTTTCTGACATGGATTGATCTAAGCACATAAGGAATTCAGTTTTGTATATAGAACTTGCATGTCCTAAGTTCTAACAGATTCTCCTTCTTGATCTGAATCGGAAATGGAAAACCAATGATGAAATGCTTCAAAACTAAATAAATCATAAAGACTCAATTGTTTCTGTACTACATCATTCCATTGTTTGTCCTTCAGCTTTATCGTTTCATCTTTAGCTTTCAGAAGCTCCTCGTTCTTCTCTTTCTCGAGCATCATTTTTTGAAGCATCTCCTGCATTTCTTGCAATATCTAGTCAAAGGATTGTTGAGTCTGTTTCTTCGAAGGAGCTTTCAATTTCCCTTTCTTAGCTAAAGATCGAGTCTGAGAGAGGCTCTCACGGTTTTCCTTCGCTAAATTATAATTGGAGCATGCTGAAACCGAAGTAGGAGCATTTTCGTTGATGTTGATTGCCTCATTCGGTGAATCTCCTTTTGTGCCTTCCTATTGTTCCTTGCTTTCTTCATTTGTACTTGTCTGCCATTAACAAACATTTATGCAATTGCAACATCCGGAGAGAAAAAGAGAAAGAATTGGGGAATTAGGGGTTTATTTTGGAAGAAAAGTCATGCATGTGCATTACACATGAATGACTTAACAACAAAACTAACTCGAGGGGATACATTGCTTACAACCGATAAATTAGGGTCTAGTTTGTACAAAAGCATATTTATACTACACTAAGCTTTAAAAATACATTTTACCCTATTTTAAAATAACGAATAATTTGGAATTTGGTTCATGACTTTTTAGTTAAATAGAATCTTGATTAATGTTTTTTTAAATGTGAAACAAATATGGGTTGATTAGATGAGATCAAATGATGTCATTTTGACATTTGCATAAAAAGAAACTTGAGCAACTTGAGGAAGAAGTGTAATCCCCGAAAATTTTCACAAATAGTTTATCTAAGTACTCTAACAATTTAGAATTTATTAGATTAATTATTGTCAATTGGAGAATTTTAATGAATAAATTAAAATTGTAGAATTATTAGAATTTTTGGAAATATAAAAGATTAAGTAAATATTTTTATTTTATAGATAATAAAAAAATATGAATTATTAAGGAATTAGAAAAAATTAAGTAAATAATTTTATTTTATAGGTAATGAAATAAAACATAAATTATTGAGAAATTAGAAAAACCAAATATAGTAGAATTAGTAAAGAAATAATATGGTTAAGGAAAAGATTTAATTGATAGTTCAATTTTGGAATTTAGGAAATATTGTGTAGGTTGATCGGATGCTTCAGAAGCTGTCGAATGAGGTTTAGAAACAGTTGAGATTGTTTATGATGGAAAAAGATGCTCCACGGAAGTGTTTGAAGTGGGAGGTTGTTGGACCTTTTGATCAGTTTAGCGAAAGGAACGTGAATCCTTGGATTTAATAAAAGATGCTTCTGCGGGAGTGTTTGACGCATTTGAGTGTAGGAGTGTTCTAGACCGTAGGATTAGATTAGCGAGAGGAACGATGACCATTAGATTTAGGAAAGATTCTTTCGTGGGAGCATTGGATGCTGCTCAAGCACAGAAGAATGATAGGTCATTACATCTAGTTTGTTGGATTATGAAAAGATTCTTTCGCGGAAAGGAAAGATGTCATTCGGGAGTGCTAGGTAAGTTAGAAACATTGCCGTTTCAGATTATAACGTGTTTCCGCGGCTACATTTGTGTCTGCGGCAGTGTTTTATGTGTTAGAAACGTAATCGTTAGATTTAATGAGTTTGTGGTACGCTGGAGCGTTAGTGTTCACAGATGGGTTTTAGCGATAGATTAGTACACGTTGTAGGTGGTGAACCTTTGAAATAGGGTTTCCGCTGGAGCGATGGCTTCTGCGGAAGTGTTCGCGTCCGTGGTTGATTTGGCGATCGGGAATACAAGTTTTAAGGCTGACGTGTCTATTAGCCATTGATCGATTGGGTTGTTGCGGATTTCTGTTGCAGCTGTTCGCGCGTCTGCTATAGCTCAGGCAGGTTTAAGTTAAGGTAGTTTTCTAGATTTCTTGCAAGCTATGTTTTGATCTGTAGACAGTTTAGAAAAGGATAGGATTCAAAAGTGATTTCGTGGGATTTTATCCTACCAAGTTGATGTGCCCCAAGGTCCAGTCACCTGAGCCCGAGCCAAGGGCTCCTTTATTTTCTAACTTTTAAATTTATTTTGTAGGTGTTTCTTCTCTAGCTAACTTGGAGGAGAGTTTTGATCAATTTCACAAATAGGATTCAGTGCATTTGGACTAGTGGATGTCATGCTTATCATAGAAGAAATTGTGGGCTTTCTCTTTCCGCCTAGAATCTGACTTCTGGGCGTGCAAGGGTATTTTTGGCAATCGGGAAGACTTCTTTTCACATTTTGTCCTTCATACATTTTGTAGCTGACATCTAGAGCTTTCCAAAATGGTATTTGGCGTTACGTTTGGGGTTCGTTTGCTATGTCAAACGTCCCATTTTCAGAGGCACAAATCCAACCACGGAATTATTTAGTGTGTTTAATTTTGAGGTCATTTTTGTCATTTTCTGTTTAGGGTTTTATTTGTAATTTGTCTTTTGGGGGCAACCTTGTAATTTTACCATTAGAGAGGTATTTTATCCTCTCTAATGAACCTAATCGAACTTGATTTAGAATTTTGAAGATTTGAAAAGAAAACCTAGTTTTCTCCTTGGTGTGAAGACCACGAAGTTCCCCTTTCCTCTCAGCCACTTCTCCCTTTTGCATCAACTCGATCTTTCTTGTTGCTTCTTGATCGAGTTGATTGGTGCTGCCTCTTCCAAGCCACTCCTCTCTTGTAGTGGTCTATTGTGGAGTGGAGGTAGAAGAAGCCACAACCCCCTTGGAGAGTGCCAACCCGATTTGGTGAGGCCAAGCAAAGTCGCCCCCTCTCCCATTGGAGGTGTGCAGACTCCTTGGAGTTCTTTCTATTTTATTTGCTGCAAATACTGAAGGTGTTCTTGCTTTTCTTGAAGCCCTTATTGTTCTCTTGATATTCTGGTTCGTGGGGTTATTTTTTTATTAAATTACTTCTAAAGAGTGGTGATTAGAATATATATATATATATATTCAGCCGAGAAACTGTTTCTGCGATATTTCTGTTTTCTGATTTGCGATTGTGTCCCCGATTTGAAGCCTTTTTCGTTCATTATATTGCGCTCAGCTTTGGCAGAATTAATCTTCATATTGTCATTGATTTAACCTCCAAATTTGGTATTTATTGGTCATATGCTCGCTGAGTTCTTGACGTTTTATTCCGGGTCGACAGAACTGTTTCGTAAAACCCTAATTCTGTGGGCTGTCTTCTGTTGATCATATCTGGTTATTCTGAAGGACTTTTAAGATGAATTTTTGATATACGTATTCTATATGTGTTGTTGCAAGCTCCTCCAAATCTCAACTCCTAATTCATTACGGTTCAGCAGTTATTCACAACTGAAGATTGGTGGTCAGATTGTTGGCGCATACGTCACTCGGTTGCTTCTCTAGCAACTCTTGTGATTTGGTGCACATCACAAGTTATCTAGTTAGTGTTCTATAAATTTGAGAGTTTGGGTTAAACTCTAATTATCTAAGAACCTCCATGGACGAGAGGGCTCTCTCTCATGCTCTCGGGTGAAGATGTCCTTCGGGTTTCTTAAGGTAGGTTCCACTGTTTAGTTTTTGAAGTAGCTTTGACAGTAAGTAATGATTAGAGTTATTCTTTTAGTAAAAAACTTTTTTTTTTATTAAGGAAAGGTCAATGTATAGGATGAATCGGAAGAGTCAGACCTTCACTAAGATGTCCAAGTAAGGTATGTTTTGTATATGCTTGGCTTTTGACCTACATCACAAAGACACTAGGGTATTGTATGTTTTGATGATTATTTTGTCTATGATGTCTTCGGGCTATTATTCGAGGATATGATACTTGTTTACAGTTTATGTCCAAGGATATGATGTTTGTTTACAGTTTATTTAGATATTGTTCAAGGATATGATGTTTACAATTTATTTACAAGTTGTTTGAGGATATGATGTTTGTTTATTGTTTATATTGGATGTTGATAGAAGATATGATGATTCTTTGTATATAGTTATGTTTAGATGTTGATTGAGGATATGATGATTGGTTGTTACAGTTTATATATTAGACGTTGATCGATGATGTATTTACTGTTATGTTTATGCATGTTAGATAGTTATCATGTATTATGTATGCCTCATACATCATGTTTTTTCAGGAAAAGAACAAAACAGTTTTCATGCATATGTTTTCATGTTAGAAAGACAAAAACAGAATTTAAGATACGTAAAAAAAGAATACAAGAGGTTGAGGAAAGGTTGTCCCAAAGGTTGGTATGCGATAAGCCCGTTAGCTTGGTTATGTCGAGACTTGGCCGAAGTTCATCAAGTGGTTGTGCATTTAGCGCACAACACTAACAGAGGTTTTGGTAAGGGGGACTATCTCACCGAAGTTCATGAGAGTCAGTGGTGTGTTTCTCATAGTCGTGCATACTCTTCTTGTAAGAATCTCGACAAAGGTTGAAAGATAGTTAAAAGAAAAGAAAATAAAGAAGAAAAAACAAAAATATAGGTTTTTGTGAAAAAGTACAATACATATTTATATTATGTTGTGCATCTCTTATAGAATGTTAGATTCATAGTTTGAACTTTTGTGATGTAGGTAATGATGAACTTACAGAGAAACTAGATGATAGAAAGAATTAATAGTACAAATGAAGAGAAGAATTCTCATGGGCGAAGCTATAGTGTTGTTGAAGTAATATTGTAACATCCCATTTCTGTTTATAAATTTTTCGTAAAATTTTGAACATTTTAAAATCTCATTTAAAATATACTTAATTGAAAAACATCAGAGTACATTACGCGGAATAAAACATTAAACTGTGTTACAGAAATAACATAAATAAACACTTGAAATTCATAACAAAGACTTTATGCATTTAAAATAACTTTTATTCATTTAGAGCCATAACCCCCGGCGTCGTTTCACGCATGGTAACAAAAGCTCGCATCGCATCACACTTCTTCAATGTTCACCTCAATCGGCTCACAATTCATACCTACATCACAAGAAGAATAATGAGTCTATTGCCCAATAAGAAACATAAAATGAAATGCAACTATAACCTCTATAACAACTCTATATGCTTCAGTCCAATATATTCATAAGTTGGGTGAGAGCAACCTCTTCAGTCTTTGAACTCACCACTTGGATTCGTTTTTACATGAGAGCAACCTCTTCAGTCTCCGAACTTGGTAAAAATGAACCCCCCTACATTTACATTCATTACCATTTGGGTGAGAGCAACCTCTTCAGTCTCCGAACTCACCATTCATTGAGTAAGAGCAACCTCTTTAGTCTTTGAACTTACTCAAACGAGTTGTTTTCTATGTGTGTGCAACCTCTTAAGTCTCCAAACCCACGGTGAAAACACCATTATTATCTTCATTATTAGTGTAATACCCCAATACTATTTTCCTCGTATACGCGATGTAATCAATGTTGGAGGAAAATATATTACATTGCGTATTTATACTTGTTAAATAATGACGTATTTATGGGGAAAATATTATGGGATAAAAGTTTAGTAGAAAAATGTGAAGAAAATGGAAATCTGGCGTATTCGGACGCCTGCGGACACCATGGGGACGAGAATCGGTATTTGCACACGCTCGGATCACACTTGTCGATGAATGCAGGACGGATACTCGCATCCTGAACTGACCTTGTCTCTATGAAGATGGGGGCAGACGAGGACGGGGTGCGTCTGATTTGAATCTGTCCAATTTTTGGACACTTCCAGACTCATGCAGACGCTACATGCAGATGCCAAATCGCATCTGAATGTCGTATGCGGACAGTAAGGACAGGACGAGGATGCCATTTCTCGTCCGTAAGCCTTAAGAATTTTACACATGCGGACGAATGCGAATGAGACCATCACGTCCGCACTCGTCCAAAATAGCCCAGACCTGCATAAACTTAGGGATTTAAAATCAGAAAAATTGATGCATAGCCAATTAAAACGCGATCCCCCAACAACGAGGCGGTCCCCCTCTAGGTCCAGACCACGCGAGCCGCCTCCTACATCCCCCATAGGCATACAGTTTGTCTCCATAAGGTGAGCCCATCCCTTTATCTCCAGCCATCCTTCTCCTACAGGGGAAGGTTCCAACGGGTGAGCTAGGTTTCTCTTCCTATGAGAAAGGGAACTGTTGCATATAAGGTGTGTGATTTTCCTTCCTGCATGAACTCTTCTTCTCCTAGAGGGATTTCTTCCTGAGTGAACGTGAGTTAAGTGTGTTCTGTGAGTTGAGGAATTGCTGCCGAGTGTGGTCTTCTTCAATTTTGGTAAGGTTTTGGGTGTGTCTTAGCCTGTGGAGGCCCTACCCACAAGTAAAGCGTGTGTGCATGGTGATTGTTGGTTGTAGTAAAATCTTCTCTGTGAATCTATAATACCCTGACTTTTTATATCGGAATTTAATAAGATTAATTAGAAGTAATTGGGGATATTTGGAATAATTGGACAATTATCGAGGTATTACCAAGGACGTATAATTTAAAGAAATTGTTAAGATTAAATGGAAATTACCGTAATTAAAATTGATATATTAATTTAATGGATTAAATTATAATGTTTGGAATTACTTATAATCGTTTTAAATTAAGGATTTATTGAATAAAAATACAAAGGTGTTAAACTATTAGGGGGATGATTATTAGGATTTAGTTGGATTAAAAAGGATTAAGGAAGAAATATGAAAGACATGAATCGGTTCAGTAGAACCGGTTCACACCATTTGTTTTGGTTTGATTCAGACATTAGAAAGAAGAGGGATTTTTATTTTTGGCCTTCGGCCATCGAGAGGGAGAGACTAGACGAGAGAAGGGAGAGAGAGCAGCGAGAGAGGGAGCTGATCGGAGCGACGAACGACGACGCAAGAGGAGGAGTGAGCGTGGGTAAGGGGACGACGGTACGAGGACGACAAACCTTGGAACAGCTAGGGTATGGATCGAACTGGGTTGTCCGCAGGTCGATTCGGAGCATGCTCTACTGGTGGTGGGTTTCGACGTTGGGACTAGGTATGTTCGACCGATTTTCTCCTCTCCTTGGTGTTCTGTACTCGACGTTTATCGGTGTGGCATGATAGGCAGGGGATGGCGAACGCATTGGCTAGAATGGCGTTGACAGACCACGATGTTGGTCTGTCAACGGACCGGTTGGTTCAATAATGTGAACCGGTCGAGAAGAAGTACCCATGTCCCTTCTAGCTGGCATTGCACTCAGTTGGCGAATTGGAGGAGGAAGCTAGGCGCGACAACTTCTGGAAAAACTTAATGGAATCAAGGGACGCGTGATGGACAGCCTTTGAAAAGCTGGGGGAAGGGAAGGCATGCTGTTGGTTGTGATTGGAGAATAAAGACAATGAGTACTGAGAGGGTGCTGGAGATCCTCTCAGGTGAGTGAAGGCCGAGAGAGAAGAAATAAAGAGGCATAGTAGAGAAGCTCTCGGGTGAGCAGAAAATGGAGAGAAAAATTGAGAGCAGTGAGAGGAGAAATTGAAGATAGGAGGTAGAGCAGAGGAACTCTCGGGTACTGAGCTGGGAGCTGCTGCGTTCGGGTCTTCATGGTGGGTATGATTCCTTCCCTATTCTGGATTTTTTTTGGACGTTCCTGTTTGTTAGTGGATGTAGTGTAATACCCCGAAAATATTTTTCCCCGCTTTGTTAATGTATTAAAATTTGGATAAGTAATATATATGAATATTATATCATGTTGCGTGGTGGTATGCATTAAATTATGCTTGAGAAGTATAGGGTTGATATTAGAAAATAATCCAAGTGTGAAAATTAAGAAAAACGTGTATAGGTGCGTTTTCGGACGAGGCCCAAACGGCACGGACGTGGATGAAATGAATCTGTACAATTTTTGGGGACATTTTGGACGCGTTTGTCTCGTCCAAAATCTGGTGCGGACAATGCAGACGAGGAGGAAACGAATCTGTACCAATTTTGGTGAGTTTTCGGATGCGTCATTCTCGTCCAAAATCAATTTCGGACGACTAATCTCGTCTGAATTGTCAGAAAATCTGTGAAACCCATTTAAATTTCTTTCTCTCTCTTCCAATTTCGTGACTGCCACAACGAAATCTCTCTCCACTCTTCTCCCGCTGCGACGTCCATTCATCTCTGGAGGAGTGGAGACTTTCCACTTGGCGATCCCTCATTCGACCTCCTTCTCTTGATGTAGGTGAAGTGCCTTGATCCTTGCAGAAGCTTATCCCCTTCAGCTACATAGTCTCTCCCCTCCATCTATAAGTAGTAAGTTCTCTGGCAACTGGGAAATATGAAATTATGGTGAGTTAAGTGTTGAGTTGTGTGTAAAGGAAGAGTGTTTTGAGTGTGAAGAGTGTTGGACCACTGTGTTGCTCTGAAGAATTTGCGGTGATGTCTGTCCACCGTGAAGGTAAGAAGTGATTTTGATTTGATGGTTAACCTTCAATAGTGTAGACCAAGTTGGTTAAGAGTACTGATCTCTAATGTCGTATTTGTGAAGGAAATTTGGAAGTTTGAGGAACTAGGAAACACCTAGGCTACTACTTTGCTATGGTTTTGCTGTTGGAAATTGGAGGTATGGATTAGAATTTTGGCTGGCCAAAAGAGGTCCTACATTACGGGTTTTGTGTGAATTTGTTGATTGGATGAAAAGCATGATCAGTAGAAATTGAAAACTATTATGATGAAATATGAACTTGGTGAATTGTTGGAAACTTGGACTGTCTAGTGCTGGAAATCATTGCCAACGTGATTGTTACTGAATAGAAAGTATAAACTA
This sequence comes from Begonia loranthoides, assembly GCA_022433065.1. Classification (NCBI taxonomy): domain Eukaryota; kingdom Viridiplantae; phylum Streptophyta; class Magnoliopsida; order Cucurbitales; family Begoniaceae; genus Begonia; species Begonia loranthoides. Next base: position 16,597,726 of record CM039470.1, on the reverse strand, counting down.
CTTGATATAAATTTTAGATGCTATCAAATGTGAGTAGCTAGAGTATTAACCTTTGTTTACACGAAATTTTGGATTGTGATATGGTTAAATCTTGTCTTGAGATTTTATGCCTGGGTCTGACTTTGGAGTTTTGAATTGTTGTCATCTATGACTCACGAATTGCTCGTTATAGATCTAAGTATTGTAAGTTGTTCCTATGCTCACTATTGGTAACATTGATTTGGAGTATGCTTAGTGATTTAGTCCCTTGAATTAAATCTGAGGAAAACCATGTTGAATAGTCAAATAGGGATGAAGTTAAACTCTATTCTTAATTTGAATCTGAATATGTCTTTCCTTGCTCTTAATGGTTAAAGGATGCCTCAAACTTGTAATGCCTTGTCCTTTTATTATTACACTAAATTAATTACCCTGATAAAATAATGATAGTTGTAGTGTCTTTAAATTGCACTCTTATTTGTAAATCATATTGGAATGATTATGTTTCTCTCGTGCGTTAATTCTATGATTTATTTTGTGGTATTCATGCATCACCTTAGGAATTATGAAATTATTTACACGTGGTGTGTCATACCTAACTTACGTAAATAGGCGTGTGGGGGTTCGGGTGATTTGGCGACTTTCCATACGGTAGGATACTCCCACCTAGGGAGCAGTGTGAAAAGAGAGTTAGCTACGTGAAATCTAGGGTTCACACTTCCTCCGTTCTGAAACCCCCAACGTCTTCAACAAAAATGAGGATATCGTCTTGTAGAAACACTCTCGATGGATATATCTCCTCGTCGGAGTGACTGGTTAGGCCACATGACCCTAGGGAGTATTCCACCTTAACTTCCAGAAGAGATACAGTTCTCTTCTGTAATGCATTGTGTGATCACGCATTCATCTGCATTGCATTTAAATTATGATTCTTGCTGGGCTTTAGGCTCATTGTTTTCCACGTAATGTAGGTGATATTTATAATGATGATGACGTACCATTTGAGGAAGAGGTGTTCCAAGATCACCCCTCGTGTTATCAACCGATTTGACTTGCTGGGTGTGGCTCACGTGATTTGAGACTTATTGGTATTTTAATGAAAAATGGTATTTTCGTAATTTGATATTAGTAGTGTTTTGAATATTGTATTCAAGGACTTTGGGACTTTTGCTAAACAATTGAAACTATGTTTTGAATATCTATTATTATTCCGCATGTTTTACTCTGATATGTATCTCATTCAAGTGAATTTTAAACGTTGAATAATTTAAACGAAAAATTTTATACAACGTATTTTTTTTTTAAATAAGGAAAAATGGTTTTAAATTATTGGGGCGTTACATGTAGAATGTTGGGATTTTGATACGTTTTTTAAGCATGTCTCTTTTGGTTTCTGCCTATTGGTTCTGTGAATGAATTACTGGTTAGAATGGGTTGACACACCTCGATTTATTCTCTGTTTGGATAGTTGTTGTGAGAAACTATTTTTGTGAGAAACTATTTATGTGATTTACTAATCAACTACGGCTTCTGGAAAATGAGTCTCTGATGGTTTAATTTATAGGCTGAAAAGTGGATTATTGCTCAGTTGTGGGTTGATTTGAAATCAATATTATATGTCTTTGTAGTTTACTCTATATTGGGACTTTTGTTGAAGTTTGGCGAACATGAGATATTATTTAATTGCTACTATGAAGAGAATTGTGAGTTTAAAGCTCTGTAAATCAAAGTTGCTCTTTCATTTGGTATAGTAATCATGAAAATAAGTCGATGAAAAACGTTAGGTGATTAGATTTGAACTAATGATGTCAATATTGCTGAAGATAATGAATTATAGAGATATGATTAATGATATGATGTTATGGATTTATGAAGGTAATAAGACGGAAGAAAGATAACGTTCAGTGCAAATGCGAGATAAAGTTTTGAGGTAAGGAAAATGAGTGTGTCTTGGCCATTTGAAGGCCCTACCCATAAGTAGGTTTGCATGAGTGGTAGATTTATTAATGCTTGTAGTGTTTCTTTGGTCATCGATTTCTGGCTGTTCGTTATTTTCCTTGGATGAGCATTATTGTTATTTCCTTGTTGATTCTTTGGCTGTCTGTTAGTTTCTTGCGATAGTGTAGATTTCTTTGTTGTTAATGGTTTCTTTTACTGCAATTGTTTAGTTCCGTGATGAATGATCAATGTCCGAATGTCATGAGAATAGAATGATGGATGTGTGTAGAATGAGGAACTGAGAAATGCAAATGAGCTAAGAGTACCCTCATATGTTCTGTTCTTTATTAGTTAATTGCTGTTTAATTCATTCTATTGTTCGATGCACATATTGTCCTATAAATTCCATTCTATAACCTGGAGACATGCAGTTAATTAGGTAATGTTTGTATGAGCATGAATAAATTAACTAGCTCAACTAATTAATAATTGTTAATTATTACTTAAGCATGTTAACAACTTGAGCATGTTCAATTAACCAAATCAATTAATTAGATTTGAGCATGCTAAGTAACCCGATTAATTAACTAGTTGTTAAATAACTAATTCACTCATGTTAATTAGTTGTTTAATTAATAACTAATTCTTGAATATGCTAAACTAACTAGTTGCGCATGATAAATTAACTAGTTGAGCACGTTTAACTAGATTGATTAATCATTGATGCATGTTAATTAAGTAGAGTGAAATAACTAGTAATTAACTAAACTTGAGGATGTAATTAATGAGGATAATATTAGCATACTAGTCTTTCCTTGGATTATATTCTGTATGTTACTTATTTACTGTAATTTCCTTCAAGACAATTATATTATTCTCTTACTGCAATTTCATTTATTGTGACTCTCATAATTGATGCTTTACTTTATTTGAAAATAATAGAGATGTCTTACTGTATTAGAAAAGATCGGGAAAGTTGAAAGAAGAATGAACTAAGCATGAACAAATCAAGAATTTCATTGACTATGTGAATAGATGTTTTTATATTTCCTCTATTATTGTCTTCTTGGTATTGCTTATAATTCTACTTATAATTACTTGTTCTTAGCATATTATCATCTACTAAACTTGAGCATGATCAGTTAACTACGATAAAAGCATGTAATCAACCTTTGAGCATATAATTTAATTAGGATATCCAATCATGGTAATGATCATAATTAATCCTTGAGCATGCAAATTATCTAGGATAACTCACTAGAATAACGACGATAATCTGTCTTAAGTATGCTAAGTAACTAGAATAACTTATTAGAATAATAAAGGTAATCTATCTTGAACATGTAAATTATCTAAGACAACTACCTAGGATAATAATTGTAATCTGTCTTGAGCATGTCACTTAACTAAGAATAAAAGCATGTAATCAACTTCTGAGTATGTTAATTAAATTATGTTTGACTTCAAATGCACATTTATTGTTAATTCCGCTATAATTCCTTTATTATTGTGAATTACATACCCAAGCACGTCCCTTGTTTAATTAATTCTATAATTATTTCCTTGACATGCCTTACCTTGTTGGGTGCTCCATTGTTGTTACTTGTCCTTGGGTGCGTTTTCAATTTCTGTTATACATCTCTATGCGCAATTTCAATTATAGTTACTTTCATTTCAATGCATAATCCATTATTGTTAATGTTATGATATAATGCATCATGCATCATGTTAGGATGAGAATGTATGGACATGCATCACGTTAATAGAAACCCATAGGGAGTGCCGCCAAGGGTGGTACTCACACATGCATGAGTAAGGAAAAATGTTAAGAAAATGAAGAAAAGAAGAAAAGAGAGTTGGAGGATGGTGGGGTAAGTACGGATCAGCTAGATAGACAAGATTTAAAAGAATATTACCTTTCCCTTGTCGAAACTGCGAGACTATCTACCCTAGGTGGTTGAAGTCGACAAAGATTTACCTTACCGCCACGGATTCTTTTAATCTCCAGCTCGAAGTATGAGTAAAGAACCAACGAATGTAATGAAAAGACTGGTTTGGGGCGGTACCCACTCTTGGAAAAACTAAAGAGAGTCATAAGTCATAAGCATATTGCATAAACCCTTTTCCTTACTAGGCCATTAGGCTCACGTATTACTTGTGGTGTAGGTACAAACGATGGACAGATAACAAGCATATAATAAACAGATAATGAAGCAAGGATGAAGGATTTGCACGAGGGAGATTGGGGCTGGCCAGGCATAAAGAGGGTAAAAGAGAAACTGTTGTAATTAAATTAGGTTTCATAATAAATTGTATTTAATCGTTTAGTCCTTTCATTTAAATGATTTACGCTTTCGTAAAGTTTTGATAAATCCGCTATGTTTTAAACAAATAATTTTATAATGCTTCCGCACTTTATTAATTGGATTTTTATAATGAGTTTAACGCAAGGTTAGTAGCGGTCTGGTTTAGCGCCACACTCTGATTTGTTTTAAAAGAGATTTCAACGATTTTACAAAAGTTCAAATTTTCACGCACTTTAAAGGATTTACAAAAAACTGGGTCATTACAGAATCCCTTGAATGCCTTAGACTTCTATATTTTTCCTTATACACTTTACTCTGTTGTTAAATTTTAGCTTGCTTAAAGTTTGATTTTACTGGATGTTAAGCTTGGTTGAGTAATTTATGCAATATTTCATTCCATGCATATTGAATTCCTTGTTGTTATTTCCTATTAATTTCCTTTAGCTGATGACTTGCTGTGTGATTTATTTTCTGTAAATTTCTCTACTGCAAATGTTGAAGTGAAAGGGTTAGAGAAGAAGATGAATGATAGGATGACATGATAAACATGAATGAGTTATGAACTTTATCAACAATGATCCTGTTTTTGCACATTTATTTCGGAATATTTACTCTGAATATTGTTTCTCATATTATTTGATTTCTTGTTTCTAGTTAGGAGCTATAAACCTTCTAGTTTTAGTTAACATCAATTCATTTAGTACGTTCTCGTCATATTAAATTATCAAACATGTTTCTAATTGTCATTCGTTGAGTAGATTTTCATATATGATTTATTAAGCATGTTTTATTAGCTAGTTTCTAAACATAATTTCAAGCATGATTAGTTAGATAACTCGTTGTATATTTCACTTGTAGAAGCACGATAAATTGTCGTCCTAATTTCTGAAAGTTAAGCATGTTGTCCATACTCGTTGTTGTATTATTTCGTTGATCATAACAGCATGTAAATTGTTAGCACGATACTGTCGCTGTAAGAAGCATGTATGTTACTTTCAAACGAAGAGATCTGTTAGTTCTTCCGTTTATAATTGATTATGACTTTAGTTAGTATCGATTTATCGAGCATGTTTCTAATAGTATCAAAATAGCAAGTATGTTTCTATTAGTGATTTATTGAACATATTCTATTGTTCTATTAACTGATTGTTAAGAATGTTTTCATGAATTAATTGTTAAGTATGTTTCCTTAAATTATTTGGTAAGCATATTTCTGTTATTAGTTCGTCTCAATTTATTAGCACGTTTCAATTGTATTCGATTATTAAGTATGTTACTGTTTTCTATTGTTTGTTGAACATGTTTATGTCTGTTTTGTTTAGATGAGTATGCATAATTAGTCTAGCTTGATGCCTTGTAGTCATAAATCAAGATGAGTATGCATAATTAGTCTAGCTTGATGCCTTGTAGTCATAAATCAAGCATATTTCCATAAATCATTTATTAAGCACGTTTCCATTAGCTAATTATCGAGCATGTTTCCTTTCAATTATTAATTATATGTCTAAGCTTTTATGTCATTGTTGAGCATGCTTAATCCGCATAGATACCTCATAGTGGATAGTTATTCTTCTTGCCATATTTTTATTGTTATGTTTGGTAGAATCAAACATGTCGTATGTCGTTTTCAATTCGTTTCCATGTGTTTCTTTTATAGAGGCCCTATATGTATTCAAATATGCCTTCGTTCTCTTTATGTGATTTAAATTCTATCATTTAATTATTGAATCGTCATTTCTTTAAATTATTGTCATTTACTTTTCATATATGCATTATTTAATTGTCATATCATCATGCATCATGCTAATAAAAACAAATATGGAGTGCCACCTTAGGATGGTACGCACATGCATTTAGTGAGGGAAAACGTTAAGAAAACGAAAGAAAAGAAAAGAAAATGGAGTTGGGGTAGATGGGTAGTTCGGATCTAGCTTGGCAGCTAGGATACACCCCTACCTTGTCGGGAAAGGGACTAGTGTACACACAAGAGGTTAGAAATCGATCAAGCTATGCCATCTCAAAGGACAACCTCCAATCTCCAACTTCAAGTACGAGTAAAGAACAAACGAACGAATGTAATAAAATGATTGGTTTGGGGCGGTACCCATTCCAAAAAAAAAACTAAAGAGAGGCATAAGCATAATGCATAAACCTCATTTCCTTACTAGGCCTTTAGACTCACGTCCTTACTTGTGGTGTAGGTAATGAGATGATTGTGCCGGGAGCAGAGGAGGCCTTACCCATGGAGCCTGTGTAGTATCCGAAGGAAACACGACCCGAGTAGATGTATGGCTTAAGGGAGGAAGAAAATATCTATTTTGTAAGGGTTTAATGAAAAATATGTTTTGGTAAAACACTAACTATTACCCAACCCTTATTTTGAGTATTTAGTAGGTTACGCTTTGAACCTTAAATTTTAATTAACGTTTTAATGGTTTAAGTAATATTTCCATTTCCGTTTCTGCTATACTTCGAGAAAAATTTATTTCCAGTTACGTTTCCGCTGAATTAATAATAATAGTTTTCCACTATTTAATGACTATGGCAATGAGTTTTAAGTGACGATCATATTTTTCAAAAAAAAAAACTCTGATATTATTTAAAAAGATTTTTTTTAATAACGATTTTTGTCGTTTACCAAAATTTCAAAATTTCAAAATTTAACGTATTTTTAAGACAAATAAAAATTCAGGTCATTACAATTAGCCCATGCAATGTATTACGTATAATTCTAATATCATGTTTATATGAATGTTACACACAGCAGTTCATATATTGTAGACAATATCTCAAACAAATTAGAAATAACGAATACAATCATGCTTTATTCAAAATTTAACACGAAGCATGCTTTTAATTACACCTCTTACCTAAACAATTTACAACGTCCTATTTCTTTATTTTTACACCTCATTTCCAACGTATATTTATAGTCCTATTTCCAATAAAATAGCTTCTTCTTTTATGTGTACTTATCTAACAGTGAAATCAACAATTAAAATCACTATGCATTAACGACATATAACACACAATACGGAAAACATGCTAGAAACTTTATTTATCACAGTAGTCTTATTCTTTTTGGAGATTCATATTGAAGAAAACCAACTTATTGATAAGGGAAATATTCTCCTAGAGGCAAGAGTTCATAGGGAAATTCATTACAATAAATTAGTGCCTTAAAAATAGATAGGTTTATTAGCAGGAAATCATTTAAAGCATCTTTACATGACAATAGCGGTTTAATGACAAGGAATAAAGCATGCAATTCATTTCTTCTTCATCGGCAGGTTAGATTTCTTTTATCAATACTATCTATAAACTAAACACAGCTAACAATATGAGTAGAGAACCATTATCGGAAGTCACAAATATTTCAAGGAAACGTACAGGAAAGTCATGGGCAATAATTTCTACCATTGAAACAATAATTCTCAGGGAAAATCAACAAACCATACAACAACATAAACTTGCAGAGAATGAATAATAACATATTTATCAGACAATCCTACTCCTACAATGTAGGTCCTTACGGACAAACCACATGCGATATTCCTTACCACATGCTGCGTTTCCCATCTTTGAAGCGGTTCATTGAGGCTCCAATTTGCCATCAACGTATCCCAGAAGATCATCTCATCCATGGCTGACAACATGCTTCTTCCAAAACCTTTGATAGAAACAGAGAGTGTAGGAAGATATCGTCCCAAATTTCACTCCAATTTTTCCAAAACCTTGATCTGTAATTCCTCAAATCCTACAAAACTACCCCTAACTCACGACAATATTCTGTAAAAAACTTTCTTTGATTTTCCGTCCTTAACATCCACTGCTTCTATTTATAAGCCACAGTAAGTGACCCCTCATCATCCAGACGAAGGTAGAAGTTCACAGAACGCATCCTTAATTATCTAGACGTTCAGACGACGAACCATCACGTCGATTATGCATTCTAGACGACCAATATTATTGGCGGTCGATCGATTCTTCTTCATTGCAGATTGACCACCCACATGCCAAACGTCCGCAAATTTCTTCCAAAAAATTTCATTTTTCTCCCGGTCGATCGACACTTCGTCGATCGACCTCCCCGATCGGCCGCTGACTCCAAATTGAACACTATATGAAAGTTTCTACAGATCATGCATACACACATTATTTCCCTAACGTGACACATATATACATATGTCTTTTATATATATATATATATATATATTGTTACCATAATCTAAGGTCTTAATTGAAATTGTAATATCTTCTTTATCACTTCATCGTCTTCAAACCAATAAGTACCAAAACCATATATTTATATATATATGAACATTTATATCATCTACCTCCACATTTCTATACTCAATTATATCCAAATGCATTTTCTAATAAATGATAAGAACCTTTTTATTCTCAAGCTTTCAATCCTTACAATATCCATCCAAATGCATCCAATTATATTTTCTTTTATTAATTTCACTTACTATAACTCTAATTTATATTATCCTATCTAATTCCAAATACCATCATACAAACCTTCATAACCTTAATTATTTCTAAAACTAAATATGGGTATAATTCGGGCATCATAATTCACTTATTCCAAATACATTTCTTTTGACTAATATTTTCAAATAGTCCAACTTAGCTCTTATTATCCAAAATTATCACATAAACTATGTGCTTAGCCCAACGAAAGATGTTGACCCGTGGATGAGAATTAAAGAAAAAAGAAATTTTTAATAATGAGTTATAAAGCTTTTAATTTAAAGTTATATTAATTGTAGAAACATCTTTATAAATATTTTTATTCAGTTAAATGATGAATTTTATTATGTTTGAGTTAAATAAGTTTGGTTGAGATTTCCGCTACAATAGTTTTAAAATAAATATTTTATGAACATTGAGTTTTACTAATATTTAATTTCAAAAGATAATTATTTTAAAAACTTCTGCTTTATATGATTTTAAAGATGCGATTATGTATATACTGTATTTAAAAAATAATAATAAAATAAGAAAAAAGAGTTTTAAGGAGTCTGGAGGTTACAAGAAGAAAGTGAGCTTTAATTGCCATTGCCGTGCATAGCTAGGGGTGGGCAAATCGGTTCTCGGTTTCGGTTCCGGACCTCTTGGAACCGACCATTTGGTTCTTGGTTCCGAGAGTATAGAACTGGAACCGGAACCGCAAAGAACCGGATCCAAAACCGAAACTGAAACCTAGACTCGGTTCCAGTTAGATTCTGGTCAGTTTCAGTTCCCAACTTGAAATACAAGTTCTTCCAACATTAATTTGTAGTTAACTGTGTTCATTATCTCTATCCAAACAAGTTAACTGTGGCCCATAATTAAATGAGAAGGTAATCAGGCAGACAAAAACTCCCATACAATAAGACCAAAACTAGGATGAACACATGCAATTAATAGCAGACAAGCATGAACTCAACTCCTTCCATGTCCATCAATGCCAGCTTCTTTTCTCTCCAAACAATCATATCATAGTATTAAAAAACAGACATGGAAACATAGCAGATGAACTTACCCCCAACAAAAGATCTAGTGACGACTTTAACTAGAATCTCAATAATTCCAATAAGACATTTCTGTGCAATATGCTTTGTTTCTTATAAAAAAAATAGAACATAAAATTTGCCTATTTCTGTACAAGACAAGCAATTCATTAGTTCATCCACTTCTATCATCCAAATCCACTTCTATCGTCCCAAACAGTAAATAAAATCCACTTCAATTCATCAGTTCATAAAATCAATTCATTAGTTCATCCACTTCTATCATCCCAAACAGTAAATTATGATACGATGTAACGTGTCATATAACGTCTAGGTTATATAATTATATAACTTATGCCATCTATTGCTAAAAAATTGGTGAAGTCCTTGAGGACCAAAGAAGCTAACTTAATTATAAAAGTTGAATAAAGCTTCAAAGAGATAATAAATGGAGAAGAGAACAAAAACTATAGATACCAAATTGACCAAACAGAACATCTCACACAAACTATAGATACCAAAAAGATGACCAATATTGTTATGTATTGCATTTTCGATAAAGGTTTCAACAAAAAAAAGGGATTTTTACATTGAACTGAAAACCATAACAATAAACAAACAATAGAGGTTCACTTTTAACCAGACGATTTTAATAAAAAACAGAAGCAAAAACCTTAAATCAAAAACAGAAGCAACTCCACAATCAAAGTTTCGGTCAGAATCGCAAACTCTAAATCCAACGATTTTTAACCAGACGTAACATCGAAATCAGGGGAGCAAGGGTCAGAAGCAACGATTTCGTTGGTTCGTCTTCGCGGATTCGCCTTCGCAATCGCAAGTTCGTCTTCGGGAACGCAGAATCGCATCGCCTCTCGGTTCCAGGTTCTAGGTTCCTGGTTCACAATCGCAGCTGCTGTCTCCTTGTTGAAAATGAATTAAAACAACTTGGTTCTCGGTTATTGGTTTATGGAACCGAACCGCACAGAGAACAAAAAACCAAACCTGAACCATTTAGGAATTTAGGAACCGCCAACATGAATTGACCCGAAATCCAAGCTCGGTTCTGGGTCGGTTCTCAGTTTTGGTTGGTTCTTGCCCTCCTCTGTGCATAGCTATGCCTATGAGAGAGAGAGGGATTCTTAATCAGCTTCCGAACTGAAAAAGTATAGGAGGGCAGATTTTCCTCGTCATGTTGAAGAAACCAGAGGTTTTTTTTACTGAACTTGATGCTAGTCCGTTAATGGCGGTGATATAGTTGATGTAGTTGGAATTAGTGCAGAGTTTTATGGTTGATTTGTTGAAGTGTCTATCGGGACGGCCTGTCACTGGCAAGAGAAGGCGTAAAGGCGAAGTTTCTACGGAATTTGGTCCCAGATTGAATAAGAGGATTCATGAAGGAGTGTCTAATCTCACGAGGAATATATAATGAGTCAGAAAGCTGATGATCTCATCGGAAACAATCAAGATTTTGATAACCTCGCTATGCTGTCAAACAATCAAACGGCAACAGGAAAATCTGCTGGTAAAAAGTTCAATGGCGCCGGAATCAAGTGTCAAAACTCGGTGAGAATGGAACTAGAATCGACAGCGGACGAAGCAATATCATATATGGAAATCAAAGACGAGCAGGAAGAGGAGGAGAAAGATTGAATATATATATATATATATATATATATATGTCAGTGGCGACGATAATGGCAGTTGAATCGTCAAGCAGACTGAAGCAAAATGCTATTATTGAGACAGAGCATTCAGATAAGTATAACAAAGAAGACGGTAAGATTTTGGGTTCTGATAACATCAACGAACTTGATCGGAACAAACCCCCCAAAAATTTGTCTGATGGAGAAGGCGGGAAAGAGCTCTCTCTCTCTCTCCCCCCAATAAAGTCTCCGTTTGAGGGCGTCTACATCTTGTTATGTGATTGACTAATATTTGCAGTCGCCTAGTTATGCCGTTGATTTTGGAAGTAATTATTTTATAATTTTAATTGTCGCAAAATATAAATTGGAAAAATGACAAATTAATCTCGTGATTTATGGTCAATGACAAGTCAACCACTATTTTTTATTTTCTAACAAATTAACTACTGACATATGAAAAAATGACAAAACCAACATCGCTATCACGTTTGTCGTTAAGAAGTTGATGGGATGCTGCTGCGATTCGTAGACAAAATGCCACAGCGCCCGTGGGTTTAGTGGTTCTTCCCACCCCCATTGACGATACTGGCTGATAGAGTCTTGTCTGGATTATAAGTGAGAGAGAATTTTGCGTAGACATCTTGATTATCGTAAATGCAAATTTTATGAATGTTTCTCGCATGATGAACAAAGATTTCAGACATTCCTGAAAAATAAGAATCGTTGTTTACGTCGTCTGAGGTGTTTGAATTCATATTGTACCTGAATCCAGTTGCTTGGTTGAATGAATCCATTAGAGTAATGCGTCTTCCTTCAGCTTGGCTAGAAAGAAAATTTCCCAGAAAGTAAAAACGCAAGAAAAAGACCCAAAATTTAAAAAAATTTCCAGAAAGTAAAAACCCAAAATTCAATGCCGCGGCGTTGTTCCAGGAAGAACGCTGAGAATCCCGTCCTCTGGCTGAATTGGTGTTAGAACCACTAGTTTCAATATTCTGTATATCTCTGCCATCTTCTTTTGAACCTCCAAAAGTTTTCCTTCCAGCTAAGCTTTCTTCTCTGCTCCCATAGATTTTCTCAATCCAGCAACACTTTGATCTAGATGTTCAATTTCAACAGAAAAATCCAATGCTGAGTTCTCAGACGTTCCCTCCGTGAAATTACCATTGGAAAATATATGAGGTTCTTCTTTCGCTGGCAGCATTCTGATCCTCAAAAGATTCTGATCTCATTTTCTATTAAAATGATGGTTAATTTGTCATTTTTCTTATAAAATATATTTATAAAGTTGCAAAAGTTGACCGGTCATAATTTAAATGCGATCACGCGCAATGGTAAAAGTCCAGCTCTAGGCATGAAAAAGAAGAAGATAAATGACCTCTGCCCAGGCTAGAAATTGATGATATACCTCTTCTGTTTTCATGCCTACAATCACAAACAAGCATTGTTTTGAGGTGGTGTGGCCAACAACAACACACTACAAGCCCACCCAAGACTAGTCAAATCTAGGAGCAAATGGAAAAACCAAAAAACCCCAGGAGGAGGTAATAGTGAAGGACAAAATAAATTCTATGAAACATTTAAGAATTACGCAAACAAAATACTTCCTATGTGGGTACAATCACCTCAGCCTCAGACAAAAACTCCCACACAAAAGCCCACCACACCAAGAGTAAAAGTACCATTGCAGCGCCAAAACACAAACTTACCTTACTAACTCTCCTACGCATCTTCTCAGCATCTTCATTCTGCTCCACCTGTTTCAATTTTTCCTCCAGCATTATCGCTTTGCTTTCCATTTCTCTGAGCTTGTGTATCATCCCCACCTGCCCCTCGACCAAAGCCTTCTGCTCTTCAAAAAGTTTCGCCTGACCACTAACGGCATCTTTCATTGTCTGCGTTGTTCTCGTCAATACCAAACATTCTACTTCTGCTTCCATCTTTAGCTTCAAAATGTCATCCAGTGTGCCATCGCCACTACTACGGCTAATCTCTGCCTGGAGTTGAGTAATATGAAGCTCCTTTGCTTTGATCATGGCCGTAGACTCCTCCAATTTTTTTCCCAAAACTCTTTCATTCTCTGCCATCTCTAGTACTTGTGTTTCTAACCTACTCTGTCTTGGACTCTGAGAATCCAAGTGGTCTGCTGAAATCAGATCATTGACTGAACCGTCACATGGAGTAGCCTCCCTACCAATTGTTCCCAATTTCTGAACTTCTGCAAAAGTAAACACACAACTAACTTCTGTATGAAGCTCATCAACATAACCACCTCTGTCAACTGAGGCGACCAATTTAGAGTCCAAACACAAGGGCAGCAGTTTCTTTTCAAACAAAATTTCGTTTCATGTGTTAATAAAGAACGATGTACAGTAATTTCACATTATTTGGTTCATTTTACTATTTGCATTTTTTTTTCAAGGTTCTTAAATTCAGTATAATCCATCACAAATTTTTTTTTTCTTCGAAAAAATTTTGTCCAATATGAACAGTGCAGTAAAGATTTTTTTAATTTCATTCCAGTATCATATTCAACTAGTACAGCTCACTATAAAACGAAGATAGATAGTCAAACACATTTAATTGTATAACCAACAAAATCTCAGTACAATAATTTGAAGATAAAGAATGGATAATTAAAAATAATAAAAAGATTGAAAACCAAAATATACTTTGAGTATTACCAACAAAGTTATAATTATCGTTTTGTGGTTACAGGGTGAATTCTTTCAACGAATGAAAAAATTACTTGAATATAAACAACACAAGGAATCGCAGTGAGGAGAAAACCAAAGATCACCAGTGATTAACCCACATTGCGACAGCATAAGATCACAAACTTCCAAAGATGAGTATGTGAAAGACTCAAATCTTGCAACTAAGCCATTCAAGTTTGTGACAAGTAGAAAAATGGACTAAGGAAACTGAGATGGCATATAAAGTCTACTACTTCATTAGCATTCGCTAAGCACTAGCAGAAGCATCCCATAACTAATATTGTGTATGGATTTCCCATCCATGGACCATAATCCCACCATAGAAGTGGATATCACCTTGACAAATCAGCTATTTAGCTCTGCAAAACTGACCTGCATCTTCTTTGACACTGCGGTGGATAAATCCGAAAATATGATAAAGTTGGATGCTCGAAAGAAACCCAGGGAAAGGATGATGGAATAAAGGTAGGTCTTAAATTGTGAAAAACAGTCTCAGAAGCTTTCATGTGCCAACAAATGCTTCAGACACATGGCCGTGGAGGAAAACTTTGCTTAAAGAGTCTAAGTCTAATAGTTACTAAAAATGACCTCTCCTTTTCACTCTCTACTCCTGATAATCTAACTGATTTTACGGGCTGTAAATATGAAAATCAAATAAGAAATAACATGAAAAAACTGTCAATAGGCAGACTTTCTAATTTGAGTAGACTCTATAGCATTGCTTCAGCTCCACTTCTTGAACTTATGCTGCTTTAACATATTTAGATTTAAAAAAAGAAATTCTAGTTGTATTGGTCTTTCCAACTATGGTAAATGTATTACTGATCCTAGGTTTCTGTTTCTGTCTCTGACATGAAAAAATAAGTTGCAATCAGTACCATGCAACATGTCTTGTGCTTCAAGAAAAGTAGATTAATAGTTTTTCAGCGTATGTCTTCATTTTCTAGGCTGATAGAAACACCTCAGGACCAATCACAAACAGCCAACAATATGATGGTAAAGAAGCAGAGCTAAGAACCAGATAATCTTTTCAAATGTTCAAACAAACACATACTAACCTCTTCCAAGAGCTTCCTGCACAGATTGGAGGCTCAACATAGAATCTGCCAGACAATCTTCATCCCTTGATTCTGGATTTTTTTCTGCAGCACCATCATTTTCTCCCTCAACCACTTTCCCAGTTCCTCTTTCAGCTTCCTCAGTGTACTGCTTTTCTAATTTATGAGCTCCATCACCATTCGCTCCGCCAAAATCCCCAGCCCTTCCACCATGTTTTCCATCATCACTGACCGTAAAGGGACCAGGGGCAAAGACAAAGTTAGAGTTTACTGAGTCGGACTCCAAGCTGGAGAGAGAGTTTTCCTCTTCAATTTTAACCTTTTCCCCTCTAAGCTTTTTACTGCCTTCACTACGCCCCTTTCCTGGCTGGAAATGCTGAGCCAAAGAACCTGAACTTCTCGCAGCCGTGTTCATTATCCTGCTCTTTTCTCGCACAGGCCGTGGCTGCCTCGTCTTTGGTCCACTAGCTGCTGTGGAGAACTTGCTGCCCCTGTCCTCACTGTCAGAATCGCCAGCAATTCCAGACCCAACTGCAAACCTAGAATCCGGAATTGAAATTGGGACTACCAAACTATGGGTAATTCCAAAATTCCTTTGCGTATTTTCAGATCCAATGGAACCTTCGCTCTGTTGCTTCATGTCTGGAGAAGAAAATTGAGGTTTAGATTGGTTGTTAGTAGAAGTGGCCAAACCGCGCTTCAACATTTTACTAGAATCTGCAAAGGGGCTTACATCCTTAACATGATCTCTCCTAATTCGTCTCCATTTCTTTAACCCTAATCCTTTCCGATTAGAAGGTGAACCCCCATCAGGTGTGGCAGAAAGAGTGGGAGAACACAGCTTGCCAGTCCCATCATCTTCTCCTTTGGTATCTTCTTGCAATATTTCACGATCATGAACATTTCCGACAGAAACCTCACTGTTATTGGCATAAAATCCATTATTCAACATTCCATTATGATCCCTTTGGACTACCATCTTTGGGGAGATGGCTTCGCTGTCCTCGACAGACTCCAGTGCCGAAAACTCATTTTCCGAATCCATAGTCACAAAATCAGAAGGTTTCGACACCCTCGTACCTACCAATTTTAGTCAAACCACATCCACAGTTTTAGTTCCAGTTCGATTCTAAACTTGGCAAAACCCAGATGCAAAGGTCACGATTTCCGACCAAATTCAGATAGAAATTAAAACAATACCGACGTTAACCAACATTAACGATCGACGAATCCTACAGTAATCAACACTGGAAAGCGTCATCAACTGTAAAATCACCATTTAATTGCGCGTAGACCGAAACGTCGAGCATAGAAAATGTCAACAAGCGTGTGGAAAGATGGGAAGAAATCGTAACATACCATTAGATCTCAAAACCTCGAAAAGATCAAAGCATCTGACGAATTCCCTATATGCAAGATGGATTTGGAGATTTATGGCCACGAAATTACGGGGAAGCTATAAATTAATTTCGATCCAAGCACCTTTGAAGAGAAAGGGTAAAGAGAAGAGAAGGTGGGGTAGGATAATGGGGGCCATTTGGAGGAAGCTGGGCTTCTGGATGTCCCTACCAACATGACACTACCACCATCTCACCTGTTGCCACATGACAGTGCTCAGATTGGATTCTCTCTGTTCGCCATCCGATTCCATGCGGACGAGGAGCAACAATTGAAGCGAACATTTATGATTTAACGTTGGATCAGTGTGTCAATCTAGGCTGATCAGTACAAATTTTTACAATAACGTAGATAACACGATGAATTACTTAGCGAAATATTTAACACCACAGTTAAAAGTAGAGGATTAATTTTGGAGTGAAAAAAAAACAATTCTTTTATACTTTAATAGTTAAAAAGTAGGGTTTTTGTGGTGGGTTAAAAAGATAATTTTTATCTTCGATCATTTTTCATCGAATTTGATGTCTATAAATGTCATACGACTGTTTGAGGAACAACTTTTTAGCCGCACCTTTGGATTGATTTTTCACTTTCGCTATTGATCTCTTCTATCAGCTAACATATGCATGTTCATCTATTTTGCAACTATTCTTGTAGGATTTATTTAACAATATATGTTGGAATTCATATTTATATAACCAATGAATTATATATCATGGTTATCATAGTAATAAAGTCCGTCAAAAGTGGTTTATTGAAGATTAATATTTGGGGTTTTAAAGTATATTAGATAATATGAGTCAGACTCAATACACTCAATACATGTGTAGATACTAGCATATCATTACTTATGATGGACGGAATGGTAATTATATATTCAAGTTTGATAAAAGGGTTATGACCTCCAATTCATAAACAGTGTTCATTCTCCTTGAGTTTCTGTCATCTTGAGAGAAATTCAACATGAAGTGCTTATTGAAACAAATGATCTTTTCACCCGACTCGCTTCTCTATGCATTACATCAATGATATGGAGCATGTCATTCTACTCTCTAGATAATTTTGAAATGAAAAGATATTTGAAAATATATAATTCATATTAGGTTTATAGAACTTAGGGTTTAATAAATTCTAACAAATGGTATCAGAACAATTCTATGTTAGACAACTAGGAGAAAAATGCTTGGTTGTGTAAATTCTACTAGATTGAAGCATGTTTTGTTGAAGTATTTCAAAATTCTAAATATTTTTTTAAAAAATTGAAGGAATGCATTTTTATTTTGTGTAAACATTCATGAATTGTGTTGTTAAATTCAGAATTTGTTGTTGCACAGTAAGGTTTTGGTGTTTGGATTAAGGATTTGGTAAGTAATGATAGAAATTCGAATTATTCATGTAAGTTTGTGACTGTAAAAATTCATGTAGAGCATAAGAAATTCCAAGAGTCATAATGTTTCGTTGGTGACTCATCGATTGACTGTTGTAGTGCTAAGTCTCTAGAAGGCACTTATTTAGTAGCGTTATAGCGTTGGTTTTGGGCATTGTAGCTCTGAGTTTCTGTAATGTTAACGCTATAGCATTCTGGTTTTGGGCATTGTAGAGCCATGACTTTGTAATGTTACCATTGTAACTGTTAGTCTAAGTGTTGTTGTTAGACTTATTTATTTTGATAATGATTATATTAATTGTAATTATAAGCTATTTATTGATGAAATATGTTTAATTGGTTAATTGTTATATTTATGTTGATATTCCTTGGAAATACTCTTAATATAAGTATTAAGTTGTGCTAACATGTTAAACTAAGTCCATATAGTTAATACGTATAATGTAGGGACTTAGAGAAATCAAGAATGGCAAAAAGGAAGGAAGAGGTCGAGCAATTAGGCGAGGAGGTCGACCAAAAATAGCCTGCACGAAGGATCTGGTCGACCAGTTGATTGACCACAAGTCTAAATAGATTGCTCATTAGTTTTTCGTTCGAGGAG
Source organism: Begonia loranthoides (assembly GCA_022433065.1). Taxonomy (NCBI): domain Eukaryota; kingdom Viridiplantae; phylum Streptophyta; class Magnoliopsida; order Cucurbitales; family Begoniaceae; genus Begonia; species Begonia loranthoides. The sequence continues at coordinate 16,579,201 of CM039470.1, read as the reverse complement.
GTGGTCGAGCAGTGAGGAAATGGTCGACCGGACATTAAAGACATATTGCCTCTCATCTTTGAAGTCGAAGAAGCGGTCGAGTGGGCTATCAAGTAGTTGATTCATTGATCGACCGAAAGCTTGGACGAATGAAGAAACGGTCGATCAACTGATTGACCGATTTGACAGACTTGCACGAAAATTGGACGACCAAAATCTCAATGGTAACATCTAACAGTCAGATGCAGTCGACCAAAAAGGAAATAGTCGACCGCTAATGTAGAGTCTATAAATATAAACCACTCCGAAGCTCAAAGTAACCAAGCAGAAAGTGTAGCGACCCTGCTGAATTTTATACTCGACTTCTCCATACACAAATAAAGTGTCAAACCTAACTCTCAAAAGCAAAGTAACCAAACTTGAGTTTTGCATTTGGGAGAGTTAGAATTTTGTTTGTAATTTTATCTTTATCCGCATTGTAGTCGAATCAAGGGTAACACCCTGCAAATTAGTTAAGTGAAGAGTGATGCCTACGAATTAGTCAAGTTAGTAATTTGTAAAAGGTTTGATTGACACTCATGAAGTCAATCATCACCAATCAGAGAAATTGGGAAATAAGGATCTTCAAGTCGGCAACTTGGAGCGCGAACGTAGGCTGAGGTTGCTGAATCACATGAACAAACCGGTGTCAACTTGCTATCCCTATCTCTTTATATTTGTTATTGCTTTATTTTATATTTGCGATAAATCACTTAGGGTTAGAAAAATATATATCGCATGAAAAATTTTAGTGTCGCCTAATTCACCCCTGTCCCCTCTATAGGGCTCACACCAATCCTATAATTGATATCGAAGCAAGGTTAAATAAACTTTTTGTGTGATATTGTGTTTATTTAAATATATTTGCATTTACTGGATTTTTTGGTTTATTGAAATCTACTTAGATAAATTTGTGTGAATTTTTGGTTTTGATATATATTGTTATAGCCTTCAATATGTAAGTTGAAGGACAATTTTTACTTAGGTCTCTGTATTTTGATGGCAATGATTATGCATATTGGAAATCTATGATGAGAATATATATTCAATCATTAGATTATGATCTTTGGAACATCATTGAAAATGAGTCTTTTTGTAATACCCCAATCTTTAAAATCATTAGTCATAGAAATTTTCATTTCCTTTAAAATTTATCAGAGTAATTCAGCGGGTGATAGAGTCCAAGACTCTAGATGGATAATATCTCAAATCTGTAATCGACTAGAGTCACAACCCGAGCTACAGATTTAGAACAGGGACAACTTCAAATGCATATGGACTTAAGGACTCAAATTTATAGGACCAGTAGCCAGCATCTCAAAAGCAACGTATCCAAAAATCAGTGTGAAATTCATTAAGGTCAGCGAGATATGACCCAGAGAAGGTCAAACTCGGATTAAGGTTTTGAAATCTGGGTTTCGAGCAACGAAATTAGAACGACAATATCTTCCCCTACATACACCCTTTTGGCCTCAAAATTATAGGACTACTATCAACAACTAGGGTGAGGACCCTCTCAAATCTTAGTGTAAAAGGACAAGCACAAACAAAGTTTTACATGACGCAATCTGAATTGCAAAACTAGATCTGCAAATAACAGATTTGCAGTATAAATTGCTTTCCACTTTTAGCTTCACTGAATGATATCCACTTCACATAAAAGCTATACCAAATCAACACCAACTGAGGGGTATCTATAACACCCCAATATTTTTAAGTTGGATAACTATTGAGGTGTTCACAAGGACGTTTCTGAGCGTTAAGTCGAAGAGTATTTCCGTTACATTTTTCTCATATATGTGATGTAATCAAAGTGTTGGAGTATGGGGTTATCACATTTCAAATTGTTACGTGTCATTTTATGATGTGTAATTATGCGAGAAAATATTATGGGGTAGGAGTTAAGTGAGAAATGTGATGAAAGGCTATCCTGAGCATTTTCAGACGCTTAGGGACGACACTGTGGACGCATTATGTCATCTGCAAGTGCATTGCGTTGCATCCCCGACGTTTGGGACTAGTCGAGGACGAGGTTTTTCGTCCTAAAGTGTCTGGAAGTCGACTTTCAGACGCTTGAGGACGACCTTGGGGACGAGAAGTGTCGTCCGCAAGAGCATTACACGTCACGCTTAGCCCGGGGACGACTCTTGTGAACGCTGTTCCACATCCCAAAGTCGTCCCTGCCTAAATCATCATTTCAGATGAGTCCGGATGACACTGTGGGCGAGATGTGTTGTTCGCAAATGTGTTGCACACACGGAGAAGGGTTGGGACAAGACTCAGGACGTAATTCGGCGTCCTGAGTGTAGTGTTGCGGACGAGGTCCTAGATGATGCGGACGCGAGCTGCTTCATCCGCATCGACCCTGTACAACACTGGTGTCACACCTAAGAATTTTTCGCCGTGAGGAATTTCGGCGATGGCGTGTGACCAGCGTCGAAGTCCCACTCCGACCAGGCTTCCTCGCTCTTGCTCAATGTGAACACTAGAACTACCATGAAACCCACGATTTCTCTAACACACGAACACAACTCTTTACGGGAGCCCGGCCCTCAACCTGGTCTTTCGATTCCGAATAAAAGAACCTAGGATACAAAATTTCCACTCGGATCACCACAATTGCTCGAGAGTCTCACGATGGATTAACTCCCTTTGCTTGGTGTCTCAAGGGTCCTATTTATACAAGTAAATCCTATTTACAATTTGAATAAAGAAACCCTAAATTAGTTGTAACAATAAGATCCGATCTGCCACGTGTCCGCTTCCCATTCGCTGTGGAGCGCGCCAATCCTATCCAGTTGCCGCGTGAATCCCACAAGATTTGGGATTCTCCTAGATCTCTGCTGCTACGGATGCGCCTCCTTATCCAGCCGGCGCGCAGAATCCCTAAGAATCCGAGATTCTACGAGATCTCCGCCAAGCGCACCTACAACCCACTGAACGGTGCTGTGGCCCAACCTGCGTGCTGCGAGCTGGTCCAATACGCGTGCAGCTTTGGCCCGACTCCATCTAGCTGCTTGCAATGCTGGACTGGCATGTGCCCAACCTCCTGCTGGCCCAACTGCGATGCTGCGAACGTGATGGTGATGGCCCCGCCATCTTACTCGGCCCAATTGTCCAACGAATGAGTGTCTTTGGCCCAACCCCTGGTTGGCCTGAATGCGGCGCGGTCCACATAACCAAGGCTTCCCAACCCGTTCCAAATATCCTTGAATGCTGTCCGAACTTGTGCCTGTTCTGTCCGACCCTTTGCGCCTATTACACGAGCTGCGCGTGTCTGCGAGGCTTCCCGGAAGCCTCCATCCCGGGCTCTGCCCGTTAAGCCTTGTGAGAAAAGGGGTGTGACAACCCTCCACCACTAAATGAAGTCGAAGTCCTCGTCGACTTACAACTCAAGTAGGTTGTCTCCCCAACTCTTATTTGGCTTAATTTTTTCTTCCAAATAGCTCTTTCTCCCTCTTCCCACGATGTATGCGTTGTGAGAAATAAAACTAGCTGCTTGGAAAAGTGAAATCCGTCCCTCGATTCCACTCGAACGATCAATAGTCCACCCTTTTGAAGAAGTCCCTTGTGAAATCTCTTAGAAGTCACCTCCTTCCAGATGTGAGGTGTGAATTTGTGTAGAACCCGGTCCTCATTGAACTTTACTCTCTGACTTCTTCTAAAAATATACTCTTTTCCTTCTTGAGTCCGACTCTCGTTATCCTTGGCGTGCTTCGACTCGACCATATGAACAACTTGATGCCAATGTGTTGCGGTGTAGACACCCAGCTCTATTTGTCGCACCACTTTGACTAATATGTCTTGTTGAACCCCCAAGTCTAACCCCACGAAATCTCTTTTCGAGGTCAAGGTCTGAAGTAACTTGTAAAAGAATCGTTGGCAAAAGATCTTTTCCACAAATATGACGTGCTCCTCCTTGGACTCTACTGATCTGCATCGCTGCGTTGTGCTCGCAGTTTTTGCCTGTTGCGCGCTGTCCCCTGACTCGCGCTCTCAAGAAGGCTCCACGCCTCCCTGAATCGACCTAACTGACCCCCTATCGGCTCGCGCGCCGACTGCGTCCCTTTGACACATCGATGTTGTGAGCGCTTGGTGAGTTCCAACTCTCCCCCAATCTGGTTTAATGGCCTCTTTTCATTCACCATGGTTACATTGGTGATGAAACTCCTAGAGATTAGCTCCCACGGCTTGCTTGGAATAAGGAGAGGTTGAAGTATTCCGGATTCCTTCTCCCGCTCTGACTTGCCCTCTTGACAATTCTCTTCCATTTTGGCCCAAGTCTTTTCTTTAGATGACGATTTGAGCATCCTCCTAATGCTTGGATGTCCCACATTTCGAGTGTCTAGTGCCTTTACCTCAAGAAATTGGCGCCCTCTGCCCCAACTAGGAACTCGAAATCTGTCACTGTGCGTTGACTAGCCCGCCTCCGACGTGATTTCTCCTCACTGACCCATCATACACTTGCTTTATAATTAGCAAGTGCCTGGCATCCCCCTTGGTTGCCTCCTTGATCCCATCAAGTGTCTCGGCTTCAAGTCTACCCTCTCTATTGAAGTCCAACTTCATGATAAACCGCCGATGGTGATGAGCTAGTCCTAGAATTGGCCCACGCTCGGTCACTCCCTAGTTGGGCGACTGCCCGTTGATCGCCTTTGCTGCTATATCACTATGCTGCCCTTGTCGATCCCGGTTGGCCTGTGTGGTTGGCTGCCTGTCGCTGTCCACATTCACTGTCTGTGTTTGGTGCGGTTGGCCCACTATCTATTGTGGTCCAATGTACTGTGCCGTATTGCAGACTATCTTGTACAACCAAGTACTGCCCTTGGCATGCTTGACTCGTACTTCATTCTTTTGGGTTCTTTCTAGCTCTAGTGGTTTACTGCCTCGTCATAGTCCACTTTGTTTGATGTCGAGTTGGATTTGCCCAGATGGATGATTGCCTCGTCGCAACCCCCGGTTATTACCCTTGTCGAGCCCGTCTGGCCCTTGTGTTCCGCTGCTCACTACAGTCCACCTTGCTGCGCCCCAACGTAGGCTTATCTACACGCCCAAATGCTGCCTCTCGCCCATTTGCCTCGTAAGTTCAGGAAAATGTATTTTGCTTCCCAGATTAAGATAGGGGTTTTGTTGCTTAGCCTCACTGCCTTGCAACTTTGGAGAGGCCCCGCCCTCCTTGAGTTTGGCCCACCTGGCCCGATTGTTGTAGGCGCGCCAAGGTGGCATCGCCTTCGGCAATTCTGATGGCCTCTTGTCACCGGATCTCTTCAACACCTCACGTCCTTGCTTTGACTCCTCCCCCACTTTGTTTTGCTTGTATCTGCATAGTTTCTTCGAGAAGTGCTTCCCTTTTGTCTGAACTCCCACATATACTTGAAGAGTAGATAGCGTGATGCCTTTCCCCAGGTATTCACCCTTAACCGAGCAAGGTGCTGATTCATCTTAGATTATCATCATTCCAAGATAAGGCATTACCACTGCCTTGGCTGGCTTGAAAAAGTTCAAGCCTAGGATTAGCTCGAAATCTTCTAATGGGACTATCATCAACGAGAAAGGCTGTTCCCATTCTCCTACGCGCAATAGGGGCACTGTCGTCCCATTTATGGGTTGCGCGCTCGAATTAATCACCTTTATCAATCTCGCACTTTTTGTCGCAGTTAAGCCAAGATTGCTCGCGGTCCGTTGCGAGATTAAGCTGTGGGTTGTGCTGGTGTCTAACATCGTGCACCTCTCGTCTGTTCACGAACACCTTGATGTACATCAGGCCACCCGCCGTTGGTGGTTGGTTCTGCGTTGTCGATGACTGGCTAGTCACCGCCTCTACCTGGCTGCTAGTGAGAGTGTTCACTAGTGGCATGGGGCTCTCCCCATTGTCCGCCTGTTCCGCGCGATGCGAGCAGCTACGAGGCTTCCTAGAATTGTCGCCTCCATTGACGGTCTCGCTTGGCGCACCATTGGTGATGACCGAAGGCTTATTCGGGCAATCCCTTGCGAAGTGTAGTCCGTCACATATGAAACACCCTTGGGTTCGTTTGCGCTGGGGTTGATCAGATCCCTTTGCTTTCGACGATTCCTCGATCTTTCTCCTTTTAATGCTATGACTTGGACTCCCGTGCTTGCTCCCCTTCCTCTGAATTTTTGGAGAAGGTACGGTCCCCTTATCCACCAATTTCTTAGCCATCTCAATTGCTGATGTTACATCCTTCACCTTGTGTCTCCTTAATTCGGTTTGTGCCCACGGTTGAAGTCCCGACATGAAGTTAAACAACTTGTCGTTCTTGTGCATGTCTTGGATGTCTAACAGTAAAGTGGTAAATTCACGAGCATATTCGCAAATTGAACCCATTTGTCGAAGCCTCCTCATGGCTTCCTTCGCCGCCCACTCGGCGTTGAGTGGAAGGAACCATTCCTTCAACTCTGATATGAGAACTTCACAAATTTCCACCTTTGGTTCCTTCTCTTGGCACCGCCTCCACCATCTCTTCGCTTCGCCCACCAAGAATGTACTAAAGGTTCTTACTTTGTTGTCCTCCTCGATTCCGGTTGCTTTGAAGTAGTGTTCCATGTCAACTAGGAACCTCTCCACTTCCTTAGCATCTCGATCCCCATAATATGGTCTCGGTTCCAATGTCCTTGGTTTGATAGTCGTCGCGCCAATCTTCTTCGATGCGCCACCCGTTACCCTTGTCGCACGCACTTGCGCGAGCTCACCGTCAATACGCCCCAATCCGTGGTGAGCATATCGCCTCATTGCCTCCATGTCTTTGTCCACTGAAGTTTTGAAGGCTTCGAGCTCCTCTTTGAGGGAGATCAATTGGAGTAATAATGACCCCTCATTGCCGGCATCGTGAATTCCCGTGAATTCCTTCAAAAGTTGAAGTCTTGCCGTAACTTCGTCATCCATCTCACTTCACCTTCCTTTTCGCACTGAACCTTCAAATTTGCTTCCTTTGAAACTTCGTGTGTCAATGATTGTCGAGTAGAGGATTGATCTAATACCAAGTCTTCAAAACTCCTTTTTGAAACTTGCGTATTAGGGGAAAATCAAGCAAACTTATGCTCTGATACCACGTTTGTCACACCTAAGAATTTTTCGCCGTTCAAAATTTCGGCGATGGCGTGTGACTGGCGTCAAAGTCCCACTCCGACGAGCCTTCCTCTCTCTTTCTCGATGTGAACACAAGAACTATCACGAAACCCACGATTTCTCTAACACACGAACACAACTCTTTACAGGAGCCCGTCCCCCAACTTGTTCTTTCTATTCCGAATTAAAGAACCTAGGATAAAATTTCCACTCGAACCACCACAATTGCTCGAGAGTCTCACGATAGATTAACTCCCCTTGTTTGGTGTCTCAAGGGTCCTATTTATACAAGTAAATCTTATTTACAATTTGAATAAAGAAACCCTAAATTAGTTGAAACAACAAGATCTGATCTGCCACGTGTCCACTTCCCATTTGCTGTGCAGCGCGCCAATCCTATCTAGGTGCCGCGTGAATCCCACAAGATTTGGGATTCTCCTAGATCTCCACTGCTGCGCGTGCGCCTCCTTATCCAGTCGACGCGCATAATCCCTAAGAATTCGGGATTCTGCGAGATCTCCGCCAAGCAGTCTTGCGGCCCACTAAATGGCACTGCAGTCCAACCTGCGTGCTACGAGCTGGTCCAATACGTGTGCAGCTTTGGCCCAACTCCGTCTGGCTGCTTGCGACGCTGGACTGGCGTGTGGCCCAACCTCCTGCTGGTCCAACTGCGATGCTGCGAACGTGATGGTGATGGCCCCGCCATCTTACTCGGCCCAATTGTCCAACAGATGAGTGTCTTCGGCCCAACCCCCGGTTGGCCTGAATGCGGTGCAGTCCACATAACCGAGGCTTCCTGACCCATTCCAAATATCCTGGAATGCTGTTCGAACTTGCGCCTGTTCTGTCTGACCCTTTGCGCCTGTTACACGCGATGCGAAGCTTCCCGGAAGCCTCCTTCCTGGGCTCTGCCAATTAAGCCTTGTGAGAAAAGGGGTGTGACAACCGGGGACTTTTGGATGATGGCGGATGACTGCGGATGAGTTGAGTCCTCGTCCGATTTGCCTCTGTCCAATTTTAGGACACTTTCGGATGACACACAGATGCCACTTACGGATGCCAAATGTCTTCTGAAACCCACATGCAGACGGCATAGATAGGATAGGGATGCGTTCTCCTGTTCGAAGCCTCGTTTTATCCCTAGTGATTTTAGCCTTGTGGACGAGGCCTATGCGTCTGCACTCATCTGAAATAGCCAAGACCTACGAACAAAATAGAAAGAAAATGATGGAAATGATGTGCCCCAAGTTCCGGAACTTGAGCCCGAGCCAAGACCTCTTTTATTTTCTAACTTTTTATTTATTTTGTAGGTTTTTGAATCAAATAAACAAAGAGGAGTTGGCATTTGAACTAATGGAGATCTTGTAATCTTTGGGAGGAAATTATAGGTTTTCCATTTCCACCTAAAACCGGAGCTGTGGACGTTCAAGGGCTGTTTTGACAATTGGGACGGCTTTCTTTCAACTTTTGTCCTTCATATGAATTGTAGTCAACAGACAGAGCTTTCCAACAAGCTCTTGAACGTAATATTTGGATTTCATTTGGTATGTCAAATGTATATTTTACAGAGTCTAAAAAAATCCCACTCGGGATTTTTAATTTTTGTGNACTGTCCTGCTGGAAACAGATTTTCGGGTTGTTATTAAAATTGATAGATCTCCTAATATAGAGTGGTTTTTGAGCTGGATTTTTTATACAACTCTCCTGATTATATTAAGTTTATGTTCTCCAAAATACAGCTCTAGTTCACGTACACATTTGGAGTTTTATTCATTTCATTTGCTAGTGGTTCGAGGATTGATAATTTTCGGGACATATTTCACTAAGGATTTCTAAGTGTTTCTTGGAGCTTATCAGGAAATCGTTGAAAAATCATAGAAATCGATAGGAAACGATGCCTCCCCACCCCTCCAGCTAGGTCGCCGACCTCTCCCTCCCATAGGGTGATGATTTTGTCTCCTCCTCCCCAGGTAATAGCCTTTCATCCCTTCCTTTCTTCTGTTGTTTTCCTTCTACGAGAGAGAAATTCCAGAGAGTGGGAGTGAGAGTCCTAGAGAAAGGGAGAGAGATACCTCCATGAGAGTGAGTATTAGATTAAGAAAAGTGTGTGTTAAGTGGGTGAGCTAAGTGTATGAACGTGAGTGAGTGAAGTAGAAGTTGTAAATTGAGGTGTACTCTATGAGCTAGGTTGTCCACCGTGAGCTGAGGGAGCTTGAAGAGAGTTGTCCCTGTTTGTGTCTTCAAAATTGGTAAGGAATTAGGGGTGTCTTGGCCATTTGGAGGCCCTGCACCACAAGTGGGTGTGCGTAAGTTATTTCATTGTTGTTGATGGTCTTACTGCTGCTCTATAGAATTATAGTTTCATGTGATTTCCTTATTGTATTGCCATTAGTTAATTGTTAGATGATAAGGTGATCTATTGTTGTTATTTCTTTAATGATAATTTGTGTTAAAGTAGTGTTAGTTTCCCTGGATGATCTATGGTTATTATTTCTTGTATTGAGCTTCTTTGTTGATGGTTTTGTTGTTTGGTTTTATGTTATTGTGTTGTTAGTTCATTTCTTTTACTGTAAAAGTTTTATTTGATAGAAGCCAATGCCGTGAATGTTTATTGTGTGAAAGATGTGAGTAGAATGAAGAACTAAGAAGTACGAATGAGCTAAGGGTCTCCTCAAATGTTCTGTTTTCATTAATTTCTTGATGCCTACTTTCATTCTATGGTTCTATGCATATATGGTTTTGTAAATTTCTTCTATAATCTGAATATATGTCTTTAACAATTGTATGAGCATGTTTAATTAACAAATCAAGCATGTTTAATTAACAAATCAAACATGTTTAGTTAACCTGTTAACTAATTGAGAATCGACTACCCGTTAGCATGCTTAGCTAATAACTAGTTGTCAAATAACTAATTTGAGCATGTTAACTATTTGTTTAATTAGTAATAATACTTGAGCCTGTAATTGATTAGCATAATATAAGCATGTTAAATAATTAACTAGTTGTTACTAATGACTAATTCTTGAGCACGTTAAGTAACTAGGATAAAAGCATGTAATTGACTCTTGAGTATATTTAATTAGTAAATAACTAGCATGTTTAATTGCTAATCAATTTAATTAATTTTTAATCAATTGAGCATGTTAACTAATTAGCTAATCTAAGCATGTAAACAATCTAATTAGATTTAAGCATGCAAATAGACGTAAGTACATTAATCAACTTAAGCATGTAATTAAACTGATGGCGTTAATTATTACTAATTTGCTAAGCCTTCTAATTAGCTAGCTTGTTAACTTAGGTAGGTCCAACATGTTTAAAGGTTAATAAATTAGAATTCTAATTACAACTATTGTAAGAGCATGTTAAATTACTAGGATAACTAACTAGAATGTTAATCGTATCTTTCCTGAGTGTGTAAATCAATTAGGATAACTAACTAGAATTTTAATTGTATCTTCCTTGAGCATATTAAGTAATTGGAATAATTAATTTTGATAAAAACATGTAATCAACCCTTGAGCATGTAATTAGTTAGAATAACTAACTATCTTAATAGTTGAAATTGTCTCGAGCATGTAACTCACCTAGGATAACTAATTAGGATAATCACTTAGAATAATGAATGTAGGAAGCATGTAAATGCATTAGGAAATTAATTAGCATATTAATTAATAGTATTGTGCTCTATTAAGTCAAATATGTTTTCCTTGTATCAATTCAGTGTTGTTATCTGTTGCATGCTTCCAATTATCTCTGTTTATTATATGCGCTTTCAATTACAATTACTTTGCACTTCAATTCTTATGAATATTATGTCATGTCATCATGCATCATGATAGGTTAAGAGTGTATGTTCATGCTTCATGTTAATAGAAAAGAATAGGACGCATGCATGAGTGAGGAAAAATGTAAGAATGAATGGTAGAATAATAGAACGTACGGGTCTAATCTGGCAACTAGTGTGCTCCTAAGAGGCTAGTATAGCTTGGTAGCTAGTTTTCACCCAGGAGATTAGTGACTAGCCTGGCAATAGAATGCCCCAAGGAGGTTAGTTGTAGTTTGGCAGTAATATGCACCCAGGAGGCTACCCTATTGAAAGAACGAATGGCTAATAGGAAGTAATAACGGAATGAATGGCTTAATGAAAAGGACTAAAGAGAGGCATTTCATGCATAACCCTTTTTCCTTACTAAGCTTTCGCTTACAGTTGCTTGTGGTGTAAATGTAGGTACTAGTACGCTATGAGGAATGCACAGACTAGGAGTAACGAAAAGATGAACAAATAATAAAAAGTAAAAGATGATGGATTTGCACGCGCGAGGGAGCTTGTGGCTGGCCAAGCAATAAAGAGGGGTAAAAAGAGAAATAGTTAAATTAAGTTGAGTTTTATTAAGTGTAAATTAAGTTAAGTTTTCTAAAATTGTAATTAAACATTCTATATGTTTACTCTTCCACAAACATTTTATATCCATGGTTTTAATTATAACGCTTCCAGATAGTTTTATTCAGTGGATTTTATGAACGGTTGGTAATGGTCCGGTTTAGGCGTGCTCTGACTTGTTCAGAAAAGAAATTTCAAATTTTCATGCATTTTAAAGAAATTTCGAGAAATCAGGTCGTTACAGTATCTCCAGAGGATCAAGAAACAAAAATACATTTTTTTTATAAAAGCACCGCAAACAAGAACAAAGAACCAGTTTGGTCTGCTAACCCACAAACACCAAGGGGGCAATTTTTCTGTCACTCCAAGAAGTGGTTCTCCAATCTGCGGTTTTCTAAGTCTTCTACCTCCACACCACAAACATTAACAAGACAAGGGAGTTACTGGATGAGATAGTGCTTCACAACCTTTACAGGGCTTAGCAAGAAAATGAACGTTGATGGGAGAAGGCAAGATGGCCAAGTGGGAGAGAGAACTCCGCTGCGGTTCTTCAAGCACAAGCTTATAATTTTTCTTAGGGTTTCTCAAAAGTGCTTAGAAGGTTCCCTTAGAGTGCCCTAAATATCACTCTAGGGTTACAACAAAAGAAATTACAACTTTTCCCTTGAAACATCAAAATTGGGCATGAGGACTCAGTTTACATGCAAATTGAGCACCTCCAAACCTACAAGCACAAATTGAACTAAAACTCACAAAAATAATTCCCAACCAAGTAACCAGCAACAAAGATCCAAAAATGACAGACTTAACATGGAGTAACATTAAATAGCTCTCAAATAACCTTGTGAACCACGACTCCTAAAAACTCCTCCAAGTCGGAGCAAAATGGATCTAGCCGATTAGGGTTTGGATGGCTCCACATGAGAATATTGAGAGGAGCTTCTTGATCTTTATGTGTTGGCTTCTCCATAAGGTCTAATGCATTATTGTCCCCTGCAAAATAAAAAAGTGCTAGAAAAGTAACGAGCCTTTTGGCTCGGGAGTGGTGGATCGGTCCTTGGGACACATCATCCTCCCTGGGTGATTGAGGATTTGACCTCAAATCCATGGCTTACCCCACTATTCCTTTTTACTCCTTCAAGAAACCCTTACATTCTTGTTTGGAAGCTAGAGCATGAATCCAATTCCATTTTGCACTGTGTTTTTGTTTCCATCAACCCAAATGAAACACCATGAAGCACATAATTGCACAAGGCAGAAACTAGGACTTGGCAGCAATTAGTGCCATTTTAACAACAATAAAAATGAGCTAATTGGTGGAATTTGGGCTTGATTTTTTGACGGTCCATCACCATATAAGTTAAAAACAAACCCACAAAATTTTAAGGTCAAACTCGAAGAAAATAAAAAGTTATGGTAGAAACAATGAAACTTGTTCAGATTGGTAAGGTTGATTTCTCAGAATGGCAGTTTTCAGAGTGAACTTGTAATAGCCATATCTTGGGCAATGCAAGGACTTCTTGCACGAAATTTAGACAGAACAAACCCTCATAAGTGAAGAAAATCTTCACTAAAAATCACAAATAAATTCGTATTGACACAGAAGTTACACTGAAAGAATCCCACTGCCATAAATGGTGCAAGTAAAATTACAGTTTCGGATACTATCTGGACATTCACACACAATCATCCATCCGCGTCCGATTAAGCTCAAATTTCATACACTCTGCTTCAATCCAATAAAGAACAACATCCCAAATTTCCAGAGCAGAATTCACGTTACAAATATTAGAAAATTGCAGCAAACATACCAGCACGTTCACCTTTCCACAATTTGGGAATAACTTTATACATGTGCTCCCTGGAAACAACTCTTTTATAGGTTCACCAACACATCGTCCACCCGGGTCAAATGGAAAGCATTTGTTGACATTAAAGCCAACTCATTCATATTAGAGTGTCCTTATAAAAAAACAATAATAAAGTCTTCAATGACCATATAAAGATAGTCTATTCTTCCTTGTTGGTCATTAAGGCTTTGATCCCATGTACTCTCTACATGCTTGTGTTGTCCAAAGAAAATTTCAAACGAAGTATCACATAGCTTCTTTTCTCTAAAGAATTGTGTTAGGTTCCTACCTTGATTTATAATCACCATGGGTTTTAGGAGTCCGCTCGTTAGTGTATGAGGATTGCCATCTTTCAAGAAAATGTCTTCCATGGGTCATACCCATCCTTGAGCTCCTTAATGTTTAAATCACTCCAAGGACCAGAATCTTTATCATCAATATCCAGCCTTTTAATCCAACAAAATCCAAAAAGTTTAGCATTCAAGTCAGACAAGAGGGAGTACCTTGATTTTGGAGTATCGGTCAACAATGTTGTCTTCCTCTTCTTGCGTTTTAAGAATTCAATAAATGCTTCAAAGACATCATTGTCAATATTTCTCATCCTCTTGGGTTAAATAGACTTATCATTAGCAAAACTCTTGATCCATCCTATTTTAAAAAACCAAGTAATCAAAGTGTTTAGTGGGGGATACCTCGAACAACTAGTTTTTGCTATAATGTTTGTTTCTCCACTATCGTAGACTAGTAAATAAAGACTCGAATGCGGTAATGCACCCAAGCCCCAATCTTCATCCTTATACATGTCAGTGAAATTGATAGATCTCCTTTCATTTGTGAATAATGAATAGGCTTTGTCCATGTTCCAACAACGGTCATAACCATTTTGCTTCCCTTGAATTTTCTCTTCTCGGCATTCACTAGTTAGCGGCCCTTTTATTGTCAAGAAAAAAAATTCCTCCTGACCAAGATTTAGCTTCTTAAGATCATTGTCTCCTTCAAAGGTTGTTGCAAAGAACTCTTCTCCATGCTCCACTATTCTTGCTTTTTTCATTTTACAAAAAAACACCCCGATTTGGTAAAGTAGAGGACTTTTTATCTTCCAAGAGCATTTCCTCCAAGGTCGTGAGTGCTTCCCCTTGAGGAGGAGCTTCTTCCTCATTCACATTTTACTTTGGTGGCTCCTCATCAATATATTCATGAAGATAAGATGATTCACAAAAAGACTCATTAGAAATACATGGATAAAGTAACTCTTGGAAACCGATATTAACTTCATCTAACCCAGTTTCATCCCTAACAAATTCTTCCTCAATTTCTCCCACTTCTTTCCATTGACTTGGTGTTTGATGAGTCTTACAAAGCTGGTCTTGCATCTCCTCCTTATATTCCTTCTTGGCCCCTTTAGCTGTGGCCAAAAAACTAGTCCCACTCTCTGTATACTCATCTTTGAGAATTTCTTCTTGCAAACATTCTTTCTCATTTATTTGGGAACAAATTTCCTCTTGAAAAGTTATAGACTCGGACTCTGTGATAAATAGTAGACCTTCATGTGGAAAGATAATTTCTTCTTCTTCGTTATTTGCTACCAAGGAGTCATCTTGGCTTCCTTCATCAATCGCAAATTCCTTTATTAATAATATGTTATTGCTTTGGACATTTTGAAGCATAGTGCCCAATTTCAAGGCACTCGGAGTAATGGATGCCTTTAGCCCTTAGCCGAGAGGTGTCAAATCCTTATCTCATCAACTTTTTCATCATCTTCCAAGTAATAAGTTCAACTTCCCCATCAATTAGCCGCTCAGCTTTCAAATTATTCCACCAAGATTTTGCATATCCCGCAAATTTTGAGGAGGCTAGTCTCACTTTACCTTTATCAGAAAATTTGTGACAATCAAATATGCTCTCGGCTTTTTCCAGCCAATCCACACACTCAATGTTGTTGATGAATCCTCTAAATGGAGGGATGTATAAATTCACAAGCTTCATATCATTCTTGTCATGAGATATTCTTCTCGAATTCGGAAGCTCTTCCATATCGCTTTCTCTCTCACCCTTATCATACAAGTTTTTATTTTGGCCCCTTGACTCGATGAATGTGTTGAATTTTCCCCTTGTTTTAGGAGTCCTAACGCCCCTCACATGCCCACTAGAATGATTCTCCTGACTTTGTTGTAATTTTAAAAATATGTCCTTCATTTCATCAATTTGTTGCTGAAATTTTTTCTTGAATCAACTAGGTTCCCTCTCGAGAGGGGGTGAACTTGTACTTGGTATAGCTGCTTTACTTTGGTCGTAGTTCACACCATTTCTTGTACTCATTGTAGGAATTTAATAGAATCACAATATTGCAGCAAAAGCAAGAGCTAGGCTCTGATACCAGATGGTAGAGTCCAAGACTCTAGATGGATAATATCTCAAATCTGTAATCGGCTAGAGTCACAACCCGAGCTACAGATTTAGGATAGGACAACTTCAAATGCATACAAACTTAAGGGCTCAAATTTATAGGACCAGTATCCTGCAACTCAATTAGGAACGTATCTAAAAATCAGCATGAAATTTGTTAAGGTCAGCGAGATATGATCCAGAGAAGGTCAAACTCGGATTAGGGTTTGGAAATTCGAGTTTCGAGCAACAAAATTAGAATGACAATATGTTCCCTTGC
Source organism: Begonia loranthoides (assembly GCA_022433065.1). Lineage (NCBI taxonomy): Eukaryota > Viridiplantae > Streptophyta > Magnoliopsida > Cucurbitales > Begoniaceae > Begonia > Begonia loranthoides. Next base: position 16,563,194 of record CM039470.1, on the reverse strand, counting down.
ATACGCCCTTTTGGCCTCAAAATTATAGGACCATTAATCAACAACTAGGGTGAGGACCCTCTCAAATCTAAGCATAAAAGGACAAGCACAAATAGAGTTTTATGTGACGCAATCTGAAATGCAAAATTGGATCCGCAAATAATAGATTTGCGATATAAATTGCTTTCCACTTTTAGCTTCACTGAATGATATCTACTCTACACAAAAGCTGTACCAAATCAACACCAACTGAGGGGTATCTATAGAGGATCAAGAAACAAAAATACCTTTTTTTATAAAAGCACCGCAAACAGGAACAAAGAACTGGTTTGGTCCACTAACCCACAAACACCAAAGGGGCAATTTTTCGGTCACTCTAAGAAGTGGCTCTCCAATCCGCGGTTTGCTAAGTCTTCTACCTCCACACCACAAACACAACAAGACAAGGGAGTTGCTGGAAGAGATCGCGCTTCACAACCTTTGCAGGACTTAGCAAGAAAATGAACGTTGATGGGAGAAGGCAAGATGGCCGAGTGGGAGAGAGAACTCCGCCGCGGTTCTTCAAGTACAAGCTTATAATTTTTCTTAGGATTTCTCAAAAGTGCTTCGAAGGTTCCCTTAGAGTGCCCTAAATATCACTCTAAGGTTACAACAAAAGAAATTACAACTTTGCCCTTGAAACATCAAAATTGGGCATGAAGACTCGGTTTACATGCAAATTGAGCACCTCCAAACCTACAAGCATAAATTGAACTAAAACTCACAAAAATAATTCCCAACCAAGTAACCAGCAACAAAGATCCAAAAATGACAGACTTAACGTGGAGTAACATTAAATAGCTCTCAAATAACCTTGTGAACCACGACTCCTAAAAACTCCTCCAAGTCGGAGCAAAATGGATCTAGCCGATTAGGGTTTGGATGGCTCCACGTGAGAATATTGAGAGGAGCTTCTTGATCTTTATGTGTTGGCTTCTCCATAAGGTCTAATGCATTATTGTCCCCTGCAAAATAAAAAAGTGCTAGAAAAGTAACGAGCCTTTTGGCTCGGGAGTGGTTGATCGGTCCTTGGGACACATCAGCGAGACTATTTTAAAACATTTAAAAGTACATTTAAAGCATTTAAAGAGTTCACGATAAATTACAAAATAGTATTGAAACGAAAATTTTATTTAAACAAATGCATTTTATTTCTTTGAGCCATAACCCTTCAGGTCGAGTCCGGTTGATAACCCAAGGCCTCCACTAATAATGCCTCCTCCTCCACAGGGATATCATTTGCATCACTGGTAATATAGTGAACCTAACGCTCAGTAAGAAATAGAATATAATGCGTACATAATGCTTATGCAGTCGTTTTCCAGAAAAGAACCTATCTTTTCTTCCTTTTCATTTCATCATTTCCTTCACCTTTCCTCACAAGAGATGGGATACATCTGTTGGTATGGCTTCACCAACTTCATCCCTACGTGGGTGAAGGTTTCCATCTTGGGTGTCACCACTACCATCACCTAATCTCTGTTTGACGTTTGAGAACTAAGAGCAATGATACATCTGTTGGTCTTATGTCTTAACAAACTCCAACCTCTACATGTGTGGAGGTTTCCATTAGGGGTGTCACCACCAAGCATCATCACCCTCTCTCCCGAACCCTCCAAACGCTCCTTTTTCTTTTTCTATTATTCATTTTCTTTATCATGTAATGCATGCCACATTTTCATAAGTCCTATCATGATACATGAATGACAGTTCATATCTATTTCATAACAGTCCTAGAAGCATACCATTCACAAAAACTATTTCATAACAAACCTCGAAGTATACAATACACTAAAACATAAAAGTAATCCTGTGACATAGGGCCTCCACTGGCCACCACATCCTATTTCTTACCTTTGTAGAATTTTCCTTCGTTCCTTAGCGTCTACCTCTCTATCATTTTTCCTCGTTAATACCTTCAAAATAATTATCATTTTATTTATTAGTTTTAATCCTAACTTTGATGGTATTATTTAATTGTGGATAGTACCGATCAAGAATATTCTCAGGAAAGAATGCCATTAGCAATCTCCTTAGATAGAATATCCTTTCCAAATAAGTTTCCAGGAAAGGCTGGAGGGTCACAACGGTCTGATTAAATACCAATCTCCTCAGACAGAACTTACTTACATAGTACAATTACACCGCAAATAATATTTCCAATTATTATGAATTAATGATTCTAAAATAATAGTATGATTATAATGATAATATGAGCTAATATTTATCATCTAAATTTATCGATAAACTTAAGAGAGACAGAATCGTTACCAAAATCCAAGAGGCGATCTCGTGGTTTTCCTCCTGTTGAAGATTTCAAAACCTCTAGAGAAATTCCTTTCTCACAATTTTTTTCACTCAATTTTTCTCCCTCACTTCTCTTCACTCTCTTTTCTCCTTCTCTTTGCTGTGGTTTTTCTTCAGCAAGGAATGCCTCTATTTATAAGCAAATTCTTGCCTTCAACTGCTGCCACGCAAGGAGAAAATTAGGTAAAAGTTAGGCGACCATTTAACATAGCAAAATCTGTCAGCATCCAGTGATTCCAGTTGACATCCATATGATCACACGTGGAATGGTGACCGCCTTCATGTAAATTCCATCTCGTCTGAGGTTGCTTGAAGAATTTCAGCATGAAGAACACTTGAAGCAGGTCTTCATCCTCTCGGCCTTCAGCTCACAATCATCCAAAACATCACATAGAGAGTTTTCTCGCTCTCTTCATTCTTCTTTCGGTACGTTTGTTCCTTTGGAGAAGTCATAAAGGGAGGAGAAAATCGTAGGATTGTCGTTTGAAAAAAAAACAACAAAATCGTTTGCTAGAGAACAAAATGGATGTCTGAAATCCAAAACAGACGTCTCTTGTCATGCGTTGGACATATTTCGTATGTCCCTCCTCAAAACAGATGTCCCTCACCATCATTCAACGATCCTGATCTCATCCTCCATTCCTTATCCGACGGTTGACATTTCACCTGCACTTAATTTACAAGTGACATGCGCCCCGCACGTGATACCACTTGTTATAACGGACATCCCTAGCTTCAATGGATGTTCCTCACACTCAATCTGACGGTTGTCCATCCGCCCGAATGACATCCAAGGACAAGGCTTCATCCAATATTCCTTTATTTCAAATGACGTCGTTCAACTTAACGTTAACAGTGCCATCTTATATTATTTTATTTTGGACACCCTACTTTCATTAGGGACGTCCTTTTTCCTAAAACGCTTAAAACGATGGCGTTTCCTTTTCATTTCAAACGTCTGTCTAGATAAAAGGGTGTCCATTTCTTTATGACGGACGTCTGTTCCTCCATAAAGGACATCCATTTTATTATTACATCAAACTTCCGTCTTTCCAAAGGCATCCGCCGACCATTCCCTATAAGGAAATATTAACCAAATTTATATTTAATCCCGATTAAATTATGGGATATTACATTTGTAACACCCCGACTTTTTAAATTGGATAATTATCAGGATATTACTAAGGACGCAACCGTTAGGTTATAATTTAAGAGAATTCATTAAAAATTTAATTGCTAGAAATCAATTTAGGAAATAGAATTAAGAAATTTAAATTAGACCTCTAATAATTTTTAAACATTGTTTGGAATAATTCGAAGTTAGAAATTGGGTCGGTTAATATTCGATACGAATATTTAACACTTAAATATATTTTAATATAAATTAATTAGAATTAAAAAGGGGAAATTAAAAGAGAAATTAAGTGAAGAAAGGAGGGAGAGCTGAACTGGTCCACTGCTGAACCGGTTCAAGCTGCCTGGTCCGGTTCATAATTAATTTAAAGAGGGGAATTAGGTTAATTTTGTTTGAAAAGATAAGAAAACATGAAGAGAAGGGAGAGAGAGGGACGACAATTGGGGAGAAAGAGAAAGAGGTGTCCCATGGGGTCAGCGTCAGGAAAACGTCTGAGCCATGTCGATGACTTCGTCGGTGTGAGTGAAGGGTCCGATGGTCTGGCATCGGCTTGCGAGTTGTCGGAGCTGCATCAAACATCGACGCTTTGTTGATTTCAGTCGACGAGGGCATCATGGTAACGACTGACGAGCTAGTGGTGTGATTGCAGACAACCCCACACTCCTTTCCAGCTTTGAATCACACTCTGTAGAGGTGAGGAGTGTTCTGCCATAGAGAAATTCTCGGTCTGCTCAGGTGTGTGTTGTGCACAGCTCGACTAATTGTTGCTGGGCATGGCCGAGAGGTTGGACCTCTCGAGTTCTCCATGGGTGAATTCCAGGTATTGACTTCCTCCTCTATTTGACGAGTTATGGATCAAGGGTTGTTATTATGGAATCAATACATCTGTCGAGTTGTTGGGATCTAATATTGTAAAATAACCTGTTAGACTTGGACTACCATACATGAATCGTTCTGTGTTTAATTATGGATGCTAAAGATAAATGAATAAGGGATGTCTATTGATTTTAAGGAGTTAGGCCCTCTATATTGTTGATTATGGATAAATGCTGCCTGTTATTGGATGAGTTGGTTGGATGAGATAAACTTTTCTGTTTTGTTAAGCTGTTTTGTTAAACTTGGTAATGATTTCTGGACGTTTGGATATTCTGTTAATTGGGGATGGTGTTGTGAGAGGTCCATGCGCTGTTGAATTTGGTACCACCGGTTAACTGTTGATGAGCAGGTTATGAATATCTTGTTTATTATGAAATTATTTGTAAAGATTAAATGAATTGTCTGTTGCTCGGATGGTTAAGGAATGAAGATATAGATATGGATGAAGTTGTTAAGTTGTAGATGCTAAAGCTCGTAAGTGTTATTAAACCTTGTAAACAGTTAGTGGAGAAATGGACATTAATGATATATGTTATTAATTTGTGAAGGTATTGGAAGAGGAAGAGGAAGGATAGTGTTTAACCACATTATGCGATAAAGCTCGTAAGCGTTATTATGCCATGTGGAGGCCCTACACCACAAGTGTGTGCGTGAGTGTGTATATTAGCTGATGATAGTGTATAATGCTAGCATATTGTAGATCATTGATTCCGTGGTTAACTGCCCTAAGTTGTTTATGCTCTGTAATGTTTTCCTTGGGTGATTTACTGTTTTTCCTTGGCTGTAGCTGTAGATTTCCTTATCATAACTGTCTTCTTTGCTCACATTAATCTTCCTTGACGACAGTGTACCTTCATTGTATGGATAATTGTTTTTCCTTATTTTCAATTGATTTCTTTACTTCAATGCCTCGCCTAGATTGCTTTGGATGAATACTTAAAGTTGAGTGTGATAAATGAAAAAGGATAAGTGTGTAAATGATGAGACAAAGGGATGAGCTAAGAGTGAGCTTAAAATGATGGTTTTCCTTGGATGACTTATTCTTCTGTTCTTATTATCTTCTTGATAACTAGTTTAGATTCCCGGTGATAAATAAACTACCATTTCATCCGTTCTATATATATAGAGTTTTGCCATTAGTTCTGTTCTGTATTGTGTTATTTTGAATATGTTAATAAGCATGTTAGTTAAGTAGATTGACACTTAGTTGAGCATGTTTCATTAGGATAATTGATTTGAGTAATTTCGTTTATTATAACTGGGACAACTATTTAGTAGGTCCTTCTTGGGCATGATAGTGATTACTTCGTATATTAATTAACTTCGGCATGTTAATCAACTCAATTAATTAATTAATTAATTGCCTTGTTTACTGCTAGTAGTGTGTTGTTTGCCTTGAAATGCTATTATTAAGTGTTGATAATGTTACTAATGCTCTGTATGCTCTGTGATTTGGTGTTAGAGTAGTAGTGAATTTTCTACTATAATGATTCGCTTGGTTATTGTTAGCTCTATGAACTCTTTGATTAGGTTGTGTTAGTTTGACAGTAGTTTGATAGTGAAACGAGAAGTGGAGTAAGTAAAGGTTAAGTAGTTATGTGAGGTCTAAGAATGAGTTAGAGTTTTATAAATCGTGTTGCTTTATTCTTGTTGTGTATTTCTTATCAAGTTTGGTATTCAATTAATTGATAAATACGAACCCGAGCATGTCCAACTTGACTAACCATTAATTAACCTAATTGGGGTAGTAGTTTAATTAGCATGTTAATTGTTTAGCAATTGTAATTAACTAGTGTAATAAAATTTAATTGAACACTAAGCATGTTAACTAACTAGCATGTTAATGTTGATCAATTAGAATCGAATTTAAAATTATTGTTCAAGTATGTTAACTAACTTGGGAAATCATCTAATTAGATTTGAGCATGTTAGGGTAATTTAACTAATACGGTAATCTAACATGCGATTAACTAATGATGTGAATTTAGTATGTAATCTAACTAAGAAAAACAAACTAGAATATTTAACTTGTACTTCATGAGCATGTAACTAACCAGAATGATTAACTAAACAAGCATGTTAATTAATTAACTTAACTAGGATTAATTAGAGTAAATTAGTTAGAATATTATAACCATTATAACTAATTGAGCATGTAAGTAATTAGCACAATTAACTACCGCAATTAACTAAGCATGTTAGTTATATTTAGTAAGAATGTTGAATAAATTAATGAGTCGGTTAACTTATTAGAACAATCAACTAAAGTAATTAAGTAGATTTGAATTAAAGCATGCGAAGTAACTAAGATAAAAGCATGTTTAAATCGCCAAGGATAACTAAGTAGAATAATCGCCTAGAATGATAAAAGTAGGAGGCATGTAAATGAACTAGGGAATTAACTAAGATATTTAATTAGAATAATAAACATAATTAATCCTTGAGCATGTAAATTAATTAGTATAACCAACTAGATTAGTAATTGTAACTCTAATTGAGCATGATAGTTAATTAGGATGTATGTTAGCATGATATTGTAGTTGTTTCTTAAGCATGTTGTTTAAATAAATTAATTGCATGTTTACCTTACTTGTATGCACTCACTGTTTCCATTTGATATTGTATGTGTTTCTGGTGTGTGCAGTTATTTCCTTCTCTTAAATATTTTACTTCCTTGTATACGCTTTCAATTACAGTCGCTTTCAATTACTTATATGTGCACTTCAATTATTATGAATGTTATGTTGTGAAGCATTCATGGATCATGATAGGTTGAGAATGTATGAGCATGCATCCTGATAATAGAAACTAATAGGGAGTGTCACGGGGTGGTACGCAAGCATGCATAAGTGAGGTGAAAAGTAAAGAAGAAGAAGGGAATTGAGAGTGGATGGCTAGTGGATTTAGCCTGCGATCTAGGCATAGCCTCTCCCTCATAGGGTATGAGAGTTCTACATGCGAGAAAAAAGGCTAGGTCCAACCACTATGCCATTAAACGAGAAAAACCTCCTAATTCCAGCACGAAGTACGAGTATGGAATAATGGAATAATAGAATAATGGATCCTAAGGGATCAAAGTAAGAAGAAGTAAAGTAATAAATGGATTAATGACCTAATGAAAGGATCGGTTTGGGTGGCCCCCATTCCGAAATGACTAAAGAGTGACATTCATGTTCCATTTTCCTTTTTCCTTACTAAACCTTCGGGCTTACAGTTGCTTATGGTGTAGATATAGGTACCCGTACGTAGAGTAATGCACAGACTAGGAGTAACGGGAAGAAGAACAAACAATAGCTAGCAGGGATGATAGATTTGCACGTGCGAGGAAGATCGTGGCTGGCCAGGCATAGAAAATGGGTAAAAGAGAAACCATTTTAATCCAGTTAAGTTTTAAATGTTGTAATTAAATCAAATAGTAGATTGTATAAAAAAAGTAGTGTTTCAATTGTTTAGTATTTTATTCTTAACTATTTAATTACGCTTCCGCAGACGTTTTCAATAAAGGACTTTGTTTTATAACGCTTACGCATAATTTTATTAAATGGGATTTTTATAACGAGTTTTATGAATGGTTGGTAGCAATCTGACATTTTGTTTCAAAAAGAAATTACAAATTTTCACGCACTTTCAAGGATTTATGAAAATTCGAGTCGTTACAGTTAGGCCCTTTGCATTGTTGATTATGGATAAATGCTCCCTATTATTGGATGATTTGGTTGGATGAGATAAACTATTCTGTTTTGTTAAACTTGGTAATGATTTCTAGACGTTTGGATATTCTGTTAATTAGGGATGGTGTTGTGAGAGGTCCATGCGCTGTTGAATTTGGTACCATTGATTAACTATTGATGAGTAGGTTATGAATATCTTGTTTATTATGGAATTAATTGTAAAGATTAAATGAATTGTCTGTTGCTCGGATGGTTAAGGAATGAAGATATAGATATGGATAAAGTTGTTAAGTTGTAGATGTTGAAGCTCGTAAGCATTATTAAACCTTGTAAATAGTTAGTGGAGAAATGGATATTAATGATCTATGTTATTAATTTGTGAAGGTATTGGAAGAGGAAGAGGAAGGATAGCGTTTAAGCACATTATGCAATAAAGTTTCGAGGTAAGGAAATGGGTGTGTCGTGGCCATGTGGAGGCCCTACACCACAAGTGTGTCCATGAGTGTGTATATTGGTTGATGATAGTGTATAATGCTAGCATATTGTAGATCATTGATTCTGTGGTTAACTGCCCTAAGTTGTTTATGCTTTGTAATGTTTTCCTTGGGTGATTTACTATTTTTCCTTGGCTATAGCCATAGATTTCCTTGCCATAATTGTCTTCTTTGCTTGCATTAATCTTCCTTGACGACATTATTGCTTCATTGTATGGATAATTGTTTTTCCTTATTGTCAATCGATTTCTTTACTTCAATGCCTCGCCTAGATTGGTTTGGATGAATACTTAAAGTTGAGTGTGATAAATGAAAAAGGTTAAGTGTGTAAATGATGAGACAAAGGAATGAGCTAAGAGTGAGCTTAAAATGATGGTTTTCCTTGGATGACTTATTTTTCTGTTCTTATTATCTTCTTGATAACTAGTTTATATATACACACACACATACAAGTTAGTTAAGTAGATTGACACTTAGTGGAGCATGTTTAATTAGGATAATTGATTTGAGTAATTTTGTTTATTATATAACTGGGATAACTATTTAGCAGAGTCCTTCTTAGGCATGATAGTGATTACTTCTTATATTAATTAACTTCAGCATGTTAATCAACTCAATTAATTAATTAATTGAGTTAACTAGTCGTAAAGGAATTAATCAAGCATGTTAATAATTAGTTGGACATGTTAACTATCTAGAGAAATCAACTAGTTTGATAATCATTAACATGTTTAACTTAGTTTGCATGTTTAATTATCTATATGTTAATTAACTTAACAAAGCATGCTTAACTAGAGTAATCACTTAATTATTAAGTAATTAATCAGAGTAAGTTTAACTAGTGTCTTAACTAATAAGGGTTAAACACTTTAGTGAGCATGTTAATTAAATCAAATTGATCAACTAGCCATTAAATAACTAATCGAGCATGTTTAGTTAATTTTGATTCATTTCACGTTTACTTTATTGTCTCTTATTGCTCATTGCTTTCAATTCGTGTTTATAATCATTTTCTATTATGCACATTCAATTATATTTGTTGTACGCTTTCAATTTCCGTTATTTAATTTTTGTCATTTACTTTCCTTGTATGTGCAATTTAATTTATTAATGTACGTTATAAACATCATGCATCATGCTAGGTTGATAATGTATGGTCATGCATCATGTTAATAGAAACAAGTAGGGAGTGCCCTCCGTGTGGTACTCACATGCATGAGTGAGGAAAATGAATGAATGAATGAATGCGATGAATGATGATGAATGATCCAATGGGGGGTTGACGGGCAGATGGGTAGTTCGAATCTAGCCCACATAGGGTTAGAAGCCGATCAAAATATTTCATCACATACGTGTTCCCTCAACTTCCAACTCGATGTACGAGTAATGAACGAATGAATGAAACGTAATGAAAGTTTAGTTTGGGGTGGACCTATTCCAAGTAAACTAAAGAGAGGCATGACATATGCATATTATCTTTCCTTACTAAGTCTTTTAGACTTACGTATTACTTGTTGTGTAGGTACATGTGTATGCACGAGAAGAACGACAAACAAAACACAAAGCAGTTGATGAAGGATTTGCACGTGAAGGAGCTTGTGATTGGCCAAGCTAAATGAGTAAGAAATAAAACAGTTTGTAATTAAATTATATTTAATTTTGTAGCAGTAGAGCAAAACAAAAGATTTTCTTTGTAAACGATTTACGCATTCGCTATATTTTAACAAAGAAAATGGTTTCTAATGGCCCTGCTTGCACTCTGATTATAAAGAATTTTAATATCTTACAAACGTTTTAAGTTTCTTGTATTTTTAAAAGGTTATGAAAAACTGGGTCGTTACAGTTGGTATCCGAGCAGTGGTTTTAAAAACAATTTTGTAAGCTGGTCATCATGTTTAAAACTGCCAGTAGCTCGCTTGTTTTACTTTATTGCATTTTAAATGAGCTCTGATTACATTTTATTGAGTAAAGCGATTTTTGGTAAAAGTCAGACTGATAATTGTGGCCTGCTTGCCAACACAAGCCTCGACGTGGAAAATCCTTCATCTACTGTAAGTAACTTCCTAATACTTTACTAATACACAATTTCTTATTCTATTTTGATAAATGTTTTGTTAGGAAATAATATATGGGGACTAAGGGGCTAAGTATGTAATACCCCAATTTTCGTAAACATAATTAATTAAGGATAATCGAGATTTATTTGATAAGAAATTTGATTGAGGGAAATATTTGAATAATAATCAATGATTTATTTAATGAGAAATTAATTGGGGTATAATTGAATTATTCGGGGAAATTTTATTATGAAATATATTATCATGAAAATAAGTTTAAAAAAAATAATTGTTAGGAGATAATTATATCAATTATTGGATAATCATTTTAGAAGCTGAATTGAAGAATTTTCATTGAACTGATAATGATCATCATGTAATATTCGGAGAAAAGAAAATTAGAATTTAGGTGAAAATAATTAAATGAATAATTTAATTATTTAAAAGAAAGAAAATTGATGAATTAATTAAATAGAAGAAAAGTTAATACATGGAGATTGGATAGGAGTTGGTCCACGGTCATTGACATCAAATTGGGAATTTATAATTAAATTGTGTTTTATTTTAATTTGAAGAAATAGAAATGAGAGAGAAGAGAAGGAGAGACGACGGTGAGAGGGCCGAGAGAGAGATGAGCGATCGGGGAGAGCGATCGGAAGCGCGAGATGACGGCGAGTGACGGGAGTTGCGGCGATGTTCGGCGACAAGGTTCCTTCTGGCTGCGGGCGACGTTTCGTGCGACGAGCTATGGCTCGGTGTACCGCGGCTTTGGAGTCGGAATTGGAGCTGCAATTCGCCGGTTGTGGTAAGTCCATGCTCTATGTTTAGTGTTCATCTTCTTGGCTTCCGATTTTGGTAGATTTGGCGTCGGTGGGGCGGCATTTTGGCAACGGCAGGGACGAATTGGCGAGGCTGGAGCAGGGATTCGACACTTGTCCGGGTCTGTGTTTTCCAAATTGAGCCGGCTTATTCTTCTCCCGAAAAGATTGGGGCTTCCACATGGTCGTCATGTATTGGACCACTCTCCTTGGTGCGGCAATTCTCCATCTGCTTGCAGCTTTCCCTGCCTATATAGGAATGGCAGGGAATGGAATTGGAGGGAGTGGCCGTGTCTTGGAGAGCTTTTGTTCTTTGTTCTCTTTGGGTGTGATTGGCGTGAAGGACTCTATGGAGAAAAGAGAGTGAGACAGTGGGAGTTCTATGTTTCTGGAAAGAAACACAATATGAGACTGTGATGGAGAAGAGAAAATTTGGGAAGCAGATGAAGGTGAAGGTATCCCCTGTGCTTCCTCTTTGTTCTGTAGATTAGATGTGAAAGTGTAGAACATGAAAGGATAAAAATATAGTCTGTTGTTGTTTGATGTTAGTCCTGCGCATTTGAATATTTTCTGTTGATGGAATCTTGATGATGCTCTATTAATAGTTAAAGAAATATTTTGTTGAAATTGGTTGCTGTTTACTTCTTGGATTTTGTTTGGATGTTGCTGGCCGATGCTTGGTTTGCAGTTCTGGAATATTTGACTGTGTTAAAAATGCTCTCTGTTGATGGGTTGGACTTTGGTAGAAGAAGAATGCTCTGTTCCCTTCGATCTATAAGTTGGAATTTTGCAATGAGTTGTTTTGTTTTCTCTCTTTTCATATTTGATGGACAACATTATTGGATGTGTTAACCTGAAGCATATTAAAGGAGGTGTGTATATATGGATTGTGAACTGCTCTGTTGATTGGATTAAATGTTATGTGAAATCTCTGGATGCATCACTATGTTAGATTTAGTTATGTTACTAGGAAATAAGCTATTAAGTTGGATTTTGTTGTAGCTATCTGAAATGCTATAAAGAGAATGTTATGACCTGTTGTTGGAATGATGTGCTCTGCTTATCATTGTTTGGACAGCTGTGAATAGTTATACTCCATGTACTCCATGATTACTATCGTTGAATAACGTTCACAGTTTGAATTTCGCTCTATTATTCGTTAAGTGACCTTGATGATGTTTGGACTGTAAATTTTGCTAAGTGAATGAATAAAGAAAAGGACTATACTTTTTAGTAATGGAAAATGTTAAATATGTTACAATTGGTTTTAGTTGCTAGAGATATTATGCATATATGTTGGATTAAATTCATGTACTGTGAGAATTAAGTTAAGTATTCAGAACATTAATACAAGCTCCGTACATTTGGATGATTTAGCTACATCATTTCTAATTAGATAAAAAGAAATGAAATGGTTCTCTACTCTGCTGTGGAAACTATAGTTTTGTGATAAAATACTTTTCGGTTTTATAAAGTAAATTCTCTTTATTATTGGGTCACATTGATGGAATGAGCAACTATTGTTGGCTATCGTTATCTCGTTGCACATGTTAAGATATTGGAATTATTACTGCGCGGTTGCTAAGTTGCTAAGTAATTAAGTTCACTAATGAAGTTTGTTAAGTGTTAAGGGGAAAAAGTATAAACTAAGGTTATTTGTTTATTGACTATAAATCAATAGAAATTCGTTAAGCGATAATTAAATTATTTAATAATAAACGAGGAATAATGATATCAAAGTTTAGGGTTTATGATTGATAAAAATATTAACAAATAAATTATAATTATTTTGAAGGTATTAACCGGAAAAGAATAGAGTGTCAAACGCGTCACGTACGACAGGTAAGTGATAAACATGTGCTTTGGTCCTTAGGGCCCTACATCGCAAGATTAGGAGATGTATGTTTCGTTGCTTACCGCTTTCCTAACATGTTTCGATGTTTACAATTTTAAATAGCATGTTTCGGTGTTTATAATTTTAAATAGCACATTTCATTGTTTACAGTTTTATAAGCATGTTCTATGAATTGTATGTTGGTTGCGCTATTAAATTCCTCTAGTAGAGAATGTATGCATCCACGAGCATCATGCATCATGGTTTTCAAAACGATATGAAAATGAGCATTTAAGAATGGTTTTGTAAAGAAAACGGAATCGAATATTAAATGGTTAAATAAAAAAGTAAAGAAAAAAGATAAAGGCTTGGGCGGATTGTTCCCCCATGGTTAAATAACAAAGTAAAGTAAAGTAAAGAAAAAGATAAAGGCTTGGGTGGATTGTTCCTCCATGGTTAGAGAGGCTTGGGCGGATTGTTCCCCCTGGTTAGAGGTTTAGTTGACGCGCTCTCCATAGTTTAAGGCTTTGCCACGTAACCCATAAATAGAGGCTTGGTGGACATGGTCCCCATGGTTAGAGGCTTTGAGTGGATTAGTCCCCCAATAGTTGGGTTATGTTTCCAATGGTAACCAGTTAAGGCTTTGGCATATAACTCATAAATAGAGGCTTGGTGGACATTGTCTCCATGGTTAAAGGCTTTGGGTGGATTCGTCCCCCCAATGGTTGAGTTACATCCCAATGTTAGATGGTTAAGGCTTTGGTGTTGAACTCGAACTCATAAATAGAGGCTTGGTGGACATGGTCCCCATGGTTAGAGACTTTGGGTGGATTAGTCCCCCATTAGTTGAGGCTTGAGTTAAATACCAAAGACAGAACAATAAATAGAGGCTTGGTGGACATGGTCCCCATGGTTAGAGGCTTTGGATGGATTAGTCCCCCATTGGTTGAGGCTTGAGTTGAATACCAAAGGCTGAACAATAAAGTTAAGATCAATAAAACGGTAAAAGAAAAGACAGAAGAGAAATAGAAACAGAAAACAAAAAGAGATTTAAAAGTTGCATGACATGTGCATCATACATTTTATTTTATATCACTTACTGAGCATTAGGCTCCTTAGTTAAGTCTTGCGATGTAGGTACACGCACAGGTGAACAGACTAAGAGGCAGTCGATGAAGGATTTGCACGAGTGGGTATTGTGGCTGGCTGAGCTAAAGAGTTAAATGAAAATTATTTGTAAAAAGGTTTGTAAATTATTTAATATTCTTTAATACTTGTTTTAACTCCACTGCATTTCAGAAAATGATTTTATTATTTTTGTTGCAATTGATAAATGTTTTAAGTAAATGGTTTAATGACTGGGTTTTATAAAAAATAAATACTATGATGTTTTTATAATAAGAAAAATTTTAAATTTAGACTATTTTAAAAGTAAATAAAACCGGGTCATTACAAAGTAGGCGTGACGATAAGTGTTTTGCTTCTATTTGGGATTGTAGATACGTGAGTGTACCTAATATCTTTGGATGCTACATTTGGAATTGAGATTTTGGATTTTTTGTGAATATACTAGAACTGTTTGCGATTTTTATATAGGATTTATATCTTTGGGGGAGTGTAGAAACAAGGGAGACTCTGCCCAAATTTTTGGAAAATAAGGGAAAATGAGAATCCCAAATGAGGATAGATCATCTAGATAAGTGAGTGAGGTTGCCTAGGTATTAACAGGTTAGACCAACTAGACAATTAACCGAGGTCGCTTAGGTGGTAACGGGAAAGGGGTTGGATAAGTATAGATTAGTTTAAGGAGGAAAGGAAGAACCTTTAGGACTAAATGGAAGAAGAAGAAAATGATTCCACTAACCAAGTAGGTGCTCACTGGTATTGACCTTTGAGGAAAAGAATTAAGAATAAGGTTTGGAAGAGGTTATGAAGGGTAGTATGACCAACTAGGATTAGTGTTGACGACGATTTTCAACATAAGTGGAGTAATATTGGATTAATAGTCGAAGGAATAGTAAGACTTATGTCGGACTTGGATTATGTTCTCCATCTCGATTTGAACTCACTCAAGGTAACCAAGAACATGATTACACAACTGCATGGTAACGACAGAAGCAATCAGTCAAACTTCTTCGGGAACGAGTAACAGGAACCGAAATCGAAACTGAAACAGAAATAGAAAGGGAACAGATACAGACACAGACACAGATATGAAAACAGAAACTGAAACGGAAATGAATTCCTAGAAACAAATTTCTAGAAGTGAAATTCTATACACAAATTTCTAGAAATAAATTTCTAGGAATAGATAAGGATACAGATACAGATATGGATACAGACACGGATACAGATACGGACACAGAAATAGAAACAGCTATAGATACAGAAATGGGAACGGTTATAGATACAAAAAGAGAAGCAAGACAGAACGCGTCTAATTTAGCCATGAAACAATGTAGTTCATAACTCGGGAAAGCTTGAATTGACAGATTTGACGGTGGAGATTATGTTCGAGCATGCCAAAGTCATAGAAAAAGGAGGAAGGTGCTGTAGATTCAGGAGTTGAGTGGCAATGGTAAAGTGTTTATTGGATTAAGGCAGTAATTGGAATAAGGAGGTTGCCTTTCGACTCTTGATGTTGAAGAAGGTAGCGATTAAGGCGATTTTCTTTAGAATCGATGTAATCATAGTGGCACAACGGAAGTGTGGTGTGTGAATGCGAGACTTGATCGACTTTTGGGTACAAGAGGATGTATTTTGGATGAAGTCAAGTTGATCAAGTATCGATAGTGGAGCAGTTTGGCGATGAAAGGAGTAGATAGTCTAAGTTACAATGAAGTATTAGGACCGCTAAGGGGGAAACTACGTAATCAAACGCGGTAGCTGAGAAGAGATTCGATGTATAGGTTAACGTTAGTGAGAGTATGACGTAGGGCAAATTTCAAGGACGAAATTTATATAAGGAGGGAGGTATGTAACACCCCGACTTTTTAAATTTGATAATTATCAAGGTATTACCAAAGATGCAACCGTTAGGCTATAATTTAAGAGAATTCATTAAAAATTTAATTGCTAGAAACCAATTTAGGAAATAGAATTAAGAAATTTAAATTAGACCTCTAATAATTTTTAAACAATGTTTGGAATAAGTCAGAAGTTAGAAATTGGGTCAGTTAATATTCGATACGAATATTTAACACTTAAATATATTTTAATATAAATTAATTAGAATTAAAAATGGGGAAATTAAAAGAGAAATTAAGTGAAGAAAGGAGGAGAGCTGAACCAGTCCACTGTTGAACCGGTTCAAGCTGCCTGGTCTGGTTCATAAATTAATTTAAAGAGGGGAATTAGGTTAATTTTGTTTGAAAAGATAAAAAAAACATGAAGAGAAGGGAGAGAGAGAGAGGAACGACGATCGGGGAGAAGGAGAAAGAGGCGAGAGGCGACGGGAGACACGATCGGGCTCGCTGACCCATGGGCTCAGCATCGGGGAAACATTTGAGCCCTGTCGATGACTTTGCCGGTGTAGGTGAAGGGTTCGTTGGTCTAGCGTCGGCGCGCGGGTCGTCGGAGCTGCATCAAACATCAACGCTTTGTCGATTTCAATCGACAACGGCATGATGGCAACGACTGACGAGCTGGAGGTGTGATTGCAGACATCCCCACACTCCTTTCTAGCTTTGAATCACACTCTGTAGAGGTGAGGAGTGTTCTTCCATAGAGAAATTCTCAGACTGCTCAGGTGTGTGCTGTGCACGGCTCGACTAATTATTGTTGGGCATGGCCGAGAGGTTGGACCTCTCGAGTTCTCCATGGGTGAATTCCAGGTATTGACTTCCTCCTCTATTTGATGAGTTATGCATCAATGGTTGTTATTATGGAATCAATACATCTGTCGAGTTGTTGGGAATTGATATTGTAAAATAACCCGTTAGACTTGGACTACCATACATGAATTGTTGATTATGGATAAATGCTCCCTATTATTGGATGAGTTAGTTGGATGAGATAAACTATTCTATTTTGTTAAGCTGTTTTGTTAAACTTGGAAATGATTTTTGGACATCTGGATATTCTGTTAATTGGGGATGGTGTTGTGATAGGTCCATGCACTATTGAATTTGGTACCACAGGTTAACTGTTGATGAGCAAGTTATGAATATCTTGTTTATTATGGAATTAATTGTAAAGATTAAATGAATTGTCTGTTGCTCGGATGGTTAAGGAATGAAGATATAGATATGGATGAAGTTATTTAGTTGTAGATGCTAAAGGTCGTAAGTGTTATTAAACCTTGTAAACAGTTAGTGGAGAAATGGATATTAATGATATATGTTATTAATTTGTGAAGGTATTGGAAGAGGAAGGATAGCGTTTAAGCACATTATGCAATAAAGTTTCGAGGTAAGGAAATGGATGTGTCGTGGCCATGTGGAGGCCCTACACCACAAGTGTGTCCATGAGTGTGTATATTGGTTGATGATAGTGTATAATGCTAGCATATTGTAGATCATTGATTCTGTGGTTAACTGCCCTAAGTTGTTTATGCTTTGTAATGTTTTCCTTGGGTGATTTACTATTTTTCCTTGGCTATAGCCATAGATTTCCTTGCCATAATTGTCTTCTTTGCTTCCATTAATCTTCCTTGACGACATTATTGCTTCATTGTATGGATAATTGTTTTTCCTTATTGTCAATCGATTTCTTTACTTCAATGCCTCGCCTAGATTGGTTTGGATGAATACTTCAAGTTGAGTGTGATAAATAAAAAGGATAAGTGTGTAAATGATGAGACAAAGGGATGAGCTAAGAGTGAGCTTAAAATGATGGTTTTCCTTGGATGACTTATTCTTCTGTTCTTGATAACTAGTTTAGATTCTCGGTGATAAATAAACTGCCATTTCATCCATTATATATATATATATAGTTTTGCCTTTAGTTCTATTCTATATTGTGTTATCCTGAATATGTCAATAAGCATGTTAGTTAACTAGATTAACACTTAGTTGAACATGTTTGATTAGGATAATTGATTTGAGTAATTTCATTTATTATTACTGGGATAACTATTTAATAGAGTCCTTCTTGGGCATGATAGTGATTACTTGGTATATTAATTAACTTCGGCATGTTAGTCAACTCAATTAATTAATTAATTGAGTTAACTAGTCGCAAAGGAACTAATGAAGCATGTTAATAATTAGTTGGACATGTTAATCTATCTAGTGAAATCAACTAGTTTGATAATCATAACATGTTTAGCTTAGTTTGCATGTTTAATTATCCTTATGTTAATTAACTTAACAAAGCATGCTTAACTAGAGTAATCACATAGTTATTAAGTAATGAATTAGAGTAGGTTTAACTAGTGACTTAACTAATAAGTGTTAAACACTTCAGTGAGCATGTTAATTAATCAAATTGATTAACTAGCCATTAAATAACTAATCGAGCATGTTTAGTTAATTGTGATTCATTGCACGTTTACTTTATTGTCTCTTATTGCTCATTGCTTTCAATTCGCGTTTATAATCGTTCCATGTTATGCACATTCAATTATATTTGTTGTACACTTTCAATCCCCGTTATTTAATTTATGTCATTTACTTTTCTTGTATGTGTAATTTAATTTAATGTACGTTATAAGCATCATGCATCATGCAAGGTTGGGAATGTGTGGTCATGCATCATGTTAATAGAAACAAGTAGGGAGTGCCCTCGGTGTGGTACTCACATGCATGAGTGAGGAAAATGAAATGAATGATCAAATGCAATGAATGATGATGAATGATGCAATGGGGGTTGAAGGGCTGATGGGAAGTTCGGATCTAGCCCACGTAGGGTTAGAAGCCGATCAAACTATTCCATCACATACGTGTTTCTTCAACTTCCAACTCGATGTACGATTAATGAACGAATGAATGAAACGTAATGAAAGTTTGGTTTGTGGCGGACCCATTCCAAGTAAACTAAAGAGAAGCATGACATATGCATATTCCCTTTCCTTACTAAGTCTTTTAAACTTACGTATTACTTGTGGTGTAGGTACATGCGTATGCACGAGAAGAACGACGAACAAAACACGAAGCAGTTGATGAAGGATTTTCACGTGAAGGAGCTTGTGATTGGCCAGACTAAGTGAGTAAGAAATAAAACAATTTGTAATTAAATTATATTTGATTTTGTAGCAGTAGAGCAAAACAAAAGATTTTCTTTGTAAACGATTTACGCTTCTGCTATGTTTTAACGAAGAAAATGGTTTCTAACTGCCCGGCTTGCACTCTGATTATAAAGAATTTTAATTATTTTACAAAAGTTTTAAATTTCATGTGTTTTTAAAAGATTATGAAAAACTAGGTCGTTACAACATCCTCCTCACCTTATATAAAATTTTGTTTTGAAATTTAACTAAACAATTATGGATACTTAGCTTCCATATCCTCTTTTCTTTCTCATGTGGCTTCTTCCAGTGAAAGGTGTTGCCATAATGGTAATATCCAAAATTTTCGTTGAGCTAACCACAAGATTTATGTGATAATTTTGGGATGATAGGAACTGAATTGAACGATTTGAAGATATTGGTCAAGAGAAACGTAATGGGAATAAGTGAATTATGATACCCCGTTATGTTCTTAATTAGCTTGTGGAAAGGATTAAGGTTATGGGAGAATGGGTGATGATACTTGGATTTAGAAAAGATGACATTATGACTGAGTTAGTGATTGTCAGTCGGTGAATTAGTAAGAGAAAATGCACTTGAATATAATAAGGTTGAAGTTATAAGGTCTATAATATTTTGGAGTATATTGGATTTTATAAAAATAAGGTGGAAGAGGAGTTATGGAATATATACTTTGATTATTAAGGGATATATTTATGGATAGTTAGATGATTCAAGTGTTGGCCAAAGAAAAATATATTTGGATGTAATTGGATATTGAATGGATATTGTAAGGTCTAAGAGCTTGAGAATAATAAGATTCTTGTCAGTTATTGGAATTTAACTTGAGCAGAGGTAAATGAAGAATAGTGGAATATATAGTATAATTTGGTGTGGATGATATTGATGTTCAAATATATACGTGAATTTAGTGCTTAATAGTTTAGAGAAGATGAAGTGGTATGAAGGGTATTATAATTTCAATTATGACATTAGATTATGGTTACAATATATATATATCTATGTCACATTAAGGAAATAATGTGAATATACATAATTTGGAGAAAATTTAGTATAATGTTCAGTTTGAAACGGCGGTCGATTGGGCGGTCGATCGACGAAGTGTCGATCAATAGGTAGAAAAACAGAAAATTCCTGAAGAAATTGGCGGTCGTTTGGCAGAAGGGTGGTCAATCGCCAATGAAGAAAATCGATCGCCTGCCAATCTTGAACGTCGTATAAAGATATTAAACTGTCACTGGAACTGGAAGGTCTTCGACTTCGACGCTTCACTGATGTGCGGAACGTTACAATTGTCACCTCTTCATCTCTAGAAGGCTGCTGGAGGGCCGCTGATGAGTGGCCATTTATGATGGCCGTCTGTTGATGATAATCAACGTTTAGAGATGAAACATTTGGTTGTCTGAACACTTGGATGATTAAGTGTGCGTCCAGTGGCCTTCCATCTTCAAGAGGATGATGAAGGGTTGATATTCACAGCCTTTAAATAGAGGAGTGTGGCCGAGAGTTTTCCAGGAAGGAAATTTGTGGGGTTACTCTGCCAAAATTAAGAGAAAGCTAGCATGGGGTTTCTGTGCTTATGAAGGATGATGGTTCTAGGGTTTGATGGATGAGAGAGAGAAGCGGATGGGTTGCATGGTTTTGATTAGAAAGGAATGCTACAACTGAGATGGAATTGTTTGTCAGGAAAAGTGGAGTTAAGCCTCTAGATTATTCATGTATCAAAGATATTTCAGGTATGAAGGTTCTCCTAAATAAGATATTAGTTTTTCTAAGTGATAGTGTTGGATATATTGGACATGTATGTTCTGGGTTTAACTCTGTTAAATTGTGTTTATAGAAATAGCGTAGAACCTAGTATGCATAAAGAGGGAAATGTGCGTAAAGTCACTATATGATTATTACGTATTGAATACATGTATTATTGAAGATTTAATATTCATGGGAATATATGATTCTTGGTTTGGGTTGTTAGTTGTATCATGTGAAGTATATTGGTGTGAATGAATTGGATTATTGGAATAAGGTAGTTGCTGGAAAATTACTGAGTTGAACTGATAGATATGATTGAAAAAATATACCTTGTTGGAATTGTTGTTGGATGTATCGGCGAATGATGGAAGGAAATGATGTAGTGAAATATTAATTTTGGAATAGTTAGGAAATGTTAAGTAAAGGATAGGTGGAAACTACTAAGCATGTTAGTTGAAGCTAAAGGACTTTATTATTCAAAAGTAATTATTAATAGCTATACATATACATCATGCTAGGTATTGAGGAAAAGAGACTTTACATGCTAACTCTGTAAAGCTAAGGACTCTAGGTACATAGTACTGCATGTGTTTTGTCCGAAAGGGCCTACATCACAGGAATTAGGGGGTGTTTGTTTGAGGCTTGTTTACTTGATGCGTAGCTTATGTTATATTTGGAAATGTACTGTTGAATGATTGTTTGTAAGCTTATTATATTTAAGTTTAGTTCTTTAATTAGGATATGGTGCACGTTTGAGGTTACGATAATAGACACGTAGATAGAATTGTATACTTGCATCATTATTCCTAATGCACACGAAAGTACAAACGTAATTGAATTGCGAATAAACGTAAATGTGAATGGATAGTTTGTACATGAGTTCGAAAACTTAAGAGGTTGCTCTCACGTGGGAACAAGTCACAAAATAAATAACAGTAAAAGACAATTAAGTAAAAGAATATGAAGAGAATAGCTTGAGCTTGTTAGTTTGTTCTCAATTGATGTCGAAACAGACCAACTAACGGTAAGTGAGGCCATTAGCGTTGATGCGCATGGCTACTAGTACGTTCTCCATTGATGTTAGAACCAATTGTTGTACATTGATGTGTACATTTGCTAGCATAGCTTTTGGTTGATGTCATAGCTGCTTAGCGGAGGTGAACTTGTTTGGGTGAGTTCGGAGACTGAAGAGGTTGCTCTCATCCAACGGGTGGGTGAGTTTGGAAACTGAAGAGGTTGCTCTCACGCCAAATTATAAACTCGTTTGGGTGAGTTTGGAAACTGAAGAGGTTGCTCTCATCCAACGGGTGAGTGAGTTTGGAATTTGAAGAGGTTGCTCTCTCTCAAAGAGATGTTTAAAGGAAAAACAGGTAAAGGAAAAATAGATAAAGGAAAACTCAACAATAAAAGGAAAATGCAACGGTAAAAGACAGATAAACAAAACAGAAAAACTATATGTGTTTGAATAGTATTGCATGAGCACGTTTTACTTTTATACTATATACTGAGCGTTAGGCTCATAGTCAGGTCCTGTGATGTAGGTATGCAAGGGATTAAGGATTGTAACACCCTGAGTTTTTCAGTTGGACGATTATCGGGGTATTACCAAGGACGTTCTAGAGCGTTAAGTCTAGGGGTATTTCTGTTATGTTTTCCCCATATACGTGATGTAATCAAGTGTTAGGGATGGTGGGATATTACATTGCGTAACTTTACATGTCGTTTTATGATGTGTATTTATGGGGAAAGCATTATGAGATAGGAGTTAAGTGAGAAAACATGAGGAATAGATGTCCTGGGTGTTTTCGGACACCTACGGACGACACTACGGATGAGTTGTGTCATCTGCAATTACATAGAATAGGTTGGGACAACTTGAGATGAGATTTCACGTCTTGACTTCACTATGTTGTGGACTTTTGAACGAGTTCAGAAGAGTGCGGACGTGGAGTAGCCTTGTCCAAATTGCCTATGTTCAAATCCTGGATACTTTTGTACGCTATGAGGACGACTGCAGACGTGGGAAGACCTCGTTTGATTTGCCTTTGTTAGATTTTGTGACACCTTTGGACGCCTGTGGATGGTACAAGTGGATGCCACTTCGCATTCGAATGTCGCCTGCAGACGATACGGACAGGATGGGGACACCGTTTCCTATTCAAAGCCATGTTTTTGGCCTGCGAGATTTAGCCTTGCGGAGGACTGCGGATGAGATCAATGCGTCTGCACCCGTCTGAAAGACTGTAGCTCAGCGAAAATCCAGGGATTTAAATTAGATCAATTGTCGTGTAGTCCATAATTACGAGAATCCTAACACCCCCAAACATCAAATCCTTCCCTAGCATAAGCCGCTAACCTCCCTTGCATGAGCCATCATTCCCTCTCTACCTCCCTACAGGTACGGTTTTTCCCTCCTCTCCATGTAATATTTACCTCCCCTGTTGTCCCTCTCACTTCAATCTTCAGCCTTTCCTTTCTTGCGTGAGATTCTCCTTCCAGCGAGTGAGTGACCGTGAGAGTGAGCTTCTAAGTGAGAGAATTGGTGAGTGTGAGGGCAGTGGGTAAACCATTGAGAGTATGATGGGTCCCAAAACTCAAAGTTGTACACAACTCAAATCTATAATTCGGCTAACGATAATTCTGGGCTGTAATTTGCAAACGATTGTAACTTCAAATGCATATATCTTTTTTAGCTCAATTTTCTATGGCTATTAGATAATAGGTCCAAAAAATAATGTGGTCAAATTCCAGCTTTAGATTAAAAACGCACAGGGAGAGACGCACCCAAGAACAACAAACTACATATTAGGGTTTCCTCATCCAGATTCTGGACAAGGAAAATAAACGAGTAATATCTCTTGCTGCATACACCTTTTTGACTCCCAATTCACAGGACCAGTAGTCAACAACTAAAACAACAACACTTCTAATTTTCAGTGAAAAAGAGCATGCACATAAGGAGTTATAAGTTCTGTAATCTAAATCGCAAAACAGAATCTGCAAATTCCAGATCTTCAGAGCAGATTTCTTTCCTTTCTTTGATTCCCCAAACGACGTCCAAATTACATGAAACCCGCGCCAAAATAATCCCAATTCAATATTCTTTCCATAGGTTCAAGAGAAAGGATTACCTTGTTCAATAAGTAGCTATGTACAGCGAGAAGAAACTGAGCTGGTCCGCTTCCCTTTAACAGAAAAGGGGCGAGAGTCGGCCTATCCAAATGGATGACACTCCAACAAGGCAAATGCTTGATCTTCTATTCCCACACCCCAAACACAACCACACTAGATGATTGTTGGAGGAAATAGCATGAAACAACCTATCCAAGAATCAACAAAACAATAGATTGAGTTGAGAGAAGGGAAAATGGCCGAGAGAGAACTCACGGTTCTTCCAAGAGGAGCACACAGTTGTTCTTCAATTTAGGGTTTTCAAAATTCCATTTAGTTCTAATGGGGTTCATTAGAGAGGATAAAATACCTCTTTAATGAAAAAATTACAAATTTGCCCCAAAAGAAAAATTACAAAAGAACCCCCCAAAAATATAAAACACGTACAAAAATAAAAACAATTTCTTGGCTAGTTTTTAACCTTCAGTAAAAGCTGCGTTTGGCATAGCAAATAAGCTCCAAAATTAATGCAAAAGTACTTTTTGGAAAGCTTTACAAATCCTCTACAATTGTTATGAAGAGCACATTCGAATATGAAGTTTGATAGATCGCCAGAAATGCCATGTACACCTCGGTGGTCAGTTTATGAGCAGATTTTTGGAATGTGTCATCTATCTCCAAAACTTGTATTATGCTTTCCATCTATGTTCAACTTGAACAACTCCATGAAAGACCTACAGAAGGAAAATTACACAAAAGAAATAACTTGGTTAGAAAGATAGTGAACCTCATGGCTCAAGGTCGCTTGGTCGGGTTTTCAGGGCATATCAGAGTAGTGTGTGAGGTTATGTGACTTGGGGATTTCTGCTGGGTAAGTTGAACGTGTGAGCTATTGGAGCTGTTGTGGAGAGCTGTCCCTATGTGTTCTTCATTGATAGTGGTGAGGAATTTAGGGGTGTCTTGGCCATGTGGATGCTCTACACCACAAGCGTGTGCGTGAGTGTTATGTTAGTCCTCTATAATGCTTAATGTTAGTTGCTGTTAGTTAGGTTCTAGTTGATAATTCCCTTGAATGATTTCCTGTTGTATTCTGTAGACATTGCTATGATGATAGGGTAGATTTTCCTTGCTGAGTTATTGTTCTCCTTATTGGCGTTATTTTCCTTGATTCTTAGTTTCTTGTAATTTTACATATACTGCATATGAGTTCTACAATGGCTAGTAAATGATTGTGATGTATGCTGAAAGAGTGAATGATATGTGAATTCTAGAATGAATTAAGAGTTTATTTTGTTACTGGATGTTTACTCGCTTTTAACTATTAACTGTAATGCCGTTATTTCCTTCATTGTGATCTTGTTGCCATTACTTCCTTAAGCTAGTATGTTAATGGCTAATCAATTTAGTTAATTGTTAATCAATTCAGCATGTTAATTAACTTACGCATGTTGATTATTATTTAAGCATATTAATTAACTTAACTAGTTGTTTAATTAGTAACTAATACTTGAGCATGTAAATTTATTTGTTGAGCATGATTAATTGACTTAATTGAACTAATCATTTCTCGATGCATGTCAATTAACTAATTAGTTTACTAGTCATAAAGGAACTAATCAAGCATGTTAATAACTAGTTGAGCATGTTAATCTATCTAGATAATTCAACTAGTTTGGTAATCATAGCATGTTTGACTCATGTTTAATTATCCATATGTTAATTAACTAAAGTAATTAAGTAACTTTGAACATGTAATTAACTAAGTATGTTAATTCTTCTGTTGTTTAAATCAATTAGTGGCATGTTAATCAACTAAGGTAATTAGTTAACTTGAGCATGTTAGATAATTAAACTAACATTTATTAGTTGTACACAAGCATGTTCCCGTTAATCGTTCTCTATGCATGTCTCTATTTCTAATTGCCTAAGTATGTTAGTTTAAATGAATTACTTGCATGTTTACCGTACCATCCCTTTATTTGTATGCATCCGCTGTTTCAATTTGATATTGTACTTGTTTTATGTTGTACGCAGTTATTTCCTTCTATTATATGTTTTACCTTATTTATATGCACACTTCAATTACTGTTAAAGTTATGCATCATGTATCATGTTAGGTTGAGAATGTATGGTCATGCATCATGTTAATAGAGAACCCCTAGGGGGTGCCACCTTGGTGTTGGTACTCACCCATGCATAAGTGAGATAAAATGTCAAGAAAACGAAAGAAAAAGGGGAATTGGGTGGCGGTACAGGGGTAGCGGGTCTAGCTTACACTAGACTGGCCCCTAAATATGATGAGAACGGGGACCTAGTGCAAGTAAAATGTTTGATCCGACCAACTATCCATTCCGAAGGAAAATCCTCCAATTCTAACTTGATATACGAGTAACGAATGAATGAATGAATGAATGTAAAGGAATAAAATGAATGAATGAGGTAAGGAAATGATTGGTTTGGGTGGCCCCCATTCCAAAATGGATTAAAGAGAGACATTTCATAACTGCAAGTAACCCTTTTTACTTACTAAGCTTTGGGCTTACAATTGCTTGCCGTGTACATGTAGGTACGTGTACGTGGAATAAATGTGCAAACTTAGGAGTTACGAAAAGACGAACAAACATTAAAGCAAGGATGATGGATTTGCACGCTCGAGCTTGATTGTGGCTAGCCAGGCATAAGGAACGGTTGAAATTAAGTTGTAACAAATTATATTTAATTGTTTAGTCCTTTCATTTAAATGATTTACGCTTCGGCAACATTTTAAATATATAATTTCAAAATGCTTCTGCATTTGCATTAATTGGATTTCAAACGAGTTTAAAGAAAGGTCAGTAGCGATCCGGGTTTAGTGTCAAGCTCTGATTTTGTTTTATAAAGGAGTCTTTTGAAAATTTTAAAATTTCTGCAATTTTTAAAGGAATTACGTAAATCTAGGTTGTTACAAGGATAACAGCAGTTGATGATGCATTTGTACGTTGCAGACTTGGGGGCTGGTTAGGCTAAGAGATTAAAGAAGAAATGAAATGTTTGGCAATAACATTTTTTAAGAAAGTAAACCTTTGTTATAATATTTCATTTTTATCAATAAGGTTTTCAAATGGTGTTTAATTCTTTTGGTATTGTAAATACAAGTCTTCTACTGTTGTAAATGTTTTAAAGCTTTACAGTATGATATGTTTGAAGTGATAAATGGTTTAACAAAAAGGAGTTTATTTATGCACTTCTTGTTTAAGC
Organism: Begonia loranthoides; assembly: GCA_022433065.1. Lineage (NCBI taxonomy): Eukaryota > Viridiplantae > Streptophyta > Magnoliopsida > Cucurbitales > Begoniaceae > Begonia > Begonia loranthoides. Next base: position 16,535,697 of record CM039470.1, on the reverse strand, counting down.
TAGTTTTCAAACGAAAAGTCTTCGACTGTGATTTAAAAAGAAAAAGTTTTCATAAAATCGTGAGTTTTAAATTGAAAGAATAACTGAGATGTTACAATAATACTTTGACTAATGAGATCTGCTTATGTCAAAGTTCTTTTACTCTCGTATCTAGAATCTGAATGGGTCTTTCATCGTAGCTCAAGTTGGTTTGAACTTCCATATCAATAGGGAGTACTATCTGATTTGGACCTCTGAGGCATTTCTTCAGTGGTTTGTTGTATCATGTCTGGACCATAAAACTCGGCTTCACCAGTTTCGCTCCAATATAAAAGAGATTTACACTTTCAGCCATATAGTGCTTCATATGGAGTCATCCCGATAGTTGTTTGAAAACTATTATTGTAAGCAAACTCCAATAAGGGTAATATTTTTCCCCATTCAATTGGAAACTCCAGTATGCAAGCGCGTAACATATCTTCAAGAATTTGAATGGTGCGTTCACTTTGACCGTCTGTTTGTGGATAAAAGGCTGTACTAAACTTTAATTCTATGCTCATGGCTTTATTCAAGCTTTTCCAAAATGTGGATGTAAACCACAGATCCTGATCATATATAATGGAGACCGGAGCACCATGTGATCTCGCGATCTCCTTGATCTATAAGTCTGCAAACTGATTTATTTTGTGTGTCATTTTTATGGGCAAAAAGTCAACATGTCCACAATTACCCAAATTGCATCGTGTCCTCTTATGGTCTTGGGTAAACTGGTAACAAAATCCATGGTAATGGTTTCCCATTTTCATTCTGGTATTGATATTGGTTGCAACAATCCACTAGGTTTTTGGTGTTTGGCCTTAACTTGTTGACACACGTGACACAATGCTACATACTAAGCAATTTGAAACTTCATCGTCGCCTAATAATAGTGTACCTTGAGGTCCTTGTACATATTATTACATCCAGGATGAATGAAAAATTTTAAGAGTGGGCTTGCTTTGTAATATCCCGAAAATTAATCGGGATTAAAAATAATAATATTTATGAATTTTGATTTTTGGGGATGATTTTCTCATGAGATGTAATACTCCGATTTCCCGTAATGAAGTTAAGTAAAGATAATTGAGAAATTAATTGGGTGTAAATTTAAATAAGGGATTATTTAGATAATTATTGGAAATTTATTTGGTGAAAATTAAGAATTAAAATGAATTTAATAAAAAGAAAAATGTGATTTTCAAAATTTGCTTAACTTTGCCTAATTTCTACCTAATTTTGACTAATTTCTTCAACATGGCAACATAATTCTTGGCATATTCTTGCCAATTCTTGCCTATAAATAGAGGCATTGATGAAAAAGAAAATCATACCAACAATTGAGTGAGAAGAAGAGAAAGAGTGAGAAGGTGAAGGAGAGAAATAAGAGAATTTGTGAGTGAGAAATTGTGAGATATTTGAGGGTGAAAGTGTGGAGGAGAAGTTACTTGGGTAAATCGGGAGAAGTTACACTTTGGGAAATTCTACCGTAGGAAATTCTTCAAGAGGTAAGAAATAGGATGCAGTGGCCAGTGGAGGCCTTGCCTCACGGGGTTACTTTTACGTTTAAGTTATTGTCAATTTAATTACAATATTGTTAAAATTAGCGTTAAATTTACTATTGGCTTAAATGTTGAAATAAGTCGTTATAATGCACGAAAATACTGAAATAAATGTTAAAATAATTATGGCAATTGTTATTTAAATTAATGCATGATTATTTGAATTAATGCACAAAATAACAGAGAAAATACTTGAACGTAAAAGTAAATAAAATATGTGAACTACCTTAATTTCGTTAAATTATTGTATATATATTATTGCACTATATACTTCAAGGACTATTATGAAATAGTTGTTGTGAATTATATGCTTCGAGGAATGTTATGAATAAATTGTTGTGAATTATATATTTCGAGGATTGGTATGATTATACTGTAGGACTGATCTTTTATATATATTTCCTGGATTGCATACTTCGAGGACTATTAGGAAATAGATATGAACAGTCATACGTGCATCATGATAGGACTTATGAAAATATGACATATGCATGACATGATAGATATTATGAATCAATAAATGTAAATAGGTGTATGAGATTGGTGGTGATACCCTTGATAGATGTATCTCCTTATCGGAGTGACGGTTAAGCCACAAGACTGTATGATCATACTTCCCTAGACTAATGAATCTCATACATCTGGACCGTTAAGTGAAACTAAAATAAAGAGATCGGTTCTTCTCTATGATAGCCTGCATAAGCATAGCATGTACATTGCATTATTCTATTTCTTACTGAGCGTTAAGCTCATGGTATTGCCCGTGATGTAGGTAATAAACTTAATGATATGGACATAGAGGAGGACACATTGTATAGTTATCATCGCGGTGTATTGACACACCACTGCAGCGTCTTCATAAATCGCAGTGGTGTGTCAATACACCACTGCGGTGTCATCCTAAACCGCAGCAATTTGTCGTTCATCGGTCTTTGATCCTCTGTCGTTATACATACATAATACTCGATCGATGGTTCATGCATTTTCACTGCGAACAAAGAGAACCTCGGCGAACAATGAAAATCTCAGAACTTCGATATGAATGTATTCTAGAGTAAAGAAAATGGCTGTAACGACCCGAATTTTTGTACATTTAAAAATGCATTAAATTTTTGAGAAAAACATATCAAAGTGCAAACCGGGCCGTTAGAAACACTTAAAACGTTGGGGAAAGTAATTCATTGCGGAAATAAAAACATTTGTGGAAGTGTAAATAATTTAAACATTTAATTTCAATTTAGAAAGAGAAAATTGAATTTAATTATAAATTAATTACAATTTAACTATCTCTCACTTCTCATAGCTTGGCCAACCATAAGCTTGCTCGTGCAAATCCATCATCAACTACTTCTTCATTTGCTCGAGGATTGCGTGCATATGTGTATCTACACCGCAAGTAAGACGTGAGCCTAATGGCCCAGTAAGAGAATGAGTTTATGCATATGAAATGCCGCTCTTTAATTCTTTGGAATGGGTCCGCCCCAAACCAATCTTTTAGTTACGTATATTAGGAATAGTTACGTGTTTTAGGAATAGCTCGTATATGGAGCATGGATTAAGGAATCCTATGATTTCTAATTAATTATGTTAATTAGTCTTGTGATCTCGACAAGGGAAAGATTAGTGTTTTTCCTCACTCAAGACCTGTGGCCATCCCGTGGTGGTGCTTCTAATTGTTTCTAGCGTTATGAGACTACTGAAAAAGCACATACAAGGAACTACCCTATCAGCTCATTCAAAGAGTTAAGCAAAACCATAACGAACACGAGAGTGCATGACGACAAGTCAAATAATACATAAATCAAGACAACACATCAAAGGAAGATAACATGCTAGAGAGTTTAGATTTATTTGCTGCTTAATTAATTTGTTTACCTGAATTAACTAAATTGATCAGGTTAGGGTAGTTAACATGCTCAATGGATTAATATGCTCGGTGGACTAATTACTTACACTAGTTATAATTACTTAGATCAATTAGCATGCTCAATAGAGGAATTGTGCAAGGCAACCAAATTAATATACAAGCAGAGCCATCAACAAAGTAACCAACAACTAACAATAAAAGGACGCACTAAATTGATTACATGTTTTTACACAAAAGAAGCAGCAGTGAGGTATTGAAAATATCAGCAGAATATGATAGCAGTAAATAATGATGAAACGAACAGCGAACGTGCATCTCAGCCGATGATATACAGTAGTAAAGTATCGAATATATCAGCAAAGAAATATTGAAAATAGAACATAAAGACATTCTTCTTTACAACAATGTAACAACAGTGTTTAGCGAGATGAAAGTCAATCATACTCCTAAAACGAATAACAAAACATACTTTGATACAACAGTCATGACAACAGTATACAATGATGAAGTGGAATAACACTTTACATTCTTAGCCTCTAAACGAAACCAACTATGAAATAGAGTAAAGTGACTAAAATGGAGTGACAAAATAGTGGCATATATCCATAATCAACACAAACTGGATGGCAGGACAGAGGTTACACAACATATCAATCATGCACAACCACATAATCACATATTAGGGTCATTGTTCTTACATTTTCACTCACGTTCATCCTTAATAGATTTGGAGATTCATACATTCCCTTCATTCTTACTTTGCCTTTATTATCAACAAAGTAGAAAAATCCTCCATGAAAGTAAATCCAACATTGAAGTGGAATAACGGTAGATATGCAAGAAACAACCACCAAAATATGACATCCAACAGAGTATTATCAAAGTGTTTACAGAGATTCAAGAACAACTAAAGGATCACAGAAATCATACAACCATAACTCAACAAAGGAATAACAGTAGAAATCATCCAAAGAAAAGCCAATACTACTCACGCACACACTTGCGGTGTAGGGCCTCAACATGGCCAAGACACATCCAAGTCTTACAGAATGAAGAACCAAAGACAGGGACAGCAACTACCCTCTACGTAGTAGCAGTTGCTCCTGCTCCCGCTCATGGTTCAGCTCACAACAACTCCACACTCGAGAGAAAATCTTCTCCAGAACACCTCCCCTTCTCTGAATTTAAACACAGAAGGCAATTTGAATGCATAACAACCTATCCCACGTTTCTAGCTATATACCTGATTTTTCGGCCACAATCTTTGTCGCCCAATCCTTATAATTGAACCACAATCTACTGTCATTCAGCTAGCACATACCATAGAAAGACAACCAAACAAATCGGTTCGTCCCGACCGCATGCCAGACCAGATCCCAGCCGATTCCTATACGAGCCAGCACCCAAGCCTAGCAAACCGAAGTCCCTTGGCCATCACAAATAACCGTCCTGCTCGACACTCGCCAACCCATCGCCGTTGCTGCTCCTTCATCGTCGCCAATCGGCCATCGCTGACGACCAAAATTGATGGCCCGACATCCCCATTGCTGACCCGCGAGCAAAACCCGAGCCCAAGCCCATCATTGTCCCGAAGCTCTATGAACTACTAGCAACGCTGGACAACGCCCACGTCGCTGTCCTTTCCCGTCACTTGTTTCAGCCTGCGAAGAAATGGGCAAAGGCCATTTCTTTTTCTCTCCCAACCAGTTCACTTAGTGAACCGGTTCAAATGGCGTGAACCAGTTTGACTGAACCGGTTCATTCCCTACTCATTTTAACCCTTTTATTAAATCCTTAATTTAAATCCAATTAAATTTCTACTTAATCTTTAATCCAAATTTATTCTTACTTAATTAATAATTCCCATTCTAATTTAATCTTTCACTAATTCTTCCCCTAATTTAAAATAAGTCTAATTAATCTCAATAAATCCTAATTAATTCCTTAATTTATAATCTTACAATTACGTCATTGTTAATACCCCGATAGATAAAAATTTGGGGTATTACAACGGCATTCAAGCAAAAGGGTGGTTCGTCGCAATCGATACCAGAGGCAGAAACGACTGTGCAAGAAGGAGCACCCACCGTGGTGCAATCTTTCCAAACCGCCGTGGTGCAAGCTGTTCAAACCGCCATGGTGCAACACGGAGAAACTGCGGAGGCTGGAGAAACTATGGCACAATCTTAATCTCAACCTCAACCCGAGCCTAAACAATGACCAGCCGGAGGGTCAGTGGTCCAATTCCAACCCGTTACAGTGAGTTTCTAGTCCCAACTATTCAGGACAGCATACGCCAAAGAACGGTATGAAGATGATATAAAACACCGTTCAATTATGGTTTCTAAAAGAGTGGAGTTGGAGTCATTGGCTGAACTGAGAATTCAACAATTGGTTGATGATGCTGGGTTAGCCAGTTTGTGCCAGATGAGGGGAGTTATTGTGAGAGGATTGTCAGACTCTTTTACGCAAATTTGGAACTGTCCACCCAACCATTATAAGAGCGAACGTATATGTTTGGACAGGAGTTGAGGTTTACTCCCAACAATCTGAATGTAATGCTTGGATGTTTAATGGAGGGGCCAAGCGATCAGTATTATCACATGTCTCAGGATCCACCTTTCATCAGCCGAGGAGAAGGGCTAAAGTGCTTAGATTATTTCATTGGGATCCCGAAATTGTCGAGTACAAGAAGCCAAAGGGCAGCGAACTGAATGCCATAGCCTAAGTGATCCACTTCATGACAATGTACACGATTTTGCCTCGGGTTGGAAATTGAGACCATGTCAGCTGTATGGATCTCTATTTGCTAGAGAAGGTGTTCACTAGGAAAAAGGTGGACATCGGATATGTCATCCTGAGTCACATGCACGAGGTGCTGAACAACTCGGTCAAGAGTCTGCCATTCATCTGGCTCATCTAGAGGATTGTTGAGCAGTATGGGGTACCCATCTTGGAGGATGAGCCGAGAATTGAAGAGATAGCCACTGATGTGTACAACAAAATGAAAGTGGATAGAATGAGGCTCAGCGAAGTTGGAGGCGAATGGGTACGCAAGACCACGAAAAAGCTAGGTTTAATGTCCCAGCCACTAGCACCTCCACCCCCCCCCCC